>CP060300.1:1200000-1766204 GCA_014826065.1 Anthracocystis panici-leucophaei
TCAAAGATCTGTTTCTGGAAGTCCTTGATAAGTTGCAACTCTCCACGACGCTTGACTTCGAAACCTTTCAATTCGGCCAGCGAGCCATCCGGGTTGAAGACGGCGTATCGTTTCTTGAGCAGCTTGTCTTCTTCTTTGGAAGAAGGCAAGATCATGGCTTTATAAGGACCGTCGAGCTCAAAGAAAATCGAGTTTTCGCTGCGAACCTCGTATTTTCCCTTTTCCTTGTCGACCAGCTCGTGATACTGGTGGTTGGTGAACTTTTCATGAACGAGGTGGTTGAGCATGGTACAGGGGTACGAGATGCCGAACTTTTTGCCGCCTTTGACCTTGAAGGTGAAATTTTCAGGGAAGACGCCGGGAAGCATACACCAAATACCATCAGTGTCGAGCTCGAGCGGACGACCGATGCGCTCGACGAGCTCCTTGGCCATCTGAATGATGGAGGCACCCGTGAGACAGGTGATGCCGGCCATCTCCATCGAATACCAACGCGCGCCCTTTCGCATCACGTATCCGTAGAACGAGTTCAAAATACACTTGTGAGCAAGCTGGAGAGAGTCGTACAGCACAATCATCTTTTTGGCTTCGATCGTGTCGTTGAGCGAGTCGGCTTTGTCGAGGTTCTTCTTCCATGTCTTGTGCAAGCCCTTGTATTCATATCGACGATCACGGAAATCGCGCACCGTGTTGATGTAGAACGGATTCTCGCGCTGACAGATGACTGCTTCACGAATGACGGTCTTGGACTCGTGCGTCTTCCTGTAGACCTTGCGCGAGTAGTCTCCGAGTCGCTTGTGAAGCAGAGCAGTCCTTTCGTTTTGTTCGAGGTCGTCGTAGGTGCGTCGGGGCAGGTGCGGTGCCTTGGGCGGGAAAGTCTCGTTGGCAAGGGCATTGCGGATCATGTTGACCTCGTCACGTTTTGCTGGGAAATACTCGCCACGCCAGGCCCAGTCCATGCGCTTGTCGCACTTCATGCCTGGACGGTTGTAATCGCAGGTGGCGCACATGGCTTCGCTGACCATGGAGTCCGGCTGAAGCCGGTAGCTTAACATGATGTTGGGATACATGGCAGCGACGTCGAGATGGTAGATCAGCGGGCAATCTTTGCGGATCGGATGATCGCGCATCACCTCGAGCATGGCGCGAATCTCGGCCTTGACCTCGTCGTAGTTTTCGATGTCGTCCAGCGCCAGCTTGCCCTCCTCTCGGATGCTGAACTGCAACGCAGCATCGAGATCGTCGATAAGCTGCTGAATCGCTGCAGGGTCCACGCGAAAGTCGGTCTCGATGTCGGAGCGGAAGACACCGGCTTCCAGAGCTTCTACGTGTCCACCGACGTAGGTTTCGGACTCGAGGAGGTGGCCCTTGTAGGTGTTGCCGACGGGATCCTCGTGACGATTCGGCATGATGATTTTACCCTTGAACGCTTGGACCATGAGAAGCGTCTCGCACAAAGTGCCTGAACCTTTGCGAAGCACCTCGTCCGGGTTAAGAGGGATGATGTTGCAGAGCGAAAAGATGAATGGATGGACGTACTTCATGTAGAGATAGTAGGTGGCGACAGCGTCGGATACCGAGTACTGTGCGAGCGTTTGAGGCTGTTCAATGGCATACGGCGTCATGAGTTCCGGGTCGAGCTCCATAGGATCGTAGCCGAGCTTGGCGACGGTCACGGCCTTGAGACCCTGCGAACCTTGGGGCAGGTACGAGTCACGCTGAACCCATCGGAAGCAGTCGAGATGGGCGCAGGCGCGCGACTTGTATTCGTTGTCCGAGTCCTTTGCAAAGCCAATCTCGGTCATCATGTTGAGACCATGCGCTCGGGCACGGGCATCGATGAAGGGGAAATCGAAAGAGTCACCGTTGTAGGTGGCAACGACGGTAGGTCTCGCGTCGCGGAAATGTTCAAAGAAACGATGAAGAACGCCGAGCTCGTCCTTTGCATTGTAGATCATAAAGGGGCCTTCGTACTCGTCCTTGGGGGTATAATCGAAGTTTTCAATATCTTCCGAGACGATTTCGCGGTTGGTGATGAGGTAACCTTGACCGTCGATCATGTACGAGATCATCATGATCGCGTCTGTCTCGGCGTCTGGGAACTTGAGCGGCTGCTTTGTGGTCTCGATATCGAACGCCATGACGACAGGATCGGCACGCTTGACACGGTCGGTGACCATGCGGAGGCTGACGATGCCGTGTTCGAAGCTCACGTCGTACCAGAGACCGACTCGGACGTCCTGGTCGATGGCAACACGGAGGTAGTACGGGATGTCGTACTCTCGAATGTCGACAAGGCATTCGGCAGGGTCGAGTGCGCTGGCTGCTGCTCGCTTGCGACCTCCTGTCCAGCCGTCTTCGCCGACGAGACCTGAAGCCTCGCCATTGGTGTCCATCTCGATCTCTACCGAAGCGCTTGCCGCGGCTGCCGAGGCGGCACTGAGTACGTCTGCATAGGTGTCAACAGTAGAGAGCTTCTTTTGCGCTGCTTTCGCGATAGGTAGAAGCTCCTTTCGGACTGATAGGAGGTCCTGCACATTGAGGAAGGTGAGCCTGAGGTAGAGGCGCTGGTGTCCGAGGAGGTGGTTGGGCAACTTGAGATCTTCTTTGCGATCGCGTTGTATTGATTGAATAAGACCTTCGAATCTGCGACGGAGCCATTCCTCGACGGAGCTCTCAGTGCCTGGCCTGCATCCGACGAGAAAGTATGGTTGGTAGAGGACGGTGGCTTTGAACATGCTTGCGTCGTCCTCGATAAAGTAAAAATCGACACCGCTCTTGCCCGTGGGGTGATCCGGATCGCGGAGGAGGGTGGGATGCATGTTGACGAGCCATGCTTGCCTTGTTTCGCCCTGCTCTAGACGGTGAAAGCCAAGCCTTTCGTCGATTTCGTCTCGTTCCTTGACCTCTTGAAAGCGTTCCTCGACTGCGGAGCCATCCTCGACGCCCTTAACGAGCTGTGCTGCCGCATTGGCGATCGCCTTTTCGGTGGCGCTCTTGAAGGAGCCGGACCTTGGACCGCCACCACGCTTGCGGAAAGTGCCGCGAGACCGCACGTTGGATCCACGACTTGTGAGACCAAATGTGTTTGACATTGTGATAGATAAGCGAGTGCCGCTTTAGAAGGATGTAGATAGAGCGAGAATATGTTATGCTTGTTGGTTAATCTCGTAGTTCAGCGTCCTGACGTCCTTGATGTTGTTTGAGGATAATTTATCTATGGAATAAGTTCTTGCTGCTGAAGGGGCGCTGCTGGGTATGAAGATGGAAAACAGAATGCAAATGCACTGATGATGCTGGGCTGAAAGCGCTAGAAAGGTTGCTGATGGTCCGTCCGGAGCTGAACTTGAGGGACGATGTTAAAGATGCTATGATGCCGAAGAACTATAAGAAGATGCCAAGCGAAAAAGAAACCAGATGATGATGATGGTAAGAGTGGGAGTCTAGTTCGAATAGACGGTGTTGCTGAGCCTCGAAGCTTGGCACGAAATTTCAATCAACGCCTTCTGAGCTGCATAGAGCGCAGACGAACGCGTCGCTTCAGAGGATTCGTGTTTAGTGGCAGCGTGTAGCGCGTCTTTTTCCTTGGAGATGTTAGACCTCTCTTCGCCGTGTTCGACAAAAAATCGCAGGGTCCAAGCCTTCCTCTCTCACTTTACCGTCTCTCATCCGGTATGACGCCGCGCGCAAACTCTCAGTGTCTCCTTCTTTGATGAGGAGGATTCAGTTCGGACGATCGTGGGAGCATCGGTCGATCCGTTCGGTCGTAGTGCACAATGCAGTGATGTTCATCTCTCAGCTTGCCGAGTTGGAATCGCCATTCGATCAGTCCGCACCTTAGCTGTAGTTGCTTCGGAATCTTCCGAACAAAAAAGTCGCAGCATCTGTCAGATGACCCCACTTTTCTAGAGGAAAAAAAAAAAAAACTTGACTCGAACCAACACTTCGGCAATTACTCGGTCACTTTCTTCTCTCTCGATTGATTGGTTCCACAGCCTTTGCTTGCCTCATATATACCCATCGGCTTGATCCGACTCTGCCCTCATCAGCACCGCCACTAGATATCCACTAGACTAGATTAGAGCAGCCATGTCGAGCTCAGGCGAAGCACTCGTGCTCTGCCTTTACGCAGGAGGCACTATCGGCATGGTCCGCAAAGATGCCTCTTCAGGGTTCGCGCCGTATCCATCTTTCCTCACCGAGACCTTCCGCAGTCAATCGCGCTTCCACGACCCGCACGGAGATTCGATCTTTTCTTGGTCAGACTCGGTCGATCGATACAAAGCTTGGAGCGAGGCTTTCACTCGTCCTGGTTCGGGCACTTCCACTCCGTTAAAGGGCAGCAATGGCAGCAAGAATGCTGGCGTCAACTCGCTACCAAGCGGGCAGGACATCACCAAGGCAGTGGCGGAAAAGGCAGATACGCTCGGTGTCAACGGCTCCTCTCAGCCCAGTAAGAAGCGTAAGAGCGACCATGATCCTCAACCTGGCTCCTTGACACCAGCCACCCAAGCTCATCTGGACCACATCTACGCAGACACAGCTTCCCGCTCTCCGTCAGGCGCCGCATCGGCAGGCGCACCCCCTTTCGGCCACCCCGTGCTCGTCCGCTCTTCAGCCCCCAAAGGCACATCGACTCATCACGCCCACTCATCCACCCTCTCCGCCGATGGCAAACACCTCGAACTTCAACTCCCCACCCTCATCACACCCCGCGGCGGCGCCAACGGCAAGCGTATCCGCTATGCAGTGCTCGAATACGACCCGTTGCTCGATTCGTCCGAAATGGACATCCCAGATTGGATTCGCTTGGCAACCGACATCTCGCTCAACTATCAGAACTTTGACGCTTTCATCGTGCTGCACGGCACAGACACGATGGCGTACACTGCTTCGGCGCTGAGCATGCTTCTGGAGAACTTGGGCAAGTCGGTCATCGTCACGGGAGCTCAAGTGCCTCTGTCGGAATTGCGGAACGATGCGATCGAGAACGTGCTCGGTGCTCTCATGCTTGCAGGGTCGTATATCATTCCAGAGGTCGGGCTGTACTTTGCATCTACGCTCTATAGGGGAAACAGGACCAGCAAGGTGTCTAACAATGCTTTGGCTGCATTCGACTCGCCCAACATGGCACCTCTGGCGAGGGTCGGTATCAACATCGAAGTAGCATGGAACCTCGTCGAGCGCTCTCGTTCCGTCAAGAGCTTCCGCGCGCACAACCGAATGTCGCCCAACGTTGCTCTTCTCCGTCTTTTCCCGGGTCTACCGACAAGCACGGTCAAGAACTTCCTCTCTCCTCCGCTCCAAGGTGTCGTTCTGGAATCGTACGGTGCAGGCAATGCTCCTTCGCGCCAAGATTTGCTCGATGTATTCAAAGAGGCGTCTGATCGCGGGCTTGTCATTGTCAACATCACTCAGTGCGTTCAGGGTGAAGTTTCGGCGATCTATGCTGTAGGTAAAAAGTTAGAAGCCGTCGGTGTAGTGGCTGGTGGAGACATGACTCCCGAATGTGCGCTCGCAAAGCTCTCGTATTTGCTAGCGAAGGAGTTGGAGCCGGCAGAGATTCGAGAACTCATGGGTCGACCTTTGAGAGGTGAGCTTACGAGCAGTCGGGGTGGATCGAGTCAAGCTGCACTTCCGCAAGAACTGACTCCAACGGGAGCAGGGCCCATCAAGGCCGACGTCAAGACTCTGCTCGCTCACATCCTACAGAATCCACACAAGGCTCAGACCTCCATCACAGCTTCTCCCAGTAAGAAGCTCAAGAGCGCCGAAGAAGTGGACGGCGACAACAGCCTTTCAGCCGCCGCCGGGTGGGACAGCTCTTCGCATGAAGTTTCCGCAGCCTCCCTCGCCGTGCTTCCTTACCTCATCTACGAAGCCGCCTCGCAAAACGACCTCCCCCTCCTCCAATGGCACCTCTACGCACTCAACCAGCTCGAAACCATCCCGACCATCTCGATCGACGAAGAACATTTCCACCCTTCAACGCTCAACCCTTCCTCCTCCAACGCTACCGGTGACGCAGCAGCTACCTCGCACAACGACGCAAAACCCGACGCCACTACACCTTTAGAGAAAATGCAGCCGTTGCACATTGCAAGTGCAAAAGGTTTCACCGCGGTCGTCGAACAGCTGTTGCAGGCAGGATGCAGCGTTCATGCGCGACACGTGACAAGTGGTCACTCGCCCTTGTTCTTGGCGTGTAAGAATGGCAATTTGAAGACGGCCAAGTTGCTGCGGAATGCGGGAGCACATTTGAAGGAGGATGAGGTGTCGTTGGCGAAGTTTCTGGTGGGAAAGCAGGAGGAGAGAGGGGAGGAGACGGAGAGGGCGATTTGGGAGGTCGCTGGTGTGTCGTTTGTGTAGCAATCATTCACACGGTTATAGATTCAGTTCAGACTTCCACTCGCACAACCATCATCATCGATCGCACCATACCAAAACGCAATTCACATCAGTCGAACCCAGTCACTCCTTTTGCCAACTTAAGCAATTCGGCATTCCCAACGATCGCCACACCATCCGCCAACCTGCCTTCTTCCAACTTGAAATTCTTCGGCGGCGCTTGACCCAACCCAGCACTCTTCACCGCCTCCGGACCCAACTGGGCAGCCTTGAGCATTGCTTTCGCCACATCCGTCACGGGAGCCTGAAGGGTGTTCGACACTTTGGCCAGCAGAACCAGGAACAGTTCGGCCAGTCGTTCATTGATTCGACTTACGGCCCTCTGAGCGTTTCGCAGAAAGCCTGGACGCACGGTGATCATCTTTGGGTAGATAGCTGCCAGTCCTTCTTCGGTCAAACCTTTGCTCTTGAGATAGCCAAAGCGTGAGGAGCTCGACGAGTAACCACTCGAACAATAGACCACCGTCGCAGTTGGAGAAGAGGGGAACAGCGCACGGGCTGAAGAGAGGACGTATTCGCGATCGATTTTTTCAAACGCTGCCATCGAACCGGCGGTTGCACGTGTAGTACCCAGCGTAATGAAGACGGCGGATGCAGGTGGGATTGAAGACAGTTTGGCGAGCTCGACGGAATCGCCGGCGCTAATCTTCTCAAAGTCAACGAGGATCTCCTTGTAGTGGACGTTGGGCGAGACTGCCGGTGGCGCAGGATGGGGTCTTCGGGCGAAAGAGTAGACGGTTGAGTAAGGGGACGTCTCGGAGACGAGTAGCGAGAGGAGTGGTGTGCCGACTGCTCCGGAGGCTCCCAGGCTGTCATTTGTATGGAAAGGATCAGAGATCGATGTTAGCACCTTTCCCTCGTACTATGTATGCCCGCTTGCAACGCCAGACGTACATGACGGCTGTACCCTCGGCACCGGCTTTGGCCGTAGCAGTGGTCGACATCTTGTTTGTCCTGAGATCGAAAAAGGAACAAAGATTGTGCAAGTGATGAACGCGGACCTCTATCGCAAGATGATCGTGTATAGGAGTCAAGGAGTAAAGAAGGTCATAGAGTGTTCTGAAACACCTTTTTTGCCGCTCGAGCCACGCGGATAGGCGCTACCAAGACCCTGTATGAAAGCACAGCCGCCTCTTTCGGCCCGTGTGATCCGACCGCCCGCCACGATCTGCCTCAGTCCACTCCTGTGCCCTCACAACACCAGCCACAACAAGGCACAAGAAGCACAACCAACAACGACACGATAAAATGACTTATTTTGATATTACGCTTTCAAATGCGGGCCCCGAAAGCCATCTATGCTCGACTGACTAGCCTTATCAACCAAACACCAGAACGACCCCGAAAACCACACTCGAGCTGAGCCACCACGCCTGAGACAAAAGCACATGAGACCTAAAAGAAAAAGAGACAAAAAGAAGTGTACAATGAGAGACAAGACGGAAGGAAAGAAAAGAAGAAAAGACCCCTTGAAAACTTGATAATGCTGCTGCTGCTGCTGCTGTTGTTGTTGTAGTTGCGGGTTTTAGTTCTTGAGGGTACCCATGACACGAGCGGGGGTGGCCATCTCGATGTGGAAGTCGTCGGCAGGGTGACGGTAGAGGCCGGCCTTGAGACGCTTCTGGTCGATGTGGTGACCAATGAAACCAATCGATCGGCCGAGGGTGAAGATACCGTTGAGGAAACCGTAGCTGAGGTAGTCGCGGGCCTCCTCCATGGTGAAGGCACCCGAGTCACGGAGCAAGTCAACGAAGCAGACAGCGAGGCATCCATCGACGTTGAGGATCAAAGTGTCCTTCTTGGCGGTGGTCACCTTCTCGACGGCAAGAGCGTAGTCGAGCATCTTGTGCGAGGGGAAGTGCTTCTGGATGAACTCCTTGAGCACCTGCACACGGTAATCGGGGTTCGAGACCGACTTGATCTTGTGTCCGATACCGGGGATCAGCTTGTTTGCCTTGCGCATGCTGTCGACAAACTCACGAGGAGTCATACCGCGGTCGTAAGCGGCCGAGAACTCGGTGGCTGCGTCATCGAGAGCACCACCGAATCGGTCACCGATGGTCAAGAGACCCGAAACGAGCGACGAGATGAGGTCCTTACCGGCACGCGAGGTGATGATGGTGTTCATGGCACCGGACACGGCGGGACCGTGGTCGGCGGTGAGCATGAGAGCCATCTCGATGAACTTGGTGCAGTAATCGGGGAGGCGGCGCTTGAACCACAGAAGCGAGATGACACCACCGATGCCCATGCCGGACTCGAAGACCTCCGAGATCTTGACACCAGAGTACATGAGCTCCGAACCACGCTCGTCCGAGATGGTCGAGATGAAGGCGGCGGGCTTACGCACCATACCGAGCTCCTGGGCCCACTTGTAGTCGACGGGGATGGCGGGAGCAGGACGCTCGGGCTTGGGCTGGATGGAGCCGGAAGCGACGAGCTTGTTGTACACCTCACGGATGACGGAGGGCAAGTCCTCGAAGGTCTCGGGGACAATAAAGCCAGCAGCCTTCATGGCGGCGTTCTTGGCCGAGGCAGTCTCCATGTCGCTGTTGGCCATGGAACCGGCGTGACCGAACTGCACCTCGGTGGTGAACATCTTGGCGCAAGTGCCGATGGCCCAGGCAACGATGGGCTTCTTGATGATACCCTTCTTGACGGCGTCGATGACACGGTACTCCTCGATACCACCGACCTCACCGAGGAGGACGAGCATCTTGCACTCGGGGTCCTGCTCGTAGCGGAGAAGGTGGTCGATGAAGGTGGTACCGGGGTATCGGTCACCACCGATGGCGATACCCTCGTAGGTACCGTTGGTGGTGATCGAAAGGATGTTGTTGAGCTCGTTCGACATACCACCGGACTTGGAGACGTAACCGACGGAACCAGGGCGGTAGAGCTTGGAGGCGAGGATGTTGTCCATCATACCACCCGAGTTACCGATACGGAAGCAACCGGGCTTGATACCACCGACGGTGGCAGGGCCAATGATGAGGACACCGGCCTTCTCGGCGCGGTGGAGGATCTCACGAGCGTGACGCTCGGGGACACCCTCGGCAATGAGAGCGAGAGCGCGGATCTGGGGGCACTCGAGCACCTCGAGGGTGGACGAGTAGACGGATCGGGACGAAGCAAAGTTGACGACAACGTCGGCGTCGGGGTGCTTGGCGACGGCCTCCTTGATGCTGGTGTAGACGGGGAGGAGGGTCTCCTTGGTACCCCAGTAGAACTTCTGAATGTGGTGTCCACCGAAGGGGTAGATCATGGCAGCAACCGAAGGAGTCTTACGGCCGCACGAGAAGTCAAAGTCGAGCATGCCCTGGATGGCACGGGGCTGCAGACCAAAGACGAGCGAGCGGGTGTTGGCGTCGAAGGGACGGTAAGCGGGGCGCTCACCGGTGGTCGAGCCAGCACCAAAGTGGACGATCTGGTCCTGGGGCTGGACACGCTCGCCAGTGGCGTGGTCGACGGTGCCGATGGCCTTGTCCTCGGCCTTGGAACCGTTGGCAGCGCCATGATTGGGGGTGGCAGCACCAGAGGGAACGGTGTTGTGCTGCTGCGAGGCGAGGGTGACCTCCTCGAAGGTCTTGACGCCAAGGGCGAGGGGGACAATGTCGGTGATGTGGGTTTCGGGGCCGAAGACCTGGATCTCGACACCGAGGTCCTCACCGAGAAGGCGCATGGCCTTAAGACCCTCCTGGTAGTTGGGACCTCCACGTCGGACAAAGATGCGAACTCCGTGCTTGGCGAGCGACACCTTGTACTCCTTGAGGGCACGGATGATACCCTTGAAGGTGGAGGCGACGTTGGTGAAGTTGGCAATACCACCACCGATGATGAGGAGCTTACCCTTGGGGTTGACTTCACCACGGGTCATGAGGTCGAGCAGGGTCTTGGCGTACTCGAAGGTCTGGCCCTCGGAGGGAGCACCCGAGTACTCACCGTAGTTGGCGAGCTCGTGGGCGTAGCCGTGAGCAGCGATGGCGTCCGAGTAGACGACGGAAGCACCACCACCGGCCACCATGGTCCAGATGCGACCGGTAGGGTTGAGCACGGTGAGCTTGAGCGAGGCACCGGTACCGGCATCGAGCTTGGCGATGTAGGCCTCCTCCTTGGTCAAGTCACGACCGAAGGGAGCGGGCCAGTACATGGGCGGACCGCGGTCCTCACCCTTGCTGGTGGAGGCGCCGGCGGCAGCAATTCCCATGTAGATGGAGGGGTCACGGGCGATAGCCCACTTGGGACCGCAGATGAAATCGGCAGTCTGGTCGAGCTTGGCAGCCATGTCGAGATAGGCGATCTGGCCATCGTCGGTGGCGACGAGGGGGTTGATCTCGAGGTAAGCAAAGTGGAGGTCGACGTAGACCGAGTAAAGGCGGATCAAGAAGTCAGTAAGGACCTCACGCTTGGCGGCGGGAACACCACCAAGGAGGGTGCTGGTCCACTGCTCGCGCTTGGGGAAGGGAGCGGAAGGGTCGGCGGGGACAAGGAGCTTGAGAGCCTTGGCGTCGACATCACCGACGTCGACACCACCCTCGTGGGTGAAGAGGATCCAGTCACCCTCTCGCGCCGAGTTGATGCACACGTAGAACTCGGTGTCGGCAGGGTGAGGGCAGAAAGGCTCGACGATGAAGTTGTTGAGGGTACCGGTGACGGACTCGACCTGCTGAGCCTTGCCGGCACGCTCCTGGATCCAGGTCTTGGCGTCAGCCCAGTCGCAGTTGAGCTTGAGGAGACCGGCCTTTCCACGACGCTTGATGAGCTGGTCTGGCTTGGCGACGAGCTTGGACGACTGCACCCACGCTGGGAGCTGCGAAGCGTCTGTGACGGTGTTGGTAGCGGGGTCCCAGGCGATCTGGGCGACCTTGGGAGCGGGGGCGACAAAGTCGGCGTTGACCTTGAGGTCGGCGTGGGCCAGAGGCGAACGAGGCAACCAGTAGTTGACCAGGAGCTTGGCGTCGAATTCTCGGATGGCTGTTTGAGGCAAAGCAGCAAAGCAGAGGAAGGGAAAGGTCAGTTTTGTTGCTCCACGTTGCCCATCAGAAGCTCTTCGTTGCGGACGCAGGAAGGATTCGCAAGTGCTTTGAGCTCAAAACTTGCGAGCTTCACGTCCAGCTTCAAGTATGCGGTTTTCCCATCGTTCCAGATGCAAATGGAAGCGAAATTGAGCTGGATTCGGGTGCAGAAACGTACCTTTGGAAGACATATTGGGCGAACGACTTTAGATGTATATGCGGGAACCGTATGTGAAGTTTTTCGGAGCTTTTCAACGATGTCAAGGACGACGATTGAAGAGCTTTTTCGTAGAGAGGCGATGTACGGCGACGATGAGTAAAGGCTAGATACTCAAAGGCGACGATGGTTCGCGTGAGCGGGTGACTGGCAGTCGGTGGTTCAGGTATGCAAGAGAATGAGCGAGCGAGAGAGGTAGGAACAAGAGGAGGTAACAGCAGCGAGAGGGGATGAGAATGATGGTGGTGATGGAAAGAGCGAGGCGACAAGAGGAGGTATACACGTCGAAGCTCGACTTTACGGGCTGCGAAGTTTGTTTCTGGCGCTTGACGAGCGGAGGAGCGAACGAGCGTGTGAGCCAAGTTTGGCCCAACAAGAAGGTCGTGCTCAAAAAGCGCTGGCGTGTGCGTTCGCCCGTGGAATTTAGAGAAGAAAAAAATGGCAACAGAGAGAGACTCGCTTTCCTGCTGGAAAAGGGTTCTTGCTGCTCAAAATCCTGCAGACCAACACTTTTTTTTTTTTTTTTTTTTCGCGCTCTGTTCAGCACTTCTTTCTGCATTCGGCGTCACCCATCGAGTCCAACAACTCACACTGAAAAAATTGGAATTTAAATAATTATTTATTTTTCAAGAGAAGACTTGTGTCGGTTACTGTACTCTCGCGTGGAAGTCACCTTTTTGCAAAAAAGGAGCCGCCCTGCTCTTTCTGATCATGTGGTTTTCGTGTCAAAATCGATATTAATTTTCCGGCATGGTGTACCCAAATTTACTGCAACTCCAGTTCGCTTTCTCTTCGTCTGTCTGTCGCGGCGGAGAGCATCACAGCCTTGTATACATCATTGTTCATCATTCGGAATGGAGAACGTCGTCAGAGTCAATGATTAGAGTGAGCTTCGTCTGAGGTCGGCGCCACTACGAGACAACTGAGAACGGACCTTGGCTTGAAGGCAGTGAAAGGATCAGCCCACCTTTTCTTCTCAAGGTCGCAATGCATCACCCCAACGAATGAGAAGCACCCGATCAACTTTATGCATATCCCAAGATGGGCCCTTTTCGGACTTGCTCAAGACCAGTTCTTGCAGGCCAATAGAGCCGTAGAGTGGCCTGATCTGCTCAGCCCGGGAAGGTGATCGTCGGTTTGCTGTTGCTGCTTTCCGAACCATGCAGGGCCTGCATAGCCTTGAATCGATTCGTCCCAAGGTGACTTATGCCCTGAACCTCATGCTGTGATCAAATCAAGTTGCTCAATCAAAGACAAGACTCAAAGCCACAAGCCCTACGACCAAGCATTTTGGCCCTTTTTTTGCAATGCCACGGCGCTTTTCCGAGACATCTGACAACCGAGTGTGTATCATCACTGACATCCGCAGCCGCCCTATGATCAATCATCTGAAAGACAGTCACACCTCTCTCTCATTTCACAGGGCAAACATTTTCTCCGGGCCAAGCCGAAATCTTCCGCGGTGCGTTGGAAGCGAACAGGATTCTTCCTGCAGATGGTGAAAAAGGGACAGAATGGGGCCAAGGCCACAGTGGGCAACGGAAGCTCACGCGATTAGATTACTTACCCTCTTGAGGGACCCACTCTGTGAGACAGGACAAGGATCTTCATCGCAGCTAGAGAGGGGATTTTGGGGAGAGAGGTGCACAGCCAGATCAAAAATAAAAAAAATAAAAAAAATAATTGACTGCTTTTTGGGTCTGCCCTTCTCATTTTAAAAAAAATAATAATAATAATTTGGAGCGGAACAGTTTTTGGGACGCGATACGCTCAAGAGTTGGCCGCGTGTCGGTCCCCTCGTTGAAATGTCAGGAAGAAATCGATGGAGCGAAATCGAAATCGATACAGCCAGCAGCGAGTTTTTTTTACCAACGTGTTAGGTTTGGCGCTTTCAGAGCAAAGCTCGGATCTCGGCTGCACAGCTGACAAGCAACGTCGTAAGAAGAACAACACTTTCCTGTTCCTGTTCAAGACTGCTCCACACCCATACGCCTTGCTCACCAGCCTCTTTTCTCCAAGATGATGAGCACTCGCCCTTCAACCACACCCATCTCGGCGATCAAAGTTGAAGTGTTCCCCGTGCCTACTTCCTCCACTCCCGTACTGCCCACCAAATCCACCACTGAACTCATCAACGGTCAATCCACCACCGTCATCACGCAGAGTTTCGCCGATCGAATCTTTATCACCGTCACACAGCTCAACAAGTTCGGTTGTCTCTACCAAGCCGTCACCTCCTCCAACCCTGCCGCTTTCGACTCTAATCACGCAGATGAAGCCCAGTCAAACTCACCTCTGCCCCCACCCCTCCCAACCACTTCAGTGAGCAAGCTGATAGGCACCGAGCCGAGTCCAGCCTACACGGCCCTGTATCAGCTGTACGTCGCTCAGATCGCAAGCATTGTTACACATGGAGCGGGTGAGGGAGATGCGAGACCGTTGATTGTTTCGTTGGCGCTGAAACCGATGGCAAAGGTGGAGAAAAGCCGAGAGGGAGACTATGATGAGTCGGACGATGAGGGCGATTCGTTGCTCTTGACTAGCGAGGATGAGCAGAAGCGATTCATGGCGATTATGGAGCTGGTTCAGAAGTGTAGAATTTGGTAAAGAGAATCACGCTGCCACAGTAGAGATATTTAGGAGAACGAGGCGTATAATACATTGATCGCGACAAGATGCTTGGCAAGGAACACACAACAAAAAAGGTCATGCATTATTCGCATTTGCATCACCATCAAAACACCGACCGCCGCGTGCGAGTAGTGCCCGAAGCAGGCGGATCTCGCCTCCTCCTCGTCGACGTGCTCCTCCCGAAACCAGCGAAATTGCCGTCATCATCGTCATTATCGTCGCCACCGCTGCCGTCATCATCGTCGCTATCGATGAGCATGGTTGATGTGCGTGCTGGTGCGCGCTTCTTTCGATTCGCAGCTACGGACGCGCCCGAACCCTGAATCATCTCGTCATCGCTATCCTCCACCAGCGCGGCCGGTCTCTTTCGCCCGCGAGCCGTTGCTGCCGAAGCCGAGCTCTTGTTGGCACCAGATCGTTGCGAGCGAGATCCATGGCGTCGTTCGAGCATCGTCGTCATGTCGGCTTCGTCTTCCGAGTCCAGCGAGTCGAGACCGTCAAGGCCTAGGTCGACGGTGGTGTCCTCGATAGAAGCTGTGTCAAGCGCAACCCTCCCTCGGGATGCTCCTTTGCCGCGTGGTGCTGGCATGAAATCATCTTCGTCGTCCGCTCCAGCTCGCTGCTTGCCTGCACTCCTCGAGGATCTACCACCTCGCGAACCGGCCAGGCTCTCGGCAGCCGGAGCCGAATGCCCCTCTTGTTCCTCCCAGTACGACTGGCCTAGGCCGTAATCGTTTCCCTCTGGCAGAACCAATGCAATCTGCGGCTTGTGACTGACGTTTGTCGCAGCGGACTTTGTTATAGCTCTACCTGACCCCGGCGCATTCTTCGGACGAAACTTCTTAAAATTGGGCACGTCCGCATTCGATGGCCTAGCGGCCTGCGACTCTTCATTGGTCTTCTTCTGCCGCACCAAAGGCACAAAGTCAACCTGTACAAAGTTGCCTCTGACGTGAATCCGAAGCTCCTCTTCCGCCATCTGTTTGAATGCCTCGTAGTCTTCGTCGATGTAGCCGACCTTCGAGCCCTGCGTCTGCTTCTGCTGCTGTCCTCCACCACGGCCAGATCGAGAGCCAAGGAACTTGTCGAGCGAACCGGAAACAGCCTGTGAGTTCGGCTTTGCGATCTGAAGCCGATTGAACTCGACGTCAAAGTCGTCCATCTTTTTACCCTTGGCACGCTGCGTGTTGAGAGCTTGCAGGAATTGTGGTTCAGAGTCGGGCTGGGCACCGTTCAATAAGCCAGTGTGCTCGTTGGTGGCGTCAGCGCGGACGATTCGTGCCAGCTCTGACTGTTGCGGCTGAGGTGGATCAGGCTCGCCGTTCTCCTCTGTACTTGGACCGGCTGTGCGCGCTCTTTTGGAGGCTGGACTTTGAGCTCCAGCGTCGGTTTCAGGGGCAGGACCAGCGCCTGACACTTGTCTCTGCGGCGGAGACTTTCTCTTGCTTGCGTTGCTTTGACTCTCCAAACCCTGCGTTTGTGCAATCGACTCGCTCTGTGCACGATCTTCTTCATCCAGGTCCATTCTGTATCGTCTGCTCCTCGGGACGGCCGCGCCCACGCTTTCGACGATCGACTCAGACCTGTCAGCCGCTCCAGCAGCAGCGCTGCCTTCGGGCTGAAGCATGGCATCAAAGATGTCGGATCGTCTGGCACGACTTGCACCGGTGCGTCTCGTCAATCCACTGCGTTCCGCACGAGTGAGCTGTGAGGAAGTTGGCTCGGCGGTGAGGCGAGTACCAGCTTGCGGCTCAGTGGTGTTGTTTGCAGGTTGGTTGTCACCTCGTTCGGTCTCGTGCATCAAGTCCGCATCCGCTCCTTCAACGTCGTGGGTCGCCTTTCGTGTACGTCGAGTAAGAGGTCTTCTCGATGATTCACTCGATGTGTTCGAGGGCTCTGTGGTCGTGGTAGGCGGCTCTTCTGCTGGAGCTGTAGGGCGGTCGATACTTCTTCTCTCGACTGGAGCCGGTGTAGCTGGTGTCGGAGAGGTATTGGCGGGAGGACGCTCGACTGCAGTCACATCTGCTTCGGCAGCCGGTTGGGTCGTCGTCTGGATAGCCGCAGTAGCAGCTGCCTCGGTCGGCTCCTCCTGCCCATCCCCCACATTGGGAATCGAGTTAAGATGAGCTCTTACATCAGCAGCCAACACAGCGTTGGTGATGGAGTGAAAGCCGCTAGGCATGGCGATACGCAGATTCGCGCAGGCGATGGTGCAAGCATCCTTCCAGGGCGTGTGATCGTGCACAGCACTGACCAGCACCACTAGCCCTTCATCAGGTGCTTCGCTGCAAGCCTTGCTTCCGCTGTTGCGCCAGTACGAGAGAGCGCTGTTCTTGTGCGGCATGAGCCGCTGCGCAAAGTCTGCTTTTGTCTTTAAATTCTCTGCTTGCGGATTGTAAGTAAAGACATGAGCGCCAGCTACGGAGAGGATGCTCTTGTAAATGGCCAGCTCCGACTCTTCGTCAGGCAGAGCAAATAGCACGCAGGTGGTGCCTTTGAGCATGTATGTGCGGCGTTCCTGCGGCAGCAGCTTTGGTTGCATATCGGGAAGGTCGCTGAGCTCTTGCTGATCGAATGCAGGCTGGTAGGTAGCAAAGTCGAGCTCTTCGAAGGATGTTTCGAGTGAGTAGGGATCATGGCGGGGCAACTCTGCTCTACGAAAGAGCTCTTGAAAGTAGTCAATGGTGACGATAGGCCGGGCTTGCAGAAGGGCGCACAGCACCGACTCGGTGGGCTTGACTTGAGCTAGACAGAGATGAGTGTACCCATCTCGCCAGCGTGACTTTGCGGGTGAAAGATGGATGCCCAGCTGTAGTGCGGGTTTGCGTAGAGGCGAGATGGCCGCCTCTTTGACCTTGGCGGCAAAGCAGACAGCGACTGGCTTCCAGACTAGACGGAGAGAGATCGTAGTGGTCAGGGCAAAAGAGTCGCCATCGTTGAGCTGGTGCTCTTGATCGGCAGGTACCTGTACTTCTGTCGGTTCGGATGGTGAAGCTCTGCGAGACGAGTCGGGCTGCTGCGTCACGCCAAACGTCTTTCTGCTCTTGTTCGCCTCAAAACGGATGGTGACGCGAGGCCGAAGAGCGAGGTTGTTATGGAATGCCAAAGGGTCCGAAACACCCGCCACTTGGCTTGCGATGGTGTCCTCGCTAGCCACCGTGATGTGACAAGAGACTCGCGATACGAATTTACTGTCGATGACGATATCGGCTGGGATCTTGCGGCCGAGGGTATAAGTCTGACCATACTTGAGCAGCTTGCTCAGCTCCTGACGGCTATCTTCGGCGAAGCGACCTTGAAGCAGCCACATGAGCTCTGACTTTCTCTGAGCTTGAGCTTCATGGGAGGGATGGTAGTTGATCGAGGAGGCAACGCAAAGGATTCGGCTCAAGATGTCGAAAAAGCTCAGCCTCGAGCTCGCTCAATATAATGTGGAGAAGATTGCCCCGATCTCCGAGAAGGTTGACACCGATTCAAGTCAGATCCGCTCGAGCCAGGCTTTTAAACTGGGAATTTCAGGCGCTGCATTTCTCAAGCGAATTTCCATGCTTGTTTGCGTGTAACTTGGGGCTGTTGCTCGGACAGAGAAAGCGACCTTCCAAATATCTCACCACCTCCAACCCTTCCACTCTGCCACCTACACACCGACCACCACGCTCCGTCACACAAGCAATGTACAACCACCACTCTCAAGGCCGGTACGGCTCCGGCTCGAGATTGTCTGGATCCGCTTCCGACTCGATAGCACCACAAGGCGCGCTCGGAGCACTGGCTGACTGGGCAGCTCGCAACTTGGATCCAGAGATGCAGACCTCACCCGTCTCCGTCTACGTCGAGCGTTGCTGTCATCCAGCCCTCAGTCAGCCGAACTTGGCGCTCAACCTCGAGCTCGCCGACTACGTCAACCAGAAGAAAGCCAACACACCACGCGAAGCTGCATTCGAAACGGTACGCAAGATCAATTCTCGCAATTCACACGTAGGCATGCTGGGGTTGGCGCTGCTCGATATCCTCGTCAAGAATTGCGGGTATCCTTTGCATCTTCAGATCGCGACAAAGGAATTTCTCAACGAGATGGTCAAACGCTTTCCCGAACGTCCACCCGTGTTCCCATCGCCAGTGCAGAGCAAGATCCTCGAACTCATCCACGAGTGGAAGTTGACGCTGTGTGTTACGAGCAAGCATCGAGAAGATCTGGTACATATTCGTGATATGCATCGTCTGCTTACGTACAAAGGCTATCGTTTCCCAAATGTCGATTCGCGAGCTGCAAGCGTCATGAACTCGGACAACAACCTCAAATCGCCCGAAGAGCTCGAAGAAGAAGACCGTGCAGCACAGGGAGCTAAGCTGCAAGAACTCATCCGACGCGGTACACCCAAGGATCTCGCACAAGCCCAAGAGCTGATGAAGATCATGTCCGGAGCAGAACCCGAGAACAAACCGGACTACACCAAACAAACGCGTAGAGAGCTGGACAAGGTGCAATCGCGCGCCATCCTGCTCAACGATATGCTCGACAACGCGAAGCAAGGCGAAAAGTTTGCACAGGGCGATGCATACGATCAGATCGCAAGCCATCTCCGAAGCGTCCAGCCGAGGATTCAGAAGTGGATCGGCGACGTCGAAGAGAGCAGCAGTACGGGGGATGCGTCGGACAACATGGATAGGCTGCTGCTGGTCAACGATCTGATCAACCAGGTGGTGGAGAGGTATAAGCAGTTTACCAAGGGGAACTATTCGGCTCAGGCTCATATCGATCCGAGTATCGACCCAAGCAAAGGTGGAGCGGATGCGGTGCCGACGGCCAAAATTTCGGATTTGATCAGCTTTGACGATGGTGAGCAGGCGCAGGACAAGAAAGGCGAGAACAAGGCGGGGTCGGGTAGCATTATGGATGACTTTGCGTCGTTGACGTTTGACGATGCTCCGAAAGCGTCGAGCTCGAGTACGACGACAGGATTGGGCGGTCTGCCAGCAGACCTGTTCAGCAACGACAGCGGCTTGTCCACTCCTCGATCTACCACAGCTAACCCTGCTTCCGGGTTGGGTAATTGGGGAGCCTTGCAATTGCCAACCACTGCTACGTCGACTTCGACTTCGCCACGTATCCCGCAACAGCCTGTTCAGGGGCAAAGCTTGATCGATATGCCTGCGCTTACGCCCAACGCTGGCGCGACGAACGGCAAACAGCAGCAGCAGCAAAAGGCGAAGAGCAACGATCCGTTTGCAGACCTCGATGCTATGTTCAAGTAGGATTGCTGTCATACACAAACGGTTTTATACATCTTGTCTTTGCATTGTGCGACTGAATTAGAGCTGTGGGAAAGGATGTGTGTAGAGTACAAGAACGAGCGCTTGCAACGAGATATGAGGGGCTAGTCGATGGAGATCGCAGCTTCCTGCGTCGACCCGTCCAACTGAATCTTTTGCTTCTTCTCCATCGTTGCTCCCGATACCGGCTGCGAATCGGTCTCTGTCAGCGGCCGTTTCTTACCCGCCACCGTCTGTGCTTCTTTCGGCTTATTGAATTCAACCTCGTCGATCGCCACCAGGTCATCGTCGTCGTCGTCTTCGACCGCTCCTGCGCCGTCTTGGTCCACCGTAGGCTCGACGTATCTGAGTTTGGGTCTTGTCACATTGTCCTTCAAAATCTGAATCGTCTCCTCCTTGGCAGCAACCGTGATGACAATGTTGACCGCTTGCAGCTTCTGATCTTCATCCGTGATGGTCAGGATGCTGCCCTGTTGCAGCCCCATTTCGCTGAGATTCTTTTGCAAGTTGTCGTCGAAATCGGGATCCGCCAAGATCCTCGCTCCGTCATACACGACCAGCTCTTCGTCCTCCATCTCGAGCGCTTCTTTGGCTACTTTATCCACCACCTGCGCTAGCGTAACCCCATCCAAACTCTGAACTTGAATGGGAATGTACACATCCTGACAAACGCCACACTTAGGGTTGGGAGCCGGGACGGGGAAAGCGGCAAGGAATCGATCGGTACCACGCGTCATGGTGATGTTGCGCACTTTGCTCCATCTGGCGTTCAAGACATGGAGAGCTTGGAGCACCAGCATGCCGGCAATGATGGCGTTGGTGGAGGCGATGGCGGGGATGATGTTGCCGGCCATCTGTTTGACTTGGAATCGCGTTTTGCGTTCGATGTGGTAGACGATGGAGCGCAGGTTGGAGGAGGCGGTGACAAAGTCGAGTGCGTCGTCATCATCCTTGTCGAAAGAAAGGGGATTGGTCAAGTCGGCTGCTGCGCGCACGGCGAGGGCGGCTGTGCTCGAGAGGAAGAGCTCGACGTTGTTCTTGAGCGTGAGTGTGCGTTGGTCCTTGAGGGTGGTGGTAGATTCCTCTGTAGCATCGGGTGCGGGCGCGGAAGCAGAGGTGCTGGCAGCAGTAGCAGTAGCAGTAGCAGTAGCAGTAGCAGTAGCAGTAGCAGTAGCAGTAGCAGCAGCAGCAGCAGCGTCCGCATTCGATTTCGCATTGCTCTCGAGCGGAGATATGCCCTGGACCGCATCCTGAAATACGAGCGGAACAGGCTTGACCGGACGATGCTCCCACATGGCTTCCATTCCCAACAGACGCTCGATATCGTTCTTGTACACCTTGTTGAAGATTCTTTCTACGACTGCACGCAAGGTCTGCTGATCACCCTTCTTCGCTGCCTCGATCAATGACGATCGAATGTCGCGCATCTCGCGAGCCTCCTTTCTGAGTTCGCCAATCTCTTCCGCATCTTCGCCATCCGCAACGGCTTTGTCCAGTTCCGCATCTTCCGTTTCGTCATCCTCACCGAACAGCTGAGTGAAGAGCCAGCTTTTGGCCCATACGATGCAGTGGATGGGAGTCGAAGGTGTGGAGCGGATGGTGCAGACGGGGAACGCCTTGGGTATATCTTTGCCAGTGCAATCGTAACACTCTGTGATGCCGGGTCGAATGGGAAGAACTTGTCCAGAGAAACCAGTGGTTCCACTCTCGATGAGCGGGACGTTGGAAGCGACGCACATCTTGTTGACCCACCTCCTGGCGTCTAAGTTGTCGAGCGCATTCATGACGAGATCGAATCCTTGGAAGTACGAGACGCCGAAACGGGGCTCCTTGATGTTGGCATGGTGAGCGACAATGTTGACGAGCGGGTTGAAGGAGGAAGCGGTCTGCTTTGCTACGAGCGACTTGGGTTTCTTGATGTGCTGCTTTTGGAAGAGGAACTGGCGATTGAGGTTGGAGAGGTCGATGGTGTCGAGGTCGATGATCTCGATGTTGCCAAAGCCGGTGAGCACGAGGTTCTTGAGCAGCTCGCAACCGATACCTCCCGCACCTACGACGAGGACCTTTGCGGTGTTTGTGCGTTGGAAGGCGTCTTTGCCTAGGATTGCTTGTGCGAGGGCGTAGCGGGCGGGTTGAGGAGCGTCACCATTGGTCAACGACGAGGAAGAGGCGACTGCCGACATTGTGGTCAACTGCGGTCGAGCAGAGATGCACAGATGAGCGGGTCTTGGGGAGAATACAGTCCAAATGAACTATTGAGGAAGCGTGCGAGGCCGTGATGATGGTGGGAAGGGAAGGGAAGGAAGAAGCGATGAGACAAAGATGTTGTGGGGCGAATGGCGCGTGCGGAAGAAGACGGATCTGGAAGAACAGGCGGCCAAGTTTTGATGTGAGTCTCTTTCAATACACTCGAGCAAAGTTGAGATAGGTGTCTGCAACGCTATAAATTCGGCATGGCTCGTATTGAAAGAGACACATTCGAGATTGCTGAGTGTTTCCATTGAGCAAAGTGGAGGACACACACAACCAAGCTTTTCTTCACAATCATGACACACTCTTCCGCACTCGGACAATCGAATCATGACAAACTTTAAGCTGAACAATCAAGATTCCGTTGGCGAGCGGAGCAGATGTTTTGAACACAGCGAATAGCATTTTGACAGTTGTTTCAGGACATCTCGACATGGGTGGTGGCAGCTGCTTGAGTAGGTTGTGTCTCGCCTGCAGCAGTTGCAGCGCCTGTAGCAGGTTGAGTTCTGCTAGGAGCATTCATAAAAGCTTCGAGTTCCGCATCGAGATCAGCCGCAGTGACGGGTTTGCGCTTCTCGCGTTTGGCAGGAGCGTTACGTGCCGGTCGATTCGTCTCGCGTTGTCCAACACGGCCACCACCGTTTCGAACCGGACCCAAGCGATCAGCAAAGCTATTTGCCGCAGCTGTTGCGTCGGCGTGCGCGCCATCCTTGAGTCTCGAGTTGAGGTCGAAGCGGGACAGAAGCGAACGCTGCGAGCCTTGGGCAGCTTTAGGTCGATCAGCACGCATTTCCTGTGTGATGCTAATGACTTGACCTTTTGCCTTTGCGCCGTCAAACTCGAGCTTGGCCTGTAATGCGTGGTTGGGGTTGTCGTAAACAACGACTGCGACTCCTGTAGAGCGGTCGGCGCGGTCGTACTGCGTGTTGCCAGCAGTGATGTGGGTGAATGAAGAAGAGACGGAGTCAATTGTTCGGTTCACCATGATACGGTCCGTCGGTGACTCACCTTGATATAAGCTTTGTTGACGGGAGCAATGGAGCCAAAGAGGTCTTGGAGGTCTCGTTCGGACACATCCCAATGCAGGTTCTCGATCGTCAGCTTGCCAGTGGGTTTGACTTTGTTGACTTCCGACTTGTCCTGTGGGAAGAACATGGGCGCACGAGAGGAGCCGTTACGCGGACCCGGACGCGAGACGGAGTCGTCTTGGTTGCGGTCATGCTTCCATGATCCGGCGCTGTCTGCGGCTGAGGACCTTGATGAACGCTGCGATGCAGAAGGCGTTGATGTTCAGAGGTGAGTACAAGTCAGTAGGAGTAGGTTGCGAATGGGCCATGCGCAGTTGCGAAGGGAAGACGCACGTTGTAAGGAGAGTTGCGGCTTGCGGCACCAGAAGTGCGCGAGCCAGAAGTCGAACAAGACAGAGGCTGATCTAGTCGATCCATGATGTGAGATCACAGTTGGGATGCCAAGTCGAGGATGATGAAAGAGCCTTGATGGTTGCGCAGACGCCATCGACACTGCAAAGCGAGAACAAGTTGGACCCTTGCGTGCTTGACGGCATCGCGCTGATTTTCGCGCCGCTTTTCGTTTGTTAGGTTATTGAAAGCAACAACGTACTTCTGATCCACGATCCAACCACGCGAGCCGAATCGGGCAAGCGAGCAGCCGCGCCATTTTGGCCCACCGAGGTCGCTGTAGAATGAGCAGCCCCTGATCCTGTATCGCCTGCTGGTCTCTCCCAGCGACAGATCGCAGAAAGCGGACCAAAACGGAGCTAGCAACGTGCCAGGGTTGAGGAGCAGGTGTGGTTAACTTGGGCATGGTGGGATTTCCTGTGGGTCTCGATCCATAAATTCAAAATCGAATCAGCGTCGCGGCATCGGCACAGTGTTTGGCTCTCTCTCGAGCGAGCCCCCTTGAAAGGAGAACCTGCGTGTTGCGTTTTGGGAACCAACCAACACACAAGAGCGAGAGCAGCAGCAGACAGCGATTTTTCTGATTTTTTTTTTTCTTTTTTTTTTTTTTTTCTTTTTCTCTTTTGTTGCAGTCGATGTATGAGGCAGGAAGAAACGGAAAAAAAAGTCGAGCCTACAGTCATCGTCTGTTCTTTTTTTCAGCCTGACCGTTTCTATCTTCCCTTCCTCATCTCAATCAAAGCATCCATCTCAACCTTTGAATCGCTTCGTCGATACAGCCCTCTAGCTCTCTCTCAAACATCTCCAACAACTTTGTCCTTCCCGACACCCCTTCATCTCACTCCTGCCACAATCAGGAGCTAGCAACCCTGTTGAACCTCACCCACGCCTCTGTCTTCCATGCCGTCAGACGATTCAGACGATAGTAGTGGTAATACTAGTTTCTACATACTTTCATCCTCGAGACACGCACAGCCTAGCTCGACTTCACTCCCCTTCCAAGCCATCCACGCCATCCTCCTCCCACTTCCCAAAGCTCCCGATCCGCCTCCTCCTCCTCCTTCTTCTTCTCCTCACAGATTCAACATCATTTTCCTCGCCTTCCCTTTTCCAGCTCGCTCAACCTCCTCACTTCTGCACCGCTCTACCTTCATCATCAGCCGAGATGACACCCGCCATCGACCTGGAAGCTACTGCCAACCGTCTCGACTCTTACACCCCGGCTGCCATCCACATGCAGCACCAACACTGGACCACATCCACCACAAGGACACCGCCGACCTCCTCATGGAGGCCAAAGAAGCTCAGCGCATCAAGACGCTCGAGATCATGGATGCTCGCGCCGAGCTCCTCCGCTCCAAGCTCCAGGATGACGCTTCCAGCATCACCACCGCCGTCGACTCCAACAGCGGTAGCCCTGAAAAGGTCGTCGAGGATTTCCACGACCCTTGTGGTCCCTTTGAAGGCCCAGAGAAGCTCCTCGAACTCTGGTTTGCCGAAGAACCTTGCGACGTCAGCGCCTGTCGTTGGTCTGACCCTGACGCTCGTCCCGACCACTTTGGTCTCCGCTCCGTCCCCAAGGCCGTATGGGAGACCATGCTCGACATTGTCAAGTGCAAGGTCCTCAGCGTCATCCAAGGCACTCACGTCGACGCTTATCTGCTCAGCGAGTCTTCCATGTTTGTCTTCCCGCACAAGCTCATCCTCAAGACTTGCGGCACCACTACGCTCCTGCTCGGTCTCGAGAAGCTCTTGACCATCGCTGCTAAAGCGCTGGCTGGTCTCAACACCTCTGCTAGCTTTGTCAAGCTTTCGTCCCTTGAAACCGACGCCAAGTCGGACGATGACAATGACGAAGCGTCCACCGCCATGTCCGACTCGAGCTTGATTCAGGAGCGTCAGCTGGGTGCCATTGTCAAGCACGCCTTCTACAGCCGAAAGAGCTTCATGTTCCCCGAACGTCAGAAGGGTCCTCACCGCGACTGGATGCTCGAGGTTGCGGTTCTCGACCGCTTCTTCGACTACGGCTCTGCTTACACCGTTGGTAAGATGAACGGTGATCACTGGCTGCTCTGGATGGGCTGTGCGGGATCGCGTGAGGTCGAGTCTACCCACATTGCTTCTGCGGCTGCTGCTGCGAACGCCGTGGAGCGACCTTTGGCTCTTCCCGCGCCCTGCGTTGAGGATCAGACGCTCGAGATCCTCATGACGCATCTGTCTTCCGCTTCGTGCGCTCGATTCGTGTTTGACGAACAGCTTCCGCACCCCACCGTTGCAGAGTGCTACCCGCACAAGCAGCTCTCCGCCAGTGAAGCTTCGGCTCCCGCTTCTGCGCTCGACAAGGGTCATGCTCTCGGACTGGCGCTGTCCAACAAGCTCGGTTTGACCCATCTCTTCCCGCAGACCAAGCTCGACGCCTTTGCCTTTGAACCGTGCGGCTACTCGGCCAACGCCGTCATGCCTCGTGGGGGTAACAATGACAATGCTGGATACTGGACGATTCATGTTACGCCGGAAGAGGATTCTTCGTATGCCTCGTTCGAGACGAATGTTGCCCTGTGCTCTGACGCTTCCAACTCTCGGCAGGGGGAGGGAACGTTGGAGTTGCCCACCAACTTGCCCACGCTCGTTCGAAGGGTCGTCGACATTTTCGAGCCTGGCAAGATGTCGGTTACTCTCTTTGTGTCTACTTCGGATGAGGACGAGGAGGTGGAGAGTGTGCCAGGTAAAACGGTCTTGACCAACGAGGACATTCTGCACGCTCTGACGCTCAAAGGTTACAAGAGGACCGATAGGATCGCGTACGAGTTTGAGAGGTACAACCTCGTTTTTGTTTCGTTTGAAAAGAGGCGCTCCTAGTGTCTATTTTTTCCGGTCTCTGCGGGTTTGGCGCTCTGCCATCCAAAGACTACGATGCTTCTCTTAGTCTTTTTATTTTCGCTCAGTTCCGCAATGCTACAAGTTACAAAAGTCGATTATGCACCAGAACGCCCGCAAACTCGTCCAACCCTACATTCGCCCCGGCAATCCCTTGGGCTGCAGCGATACCTCGAATCGCCTGGTTCGACGGTCTCTCATCCACCGTTGCCGGCGCAAACAGTTTCGAACCTTCTTCGAGCATCTCTTCGATTTCTTTGGGTGGGATTTTTTCGCCTATAGCTGAGAGTATTGTTGTCAACTCGTGTGTGCCTAGGCGACGTTGTGTGGCGGGGAACGATGATGGTGGGAGTCGGTCGAGGAGGAGTGAGTAAAGGTTGGTGGCTGTGCTGCGTTGGAGAGGGTTGAGGTGGGTGGTGGAGCGGATGGTGGGAGTGGAGGGGGAGGCGCGCGTTCGGCGTGATCGTTTGGGTGTGTGTTGGGTGTCAGTGTCGGTGGGCAAAGGGGAAGGTGACACGGCGGCACGTCGGCGTCGGCGTCGTGATGAAGTTTGTTCGAGGTCGTCTTGCTCATCGCTGGTTAGGTCGGAGCCGGTATCTAATGTAGAGGGTTTGATACGTCGACGACGCTGCCTCGAAACTTTGAAATCTTCTTCCGAGTCGTCTGCTTCTGGATTGACGATGAACCCTCCTCCTCCACCATCCTCTTCGTCTTCAGCCTGATCAACAATCTCTGCGGCTTTGCGACGACCTTGCACAGCAGCTCTTCGTGTGGGTCGTCTACGACTGCTTGGTTCGGACTGTTCCTCTTCCTCGTCGTCGTCTGCTTCGTCTTGGGCTCTGCGCTTCTGGCTCCTTGATGACGAACCTCGAGTCTGCATCTCATCGAGCAGAATCGAGGCAACCTGTTGAAATTCTTGTCTCCCCACCACCTTTTCCGGCTTGGCACCTGGAGCAAGTCGTCTCCGTGATGCTGACGAGGGGACGTAGGCTGTCTCGGCGAACAGAGAGAGTACGGATGGGTCGGCTGAGTCGAGACCGAGATTGGCAAGTGCTTCGGGGATAGCGCTCAATGGAATCGTGCTCGGTCTGGAAGCCTTTGTAGCTCCGGATGATGACTCTGCGTCGTTGTACGAAGGCTCCTCGTCTTCGTCGTCTTGCATAAAGCCTCCTCCCATGGCTTCCTCGTCATCGTCGACTTTGAATCCACCGCCTCCTCCTGCAGCGTCGTTAGCATCATCAACGATGAATCCTCCTCCTCCGTCATAACTAGAATGCGCTTCAATATCGTCTACGATGAATCCTCCTCCTGTGTCAGTCGACTTTGCGCTCTTTGTCGCAACTTCCTTAGAGGGGGCTGCTGCGAGCGAGGGTCGAGCGTACGGGTTCGGAAGCGTGCTCGGATCCTCGCCAGCTTCGATGCGGTTGGTGCGATAAGCATCGTCGAATGCAGCATCGATGTCGCCGTCCATCTTGAAGGCTCTGTCGCTGCTACCTACGGGAGACGTCGATGAAGAGAGCCAGGATGGAGTCGAGATGGTAACGTTAGCGGAAAAGGAACGGCGTCCAAAAGCTGAGTCGTGCATGACAGAAGTGGAGGCCAAAAATTCGCAACATGTTAAGTCGGGTGCCGACCCTGACTCGTGAGGAAAATTTCGCACGAGATGGACGGGATTCTGAAAAGAGACAGAAAAAAGTGAGCTGTGTGTGTCTCTCTCTTCGTTGCAGCCTTCTCTCATTGCTATCATCAGCATCAAGCCCTCATTGTCTCCCTCACATTGATTCTCACTGCTCACCATGGCAGCCACCACAGCAGCCGGTCTGGCCGGAACCGGTCTATCAGCACCCAAACTCACTCACCAAGCACCCTTCGAAACCATCATCAAGGACAAATCTTCTCAAAAACTCATCATCAGCCTCTCCCTGCGTCTTCGTCGCGGACAGATCTCTGGGCCCGAAGCTGTATCTGAAGCCACCGCAAAAGCGCTTCGAAGCGTCGTCTCTTCAGCAAAATACAACTCGATGCAAGAGTTGATCGACATCATCAAAGCCGCGGGTCGACATTTGCAGCTCTCGCAACCGGCAGAGCAGTCGATTGGGAACATTACGAGGAGAGTGGTGCATCTGTTGAGGGAGGAAGCGAAGGTTGCGTTGATGGAAGCGCAGGAGAAGGAGATGGGTGGTCATGGGGGTAGGAGAAGCGCTGGATCGGGTAGCGGCATCAACAGCCTCTCCAACTCGATTTCGGACTTGCACCTTGCTTCGGCGTTTGGTGGGGTTGGTGCGGGTTCAGCGATTCCTAGCCATGTCGTGCAGCCTGCATCGCACTCTGCTTCAAACTCGGCATCGAGTTCGTCCAACTCGGTTCCTCAGCTACCTAGCCCAACCGCACACGCCAGTAGGAGTGTTTCGCATTCACAGTTCCCATCCGGTTCGTCATCCAGCCAATCTCCCATGTCCCGTCCAGGACCCTACCCTCTACGAACGGCGGAAGCTACACCCGGCAGCTCGTCCGCGTTCGTCCACGGCAGCTTTTCCATCTCCGACCTCGTCGCTGCAGGCGCAATGGCGACATCTACGTCGTCCAGTCTCGCACACACGCCTGCAGAGGGGAGCTACGTTTCGACACCGCATGCTTCTCTATCGCGCAAAGGTTCCGGTGTGTTTGATTCGAGCCTTGCGCAGTTGTCTCAGCAAATGTCGGGGGTTAGCTTGACCGAGGATGTGGCGGGGGAGGCCGAGGCGGAGGAAGCTATGCAGAAGTCCGAATCGGACGATGAAGAGGTGAGCGAGGATGATCTGGATGACGAGGAGAGCGAGGGTGAGGAGGTGGATAGCAAGTTGATCACGGGAAAGAAATCTGCCGGAGCCTACTTTCTCAAACCGCTCCTCATCCAAGCCATCCAGGATCTCATTGATGAACTTGAAACGGTGGATGATAATATTTCCAAAGTTTCCCGGGATCATATTCATTCCGGCGAAGTGATTTTGACTCTCGGTTCCTCAGCTACGGTGGAAGGGTTTTTCAGTGCAGCTGCGAAAGATCGGAAATTTACAGTGATTGTTCCGGAGACCGCACCTTCGTATGCTGGGCATGGGTTGGCGAGAAAACTCTCGAAAGCGGGTATCTCGGTGTTGCTCATACCGGACGCATCGATTTTTGCTGTCCTACCCCGAGTATCCAAAGTCGTACTCGGCGCACACGCCGTCCTCGCCAACGGTGGGCTGATAACTTCCGCAGGAGCCTACGCTACCGCTCTAGCCGCAAAGCAACACAGCACACCCGTCATGATCCTAACTGGAGTCTACAAGATCTGCCCGGAATGGTCGTCGATTCAAAACTTTGCCAACGAATCCTGCAGCGTCGGCGCCCTAGGTCCAGCAGCCCTGTTGGATTATGCGACCAGCAGCAGCGTCGTGGAAAACGCAGAGGTGGTCAGCAACGCTTTCGACTACGTGCCTCCACATTTGGTGGACGTGTTTATCACCAATGTGGGAGAACATCCGCCGAGCTACGTGTATAGGTTGGTGAAGGAGAATTATCATCCAAATGATATTGTTTTGTAGGCGGACGAGGCGGGAGGGGGAAACGAGAAAGCATCACAAGCATCACTAGATGTGTGTGAAAGTGAGCATGTGTTTGCAACGTGTGTGTGTGTGTGTGTGTGTGTGTGTGTGTGTGTGTTTGATTGATGAGGATGCAAAGTGTGTGATGCGCGAATTGAGTGTGAAGGTACAAGTTGAATGCAATGCAATTTAGAAGCGATCCCTGGTAACCATTTGGGGCGAGACAGAGTCGCTTCGGACGGGGATGGGTGGACGAGGCTGTGTGCGCGTCTGACGGGGTGCTTCAGCGACGGGCGCCGAAGTTTCGACCTTCGTCTCTGAAGTATCGACGTCTTGTGGCGACGTACCGCTTGCGGACTTTTCAGTCAAAGACGGCTCCGTTTGTGCTACCTGCGACGCATCCTCCAGCTCCTGCGGCGCCGTCACAGCGCTCTTCGCATCTCCCGGTGACCCAACTTTCGAGCCTTGCTTGTCTTCTTCGCCTGCTACACCCGGCGCCGAGTTCGGCGCCGTCGATTCAGCCGACCCTCTCGCCCTCCCCTTGTCCGTAATATCGACCGAGCTCCTATTGTGCGTCGACAACGAACCCTGAGACAAGGGCACAGGCGAGAACACCGAATGGCGGTACGGCAATGGCACAGATGGGGCGCGTGAAATCGGCGAAGGACTCCTCGACACCCTCAAACCCGACATCCCCACACTTAGTCTGTTCCCATCCGTACTCTCCGGCCGCTTGCCTTTCCCCTCCTCCTCCCCGTCAGCCGGAGCAGAAGCAATCCTCTCATGATCCAAGAACAAATCCGACACCGCCTCCGCCTCAAGCTTATCAATCAGCGGGTTACTGCTCTGATGCCCCAAAGGCATAGCGACCATCTCGAACTCCTCCGTCTGCGTCGCTTGGTTCAAAATATACTCCGAGTTGCTAGCTGCGTCGTTACCAGGTGTAGCAGCCAAGATCCTCTGCAAGTCCGAGTAGAACTCGAGCCGTGGTAAGCCCGCCCTCTTCCAGCCACCCAGACGCGATCCGAAGGCTCCACCAGCACCGCCCCCCATTTCTGCTGCGTCACCGTGCACGTGCGATGGCGAAAGCTCGATCGGGTTGGCACGCAGAGAATGGTCTCGATAGATGTGGTCTGGATGAAGATTTTCGTGAACCGCCAGCAGGAGCCGGATGAACGAAGCCCGGTTGCTCTGGAACTCGAAGAGCAGCAAGACCTCGTCTAGTTTGCGTTCGAGAACGTCCCACACGTCCGAGGCGTCCGGCGTGGGGACCGAAGTTCGCCATCGTGCTTTGACTCGTTCTGCCCGCTGACGGTATCGGAAGGAGCTGCCTCCGCTCATGTGTGTGAGTTCGGTCAGTGGTGGAGTGGCTGCAGAGGGTATAGCTGAGTCGGCTCCATGTTCGTTGCTTGCCGTCAGAAGGCCGAGCGCCGCCAGATCTTCTCGTCGCGACGTTTCCAGCAACGTGTCGAGCGAAAGGACGCCCAGCCAGAGCTTCCACAGATTCATGCGCTGTCTGTCGATCTTGCACGCCCGCAATGCGCGTAGCACACGTGCAAAGTTGATCTCGATCAGAGCTTCTCGTGAGAGTTCGTGGCCTTCAGGTGGGCTCCAAGCAAAAGGCTCCTGTAGACGTGTCGAGCTGGCACTGGACGTTGCCCCACCGTTCCCGGCTGCACTTGGCATTGCGCTAGGCTCACCACTCTCTGATGTCGGCGTCAGCCCGTCAAAGCGAATGCTCTTGGACTGACCCGCGAAGCTCGACGGAATCGGTGGGTGAGAGGACGTACCCTTGCTCTCGGGTGCCGCCTCGCCCTTCCTGCGAATAGCGTTCAACTGGCGTTGCTGGAATTTGCGTTCCATCGTTCGCAGTGTTGTAGCAGCGAAAGCCATGTCCTCGTCCTGCAGTCGACTCTTCACAAAGTGCCAGCTGATGAAAGGATTGCGAGTGTCAATCTTGTTGATCTTGAGCATGGCCCACTTGTACGAACTTTGACTAGCAGCAAGCGCAGTGGGTGCGCGATGTGCCTTGGCTTCACGATCCATGGCGATGATGCTGGGCAACAGGCTCTTGAGTTCACGAATGGTTCCAGTGAATTCTCTGGCGTGCTTGCGCGCCCTCCTTCTCGTAACTGGATCCTTATTTCGAAGAGGATGAGTTCCGTTCGCCATGTGGCCTGGCAGGCGACGTGGAAGGAAACTCGACGGCCGACCGTAGGCGGGCGCGTACAGCATCGCATCGTCTTCGCTTGACGAAAAGTCGGACTCATCTGATCCACCAAGCGAGCTTTCCTCTCCGCCCTCGTCGTCGGACTGTCCCGGCTTGACGCTGTTCTTGCCTGGAATAGCTTGCAACTTCCCAAAAGCATCTGGCACACTCAGCTCTTGAGCCGGCGAGGAAGCTGCTGCAGGTGTAGGCGTTGCTTCGCCCGGTTTGGTAACGCCAGCTAGAGGCTTGCGTCGGCGAAGACGGATCCAGCGACGGCGGCGCACAAACGTGAATGCATCCGACGAACCGGTCCACTTGCTGGACCGAGCGCGTGCTGAACGCTTGATGGCTTCAAAGCCGCCGTCTTCCTTTGTTTTCTCCTTCTCCTGCCGCTTCTTTTCCTTCTCGGCGAGACGAGCATTCATCTCTCGAATGCCGTCAGCGCCCGTCTTGGGCAAGCCGAGTCTGCCGTGAGGAAAGTGGACGTTGGGCCAGAACCTTCGACCAAAGTTGCCGCTGTACTGCCATCCTGCTTCGTCGACATCTCCAGTCATGTCGATCAACCACTCGGGATACGCCCACTCCCACGATGGATCGGGCAATTGTGCATTGGCAATGTTGTAGGCCGACTTTTTGCCGCTTGCAGACGTCCAAGGGGATGGATCCCACTGGAAGAGCGTCCTTGGGCTGAACTTGGGGATGCCAAATACAAGCAGACCCCGCTGGTTTTCGTAGAGCACGTCGAACTCATATTTGACTTTGTTGACGTCCGAGGGAGCTTGTTGTTGCGCATACTTTGCGAGCATGGCATCGAGCTCAGCGTCAGGGTCGGCTTTGCGAGCTTCTTCTTCAGCAGCCTGCTCGAGGGCTGCCATTTCGGCTTCCCACTTTCTCTGACGTCGACGCTTGATTATGTTGGGTGCGTGGAGGTACTTGCGGATGCTGTTGCGCGAGCTCAACATGGAGCGATCAATGATGCTGGTTTTGCGTCGCAGGCTTGCGCCGTCCGCGTCACGAAGATCGTCGTCATCGTCGTCCTCGATGGTCAGGGAGCTCCTGCGGCTGCTGGCGGCGGTAGCCACCGATTCGCGTCTGTGTCCGAAATGGTTGCTGTTACGAGAGACCGAGGGCGTGATGGAAGAGAACGGAGTCATGCCACTTGCACTCTGCGCCGAAGTGCTGCGTGGGAGGTCTGAGGTCTGCAGAGAAAGTTGCATAGGATGTGGCGAGTAGCGATCCATTGCGCGGCGGTTGCGGCTCTGGCTGGATCCATAGTGAATTCCTTTCGAGACACGAGACGATACTTTGTGGCCGAGCTGACCCAACTTTCCTTGCAGATGGACGAGATCGTCGATGGGCTCGCCGTTGGCCTTTCTACGCCGGATCTCGCGACGAATGAGTTTCTTGTGTCGCTTGAGGTGGTCCTTGGTGAGTGTTTCGCCGTGCTCAAGGTTGAGCGAATTGATCTTGAGCATGTTATCCCCGTTCTCTCCATCCGAGTCTGACGTTAATGCGCTTCCATCGTATTCGTCATCGCTCGAAACGTCCGAGGCGGAGGAGAGAGAAGCAGGGGAAGGCGCACCGCGCTCTGGTCCTTGATCATGAGCTTCAGGTTCGGCGTGAATGGGTCCACCTGTGATGCTCGAAATGGAGCCGCGAGTCCGCTTATTCTGCTCGATATCCTGACTTGGGCGATTCGGAGAAGGGCTGTGAATGCTGGATGCGAGGCTGCTGGGGGTAGCATTGTTGAAACTTGGGGAAAGTGGAAGGGCTGGGCGACTACTCGAGTCATGAGTAGAATCTGCAGCTGCTTCATGTGATTGTCCCTCTTCATCTACGACCAGCAATTCAGGAGCGAGAGTGGATCGAATCTTGGACCTGGCGCGATCCAAGGTGGCAGCGTTGGAGTCGCTCGAGAAGCGTGGCGTCACTTGGGCAGTGGGAGACAGGTTGGTGCTGTTTCGAACTGATTCGGGAGGCGGTGTCGCTGATGGAGGGCGGAAACGCCTCGCCAATGAGCCTCCAGGCTTGCTGAAGGAAAAGCGAAAGGGACCTTGTTCTATCTGTGGTGATGCATCGGGTGACTCGATGTTGCTACGGAAGCGGCCTCTCGCGCGTGTTGCGGCATCAAAGACCTTTGTGACGACTGGATTGCCGGTAATCATGAGTTTGACCTCTCCGATATTGCCCTTGTGTTCTGTATGATCTTCGGAGCTTTCGTCGCCGCTCTCTTCATCTGACGAGAGACCATGTCGACGCTTTCGTTGACGTCGATCGTTGCGGCCGAATGCTTTGAACATCAGTGGGACGCCGGTGGACTTGGCCCAATTGCGCTTGGTCTGCTGTGCTTTGGCGATGCGATCAAGCTTATCTCGAGCAGCTTGCGCATCTTGGTCTGGTGCTCGATGTGGTAAATGACGCCTTGCGTCATCTGAATTGGACGCATTGGAGTTGCTCTGAGGAGTGGTAGGGCTGTCGACGGAAGAGCGGGTATTTTGCAAGACGAGGGTATCTTCGGGAAGCGGGTGTAGTGGTGTTGGTCTGGCAGTGACAAGAGGCAAGCGGGGCGGTGATGACAATGCTGTTGCCTCGTCAGCAGCAGCCGTTTGTGGCTCGACCATGTTGCTGCCTACTGTACTTGCGAGGACACGCAACTGGCTTGTTGAGTGATTTCGGAGCCAGATCAGCTAAATGTAATTGTGGTTGTGGTCGTGATTGCGCTCATTCTTCCGCTGTGTAAATGCTCCAGCGGATCGCTTGGCGACTTGGTATAGGTTGTGAATGGTGGTGGACTAAAAGCTGAGCTCGACAAGGGTGCTTTACTGCAGCTGTGTTTGCACAACTCCACTTGCCAAAGATCACACAACAAAACGGCAGGGTCGGCGGGCGAACTGTGACTGAAACGTGCAACGGATGGCCGTGGACACTGCCTGCAGCTGTACTGTACTTTACAGTAAGGTGAGGCGCCCCTAACAAAATTCGAGCCTCATTTCACTCTGCATACGAAGGAGGCATTTTTACAGCCTTCTATTTCTTTTTGATTGACCATCGATCCAATGTTGACGGCGCAACAGAGTGATTCAAGAGGCAACATGGTCCTCACACCGACAGCAGCTGTTTTCAATACATAAATTACAATCAAGTCCTAGTTGTACAAAAAGAAAATGCGCTGAACGAGTTGATGAGCGGCCTCATCTGCGAGCACCAGCACCGACATTCATGTTGAAAGGCGTCGGACTAGGTGCGCTGTAGGTGTCATCTCGGTCCACCAACGGTCGTCCTCCGTGAACAGTGCCCATCTCGTCCACATGGCCCCATACCTTGAACGAAACTTCTCCTCGCGCGTCGCCGCCCGCTGCCCTGCTTTGACCAGAGCCACCGGCGCCCGACTGTCCGCGGCTGCTGCTGCTGCTGCTGTGCGTCTCGACGTTGCGAGCAGCTGCGTTGGCTCGAACACCAAACAGCGTGTCGTCTTCGATACTGCGCCCCGCCTGTTTGGGCTGGTTGAACGATGAAATGGTCGAGCTCGTCCAGCCCGAGTTGTCGTGCTGGCTGCCTCCACCGTTGCGGCTATTGCTCGACACGGAAAACTTGGCCCCAGACGACAGCATCGAGCCTGCGATACTGTCGCCGCCGTCATCCGACTCGCTGTCCGACGACTCGTCATCATCATCATCATCATCATCATCATCATCGTCGTCGTCGTCGTCGTCGAGCGCAAGATTGAGCCCGCCAAATCTCTGCTGCAGCTCGGACGCCGAGATGCCTGGCGCATCAGCTGCATTGAGCTGGAGTCCTTCGTTGGCATCCATCAACAATGCTGCCGAGCTAGCATTCGATCCGCCAACTTGACTGCTGCTCGGTGAAGCTTCCTGCGCCAGACTTGGTCCACGCTTGGTGAGTGTTGGTGGCGTGGGGATCGAGTCTCGTCGCCGTCCCGCACCGCTCTGCCTATCGCGTTGCCTGGCCTCCTTGCGACCTAGCCTCAGAGGCGTGGCTACTGGCTGCTTGCGAGAGCTTGCTACATGCTCGACTGCTCCTGCACCGCCTCGGTTCTTGCTGGCGCTCTTCGGCCAGACTCTCGGCGCAGGGCTGGAAGCACCAACGCTTCGAAGCAGATCGTCGACCATCCTCTTGGCGGCTTCCTTGGCGGGTGTCTGCGCGTATCGGCTCTGTGGCACCGAGAACTGCATCGTCACAGGCGGAGACATGCCAGCGGGCCACTCGAGCGAGTCCTTTTCCGACGTGTCCGAATCCCACTCTGCGTCGTCCTCTGCATTGTTCTTGGAAGCGCCGCGCTGGTTGCTCGAGGCCGTCTTGGACGACTTGGTGCCCTTGATCTTGGACGTGAGCGGTGTCTTGCGCAGATCGACGATGCCGTCCCACATGCGCACGCTCGGTGGAGCAAAAGGATTCGACTTGGACTGAGAGCTTCGAGGTGTGGCCTGGATCTTGGTGTAGCTCAGACGACCTTTGTTTCGCTTGTGTTCCGAGTCGAGCACCTTGTTGAGCAGTGCACCTTTCTTGGGCGTCGAAGATGTCTTGATTCGACCAGCGGAAGCAGCTGTCGATTTGAAGGCGGCAAGGTCGTGAACTGAAGACACATTGGAGCTGTCTGGGTCATGCTGACGTCCGCCTCTTCCGGCGTGCGTTGAGCCAAGGTTCTCGATCCCTGGAGCCAGAGCAGCACGGTCGCGTTCGGTCGCCTTGCTGTTTGCCAAAAAGGAGCTCTGGTCCACACTCGAGTCGGGAATGCCCTTTCCGAGTCCGGAGGTGATGTCACGACGCAGACGTTCGAATGGCGACTCGGCGGGATCAAACATGTTTTCTTGATCTTGGCGACCGTGTGGCTTTTGTTGCTTGCGTTGTGCTGCTTCTCGTCGCGCAGCCGCTGCTATGGATGCGTTGCTGAGGCGAGGAGGCGACGCTGCGCGAGCACGATCCGCTGGCGCCTGTTCGACGCTCTCGTCCGCAGCATCGTGCTCGTCGACGTCTCGACCGTCGGAGGCGAGGGATGCGTCGATGTCGGTATAGATGATGGAACCCGCTTCGGAGCGTGGGCTGCGTCCGTCGTCGTCGCTAGCGAAGGCGGCATTTTCGCGCGAGTCGTTGCCGCTCTGTGTAACATCGCCGCCCTGTGAATTGAGGTCGAATTCGGATTCATTGTAAACGTGAGCAGTGAGCGAGACGTTCGCGGAAACCTCGTAGAATGTCTTCCAGAACTTGGCGCCTTGCCATACGCGTGCACTTGCTACACCGTACTCCTTGACAGCAGGTAAGATGCGTGATGTGACGATCTGGTGTGCGGTTGCAAAGTTTTGATCAATCTCTTGAAGGGTCAATGTGATGGCCTGATCGAACTGCATGATCTGCTCGGTGACCGAGTGCTGCTGTGTTGGCATGGTGGCATTGTGATTCATTGCTGCTGGATGCAGCGACTGACGTGGATGTAGTGACATGATAAAGGTGTGGTGGGACAAGCGTCCTCAAAATCAGAATCGCGGATGCAAGACGCGTTGGTTGGAAGCCTGGGTTTCTGAATTGATCCAAGGGTTACGATCTGCGTTTGGCAGTGTCTTTATAGTGAAAGTCGGATGGTCAATGTTTGGCGGAAGCAGAAGTTCAGGGCCAAAGGGTCAAGGAAACGAAGATGATGATGGTGGAGATGAGACAGACGAGTGTTGCTCGCTCTCGTGACACTCGAGCAACTAACTCAATGGAAAAAGAGCTTCCGCATGTTTTTCAAAGACGCGCTCCTGGTTTCAGGCACTTGAGCAGTGTTCGACAAAGTGTTATTTCAGCGACGCGTCGAGCGTGGCTCCGGCCAAATCTGTGAAATTTGAACAACCTAACACTTTTTCTTTCGGCGCGCGCTCACACACGGCAGTGGGTGCTTCAGTAACTGACCTGGAGAGAGCTCTTTGCTCTCGTGGCCTTCTTCTCTCTTCCTTACTGCTCTGATCAACTCATGTGTTATCCAACGCAGTACGCAGTACGAAAATCTGGCACATCGGAATCAATGAGCAGGGACATTACATTCTGAACAGCATTGCAAACATACGGTGACAGAGACAAGAAGAACCACGAGACCGACCAGAACCGAGACAGCGGACAATTGCGAACAAGACGAGCGAGTAGATCAGAGAGCGAGGCGACAGAACATACAATGGGTGCGACTGGGGGCAAGAGAAAGAAGGAATCAAAATGGGAAGAGGGCGGCTTGCGTGGCGCGGACAGAGCTTAGAGCCATGACTCCACTTCAGCAAACCTTGTCAAGCTTCGACAGCATCTTGGCCGGCGGCCGCCGTCGCTGCCAGAACCGACTGCAGAATAGTCTTGACGGTCACCAGGCGTCTTGGCATGGCGTTCTGCTTGGCCTCTCCAAAGAAGCCAGAGACGAGGATATTGCCAAAGGGCGAAGAAGGCGAGCCTGCCGATGAAACACTCGAGCTTGGCGTTAGGGTGGAAGGCGTCCATGATCCCTGGCTGGCTAGTGCTACCTGAGCATTCAACTGCCTGGAAAGGGTCGACTCGTCCATTGAAAATTGGACGAGCGACAAGGATCGCGGTCGATGCGTGCGTGGAATCGAGGGTGTGCGGAGAAGCGCGGGCATGGTGGAACCTGTGTTCTTGGTCTGCAGAGAGCTGACGGAAGATGACGAGGACTGTTCCGGCTTGAGACTGGCTCTGAGATCGCGCGACGTATCTGTAGCGCTGCCACCCAAAGTAAAGTTGGGAAGCGCAGGTCGTGTCGCTGCTTCGCTGCTTGCACTGCTCAAGGAAGCGCGCGGGGTGGTCCAAAACTGGGTCGAGGCTCGACGATGTTTCTGATAGGGTGCCGGCGTGAAGCTGACGGATCTGCTGAGTGGCATCACGTCTGCATCGAGAGATAGAGAAGGAAGCTCATTGGAAGGTGAGGCAGAGACGCACGAAAGCGGTGGACTCATAACGACGCGTGGCTCGTCGACGACAAAGACACCACCAGCCTCTGTTGCAAGCAGCAGGGAAGCAGCTCTGCTGATCGAAGACGAGCTGCTGATCGAGATGGCCGGATGTACATCCTTCCCATCACTTCGCTGCGGATGTCTTGACCGAAGATTTTTGACGAGGGATGAGAGAGACGTGGTAAGGATCTTGCGCGAGGACGATCTGAGGATCTCTTGCGCTATTTCACGAGACGAGATGGGCGAGATGAGGCCGCCCAAGGGATCCATGACGGCGAGCACCGAGACTTGCTCGGACTGCATACGGACGAGAGCGTCCACCGTGCTTCTGTCGCCGGAGATGACCGCGGCCGGCTGATGTAGCAACGAAGACGACGGCGTATCGAGCGTGTCGGAAAAGACGGCGGCGAGAGTGGTATCCTTTTCGGCTTCAGCTGCGAGGAAAGCGACGACATCCGATGCGGTGAGGATGCCGCAGACGGCACCATCACGGCCTTGCTGCAGGTCCGATACCACGCAACAGCTCACCTGATCCCGACTCAATTTGTTGAGAACGTCGTGAAGCGAAGATTCGAGCGAAACATGGCAAATCTCGTTGTGGCCCGATAGATTCGACACGAGGGATGCGGAGACAGATCTTTTGGCTTCGAGCCGAGCGCGGATGCTTTCGACCTGGGCGTCTACGTCTCTCTGATATGCGGTGTGGCGAGAAGAAGTCAGGCTCGGGGATGCGGGCGGTGATACAAGACCGTGGTCGCCGCCGCTGGGACGATTGGCAGCATTCCTGGTATAGTGTGGGCCGAATACAGCGGCAAAGAAGGCAGAGAGATCTTCCAAGCCAAGCAGGCCGGCACACTCCGAAGCTCGAAGCTTGGAGACACTGGAAGGCGCGCCTGCGTCAGAGTGGCTTTTCTTGAGGATGATCCAGGTCTCTCCATCGTCCACTTCGGCGAGTCGTTCACCTGCGGCCTCGATGCCGGTAGATTCGGGAAGAACAATGAGGCGAGAGTGGGTGCTGGTATCGCTTGATAGAATATCTTGGACCGAAAAGCATGCTAGTGTCTGCTGAAGCCGCAAAGCAGCGAACGGATCGTGTGCAGCTGAAAAGGGAAAGGCCGGGTCCACGGACAGCGGAAGGCCGAGTGAAAGGTCGGAACCAGCATCGGAGCCGCTGCGAAAGTGTGATCTTGGAGAAGAGGAGAGATACGTCGATGTCGGGATCGAGATTGGCCTTGTTTGAGGCAGCGCCATGGCGGCTGCGAGAGTGAGTAATTTTTGGAGGGTCGGGTTGTATCCGGATTGATGGATGAGGCTTGGCTGACGGTATCGGACTGCTGACAATTGCAAAGATAGGGTGGAGTCCAAATGTCCCGGTGCGAACAGTGCTTGTGCTCTCTGAAGTTGGCCAGAGATTGCGACGTGACTATCTGACAGATGAGTGCCAAACCCTTGACCTATAGGCTAGCAAGGTAGCAAACGACCTTTACCAAATGTAGAAGGAGAGAGGCTCGTATGGGAGCTGTATGGACAATGGCGAGAACGGTGCCGATGGTGGACAGAAGGTAAATGACGACAGAGGGGATACGTTACAGCATCCTTTAGACTCTCACGAGACCTCTGCAGTACGCCTCGCTTCAAGAGGATCATTTGCAAACCTCTCTTCTCAACAGAGTAGCAAGCATCACTTTGGAGCGTTGCCGAGCCACCTTTTCTTCCACAGACTGCTTTCACCTCTCTGAATCACAAGGCAAAGGACCAGCTTAAAGTGAAACAAACCGTCTAAGCGCATTACAGTATTTGATGCTCCGTGTTGCATTCGATTCCAAACTCCGTCCGTCCGTCCAAGCCGGCAACATGAGGCTGTACGGGCAGACATTCAAAAGCGGCACTTTCTTCAATGCTTGGCTGCGTTGTGCTCGTGCCGTCTGCTTCCCATGCGCATACAAGTACTCGACTTTGTACTGTAACTGTTGGAGTTGCATTGTTTCGAAACGCTTTGAATTGCAGTCTCTAGCTCGAACTCAAGCCGCCTCTGAAACCAACTCGTGACCACGACAGAAGATGCGTGCGCAAAACGCACATTCTTCTCCTCTTCAGAGCACAACAATGAGCGCATCACTACTGTACTGGCTCCGACCATTCACAAGCTCTTGATTGCACACCAGGTCAGACGATCGGGAGTCTGAGAAAAGATGGTCCACTGCGCTTATGCAAGGACCTCCGCTTTGTACATGCAGAGGGAAAGAAAAAAAAAAAAAAAAAAAAAAAAAAAGGTCTGTAATGTACTGTAGGCGCGTGCTCTGGAAAAGGCGGGGAGAATTATTGGAGACGAAAGCGCAACGTGAGAAATGAATAAAGTGGTGGTGGCGGTGGGCTCTGGAAAACTGCCTTTGAAACTGAGTCCAGACTCCATGTGTGTATTGCCCCGGCGTCGTGTGTCGCTAACGAAAGCGGTACAGTAACGCAGTCACGAACAAGCCTCTTTTCGATTCGAGCCGATTTTTTTCCCATGCGCCCCTCCTTGACTTTCCAGACAAAAGGCAAACAGCCGAACGATCCACTCAATCATGCTGAACCCAGAAAGTTGAACAAAGATCGAGATGCCGTGCTGCTTTGCCTTGAACCTTTTGCCGAACGGTGGCTCCCTTGAACAAAGCACGGAGCCGAAAGAGAACTGAGGATGTGAAGCTTCGAGCGGCGTCAAAGATCTTGGCTGCATTCGTCCTCTTTTGTCAGGGCAGCAGAGATGCAAACCGAGATGAGAACTCGTCTGCACAAAAGATCTAACATCCTAAGCAGTACTCACGTGACTTTCGAATCCGTCTCCCGAAATCAGCAAGATGACTCTTCCTTTTTTTTTTTTTTTTTTCCTGTATCTCCACAGAGAGCTTAAAATCTGGGCTGGGAAGAAACGCACGTTTGCGATAGCAAGTTGCATCTTGTTGCTCGACATCCGTCATCGTCATCCACACTTGCGCTCGCCAGGATCATCGTCGCAGACCCCTTTGTCATCGCTGTCGCCACCTCGAAGGTCATCACCATCATCTATCATGGAACAACGCGTTGTGGGTGTGCTTGGCGCTGGCCAGCTCGGCCGCATGTTTGTCGAGGCAGCGGCTCGACTCAACGTTCAGGTCAAGCTGCTCGATGTCGGCGACACGGCTCCTGCCAAACAGATCAACTACCTCCCCGGTCCCGACGGCAAGTCGCAACATATTGACGGCAGCTTTGCCGACCCCGAAAAGATTCGCCAGCTTGCTTCGCAGGTGGATGTGCTCACCATCGAGATTGAGCACGTTGATGCCACTCAGCTTCAAAAGGTGCTCGACGACAAGCTCGTGCATGCGGTCCACCCTTTGCCTTCCACCATCGCCCTCATCCAGGACAAGTACTTCCAAAAGGTGCACCTCGCCAGCAAAGGTTTGCCTCTTGCCGAGTACGTCGCTGCGGGTCCCGAGGACATGTCCAAAGTCACCGATACCGCACAGGCGCGCTCTGCACAGATTAAAGCCGTTGCCGAGATTGCAAAGACCTTTGGCTTCCCTCTTATGCTCAAGTCGAGGACACAGGCGTACGATGGCAAGGGCAACTACGTCGTCAAGTCTGCTGACCAGGCCGCTGCCGCTGTTGCCGCCCTCGGTGATGGCAAGCGCGGCCTTTACGCCGAAAAGTGGGCGCCGTTCGAGCGCGAGGTGGCCGTCATGGTCGTTCGTAGCGCTACTGGCGAAGTGAGGGCGTATCCTGCCGTCGAGACGGTGCACAAGAATAGCATCTGTCACACCGTCTTTGCTCCTTTGCGAACTGCCGACCCGGGCGTCGAGGCTCGCGCGCGAAAGATCGCGGAGCAAGCCGTGGCCACTTTTGGCGGAGCGGGCGTGTTTGGTGTCGAGATGTTCCTCATGCCCAACGGCGAGCTGCTCATCAACGAGATCGCACCACGACCTCACAACTCGGGCCACTACACCATCGAAGCCGCCGACACGAGTCAGTACGAGAACCACGTTCGAGCCATTCTCGGCTTGCCTCTGGGCAGCACCGCGCTCAAGGTTCCCTCTGCTGCCATGATCAACCTTCTCGGCTTGGCCGACTCGGACAAGGACAACGAGGCGGTGGCCAAGACTCTGGTGCCTGCGGTTGTCAGCCTCGACGTTCCTGGCACCACCTGCCATCTGTACGGCAAAGCTGGTTGCCGCAAGGGAAGGAAGATGGGTCACATCACCATTGTGGGCCAGAGCGACGCTCAGGTGCGATCGCGTTTGCACGTGATCGAGGAGGCGCTCGACAAGGCGACGGAGCTGGCTGAAAACGGCGGCAAGCTTCCGACGGAGCTGACGCTCCCTGGCGTTGTATCTGCTCTCAGCGCATCTGCATCTGCGTCCTCCTCGAGCTCGGAATCGCAAAGCGCACCATCGCCCAGATCGGCGGCAGACTTTTCCCATCCCCAGCCGTTGGTCGGCATCATCCTGGGCTCGGATAGCGACTTGCCCGTCATGATGGCTGCCGCCGAGATCCTCAAGAAGTTTGACGTGCCTTTTGAGCTGACCATTGTCAGCGCGCACCGTACACCGGATCGCATGCGCACCTATGCCCGCAGCGCACCCGCTCGTGGCTTGAGGGCGATCATCGCTGGTGCTGGAGGAGCGGCTCATTTGCCAGGAATGGTCGCAGCACAGACAGCCCTTCCGGTCATCGGAGTTCCCGTCAAGGGCAGCACATTGGACGGTGTCGACTCGCTGCACAGCATTGTTCAGATGCCACGAGGCATTCCTGTGGCTACGGTGGCCATCAACAACAGCACCAATGCCGCACTCCTTGCCGTTCGTATCTTGGGCGCTGCGGATCCATCGTACCTGGACAAGATGCAAAAGTACATGGAGGACATGGAGAACGAGGTGAACAGCAAGATCGAGAGGTTGGCTCATGACGCTTGGGATTACACGCTCAAAAAGTAGAGAGCGACCAGTGTTGGAATGTAATCAGATAGATTCAAGAACAGAGTGTACATACACGTGGTGGACGAGGTGCGATGCGCGTGCGTATGCAAGAGATCCAAGTTGGCTGAGAGACCATGCAACCATCCAAAGTAACTTAGTCGCCAAACAGCCAGACACAGTCAAAAGGTGTCAGGCCAATGTCATCATCGTTCTTCCGATCCATTGACGATGACAGGTATGTATCCCACAGGGTCCAAATTGGGAGCTCCGCCAAGATGGCGTCGAAAATGTTCCCACGGCTTGACCCCTTTTTTAGGCTTCCCGCTACGCGCCGACGGACAACGAAGCGAGCCAGCGTCGATGTCAAGAGATTTGCTGCTGATAACACCGGACACACAACTCTCTCTCTCTCTCGTCTAAACAGACTTGATCTTGATGGAAAGCGAATCACGGCCCCTTGTTCTTGACAACGCGATCGAACCCCTCCTACAAAACCATCAAGAGCAAACGAAGCATGGTCGGTCATCCTTCGTTGTTTGAAATTGCGGGTCAAGATTCTTTCCGTAGTACGGTGTGTGCTGAACCGACTATGCCGCGCATAGCCACGCGTGTGGTGCGCAACGCTGCTTGCCACTTGCCGCTTGCCGCTGCCAAGCAGACGGCAGGACGTGCAGAGGGATTGCAGGCTTGGCTTGGGATCTTGTCGGCGTGAGACGCTGTGGGAAAGTCGGTTGAAACGGTGAATTGGAAACCTATTTGACAGGATTGATTGAATTTCATTTTGATAGCGAGCGAGCTTTGAATGCAGAGCAGAGCTGCAAGCTTTTCCTTGTCAAACTGATAATTTACAGTACAGGTGACGTGCCCTCGTTCAATCCATCCAATTCAGCTTTGTGGAAACAACCTTTGGCGGCTCGGCCTGGCCAAGCTGCGCTGCAGGAAAATGATTTGACCGTTTCAAGTTTTGTGACAGAATAATTTCCTTTTCGAGAACGGCATGCATGGAAAGGCTGGGAGCAGCGAGGCAATGCCGTACAATCCGCGAGACTGTGCAGCTGTCAAAGCAATCAAATCCCACGGCTCAGTTTGACCCGCATGCTCTGTGCTCCCTGAGAAAATCACACGACGACAAAGTGAGTTGGAAGCTGAATCACATTGCTGTATGCAACACTTTAGCTGCAGGGCAATGCGGTGCAGTTGCCAATACAGTGGCATGCTTCCCCGTCAAAGAGTCGGTCGCATCTTTATCCGTCCGTCTCAGCGGCTGAGTTGCATTCAGGAGACAGATCCTCTGCCTTCTCACTTGCCCGCTAAAACTGGCCTGCCCGCGTCTCCATACCGATGTCGGTCTCACTGCCCCTTGGTCTAAACCAAACTTACTGCAACTCTATCTTCACCTTCCTTTCGCCCATCCATCTCGAACGGGTGTGTGTGTGTGTGTGTGTGTGTCTCTCTCTCGCTTCGCTCTACAGACGCTTCACTGATTCGTACCACCACCATCACCGACCCCCGCATTCCTGTTTTGGCTGCGACTGAGACCCATTCTGCCAACACCATCACCGCCCGTTCCGACCTGTCGGTTTCATCTCGATCCTTCTTTCGAGCCGCATACCATCAACTGACACCCGCTGCATTCCCGATCCGACCCCTTGGACAAATGCCATCATCTCGGTGAATCGTGTTCTATTGATTAGTGTCAGCTCAGCTGCGTGGCGCATTCTACCGCTTCCATCCCGTCCACCGATCTGCAGCCCGTTGGTTTGGCTGCAGCATCCGTCATCAGTCGCGCGACCCGTCGTCTCTGCGCTGCGCGTCGACAAACCTTGTTCACCGCACCCCACTTCATTTCAACGGCGTGTCTCCCGCCAAACCCCCAGCGTTCCTGCGCATAGCGTCCGCAAACTCCCCCCGCTGATCCGTCAGTCAACAGCTGCGCCCATTATTGTATTGGAGCAATCTGGCTTACTTGGAGCTCATCTCTTCACCGCTTCCTTACGACCTTCAATTACTGCTCCTTCGAGTCCGCATATAGTCTGGTCGACCTTTCATCTGCGCTTTCACTCTCCTTTCCTCACCCACATCATCTAGCTCGACGCACATTCAATCTCTACCGCCATTCACCTCACACCCTATCCAGTCCTTTCCCACGACATGTCGCAGCTTTCCAGCCATGCTCGCGTCGCCCTTCACCCCGTAGCATCCCGTCATGGCACCGTCTCTTCCACGCTTGTTTCTGTGCCTTTGCCTTCGACGGAATCTCGACACCAACAGAACCGCGAGGATGGCCAAGGTACTTCCCGCATTCAGCGCTCCCCTGAGCAACAACGGTCAAGCTCGCTCAAAGAACGCTCGCCTTCTCCCGCATCCTTACCCCAGCCTGCCCAACGCCTCACTGAGCCTTCCAGCTATGGCATCCAGCACGCTGATCTCGAGCTGTACCCCGTCATCTATCAAGAGCCCATCCCATCCGACAGCAGCAGCGAAGATGAAGCTGGCGACCCCTTTGACGACGACGACGACGACGACGACGACGACGACGACGACGACGATACCTTTGACGATACACTGTTGAGCCAGAGCAGTCGTGCCAAGCCTGCGTCCAGCCGTCGCAATTCGCGTCTATCCAAGAACAAGCTTGCAGCGCCCATCCGTGTCATGTCGGCAGAACAGCTCTCCCAGTTGCACGACCAATACGTCGCGCTTGACGTGCCCCACAGCGTCGTCTTCCCCTACCTTCATGGCGTCGATGGTAGCAATCCTGCTCAGAACCAGTTCTTTGGCGCGCCCATGACTGGTCAACCGACGCCAGCCTACCGAGGCCTCACCATCCTGCGTGCCGACATGCCTTCACGTGAGGAGAAGGAGCGCCTCTCTGCCTCCAACAGCAGCTACACACACGGCCGTGCTCGTGGTCGCACCTTTTCCAGCGTCACCACCCAGTCCTCCCGCAGCTCTCCCGACACAGAGGACCAGTCGGCGCGCTTCGAGCCAAGCTGGACCAACGGCTTCAAAAGCCCACCGGCGCTCCACCTGGCTGCGTCGACCCTCGTCGACCCAGCGCCCCTTTCGCCTGCATCCATTGCATCCATCTCGCCCTCTACCGCATCAATCGTATCGTCGCAGGCCTCTAGACCCTCGCTCTTCTTTACCACGTCTGAAAGCTACAGTGCAGGCTCACGCACGAGCGTCTCGACCGTCAACACCGACTTTGACGACATTGCCGACGACGTCACTCGCCTGTATGGCAAAGACATCGATTTCTACAAGCTCGGCATCTACAGGCAGCCCCCCTTCCTTTCGCTGCTCAACTCGACCGTTCTTCCCGACGAAATCCTCCACCCACCCAGCACTTGCCGCACCATGTACGGCCGCAAAGTGTACGGCGACGCCTCCGAAACCCACGGGGACCCACGCTCTTCGGTGCGCAGAATAGGTCCCTCTTTCGTCAACCCTCTTCAGGTATCAGGTGTTAGTTTGCGCAACTTTCAAACACAAAATGCCAAGTACGCCACCATCTCGGACATTGTCATCTACTGCCCCTTTGGCTATCATTCTGGCGTCCTCGAGCTCGCCAAATGGGTGCGCGAAGCGCAAGCCTCTCTGCGCAAGGAGCGCCTGTCTCGCGGCTGGGGCGGTCTGCAGTACAACGTCTTTATCGTCACCGAGCCCTTCAAAGTGTTTGAAGAGCGTTTCCCGTCCATGGTCGCCATCGACAGCAAGGGTTCTGCCCACAACCGAATCAAGTTTGTTGAACGCGAGGCTCAAGAGATGCGCAGGATGACACGTGCCTCTGAGATCCACGACAATGTCTGGCTCGGCTCGGAGGGTGATCGGCCTCGCGCCAAGCGAGCGCCGTGCATGTCTTCTTTCGAAGACGACAGGATTGGAAGCTTTGTGTTCGAAAAGATCCGCTACAACCGAGGGCCCTGGGATGCAGACGGCAGGGATGACAGCGCGCCCCTCACTCCAGATGAGCAAGACGAACGGGACAACCCCAACTCGTTTTCGATCTGCATCAACTGTGAAGAGGAGTGCTCGTCGTATTCGACTGGCTGTTTGCGCAACGTCTTGCACAATGCTGCAGCGCACCTTGACTCTGTCGAAGCATCCATGCACAACGACAGCGAGACGGACAAGCTGCTGGACAGTCTCCATCGCAACCAGCTCTTGTGCTCAGATGGAAGCCCCGTCTGTGAGTTTGCCTATGATGGTTTCCGCAATCCCAACTCACGAGACGGTTCCATCGTCCTCGGTCCCAACGGCTGGACTCCTCGACCGCGATCGATTCCTGTAGGCACCGACGCGTCTGCCTCGCACTTTGTGCGCGCCAAGATGTCGAGCGCGAGCCTCGACTTGCGCAACAACTCTAGCGACGTGCTCCATCTCGGTACCAATCCCGCCGTGTTGCTCGACTTTCAGACTGGAAGCGGGGGAGAACCGCGCGATGCCAGATGGAATCACCGAATGGCTACAGAGCTTCTCGACCTCTGCGCCTGGATCAAGCACCAAGCGTCGCCTCCCGCTCCGCAGCCATCGGAGCGTTCCGCGCCAAAGTTCAACGCCATCTCGTCGACGCTTCGAAACTTCAGAGACACGGCCAGATCACCCACGCGATCCTTCTCGCCGAATCACGGCCGCGAGCGCACTTTGCGTCGGCGAGAAGAGGCACGCACCCCGGCTGCGCCCAAGCCTCGACGAGTCCTGCTTCACTGCAGCGACGGTTACACCGAGACCTCGACGCTGGCGCTCTCGTACCTGATGTACGCGCGTGAGCTCAGCTTGCCAGAAGCCTACCTCGACCTTCAGCTGCGAGCCAACCGTTCCTTCTTTGTCTATCCCGCCGACGTCGCGGTGCTGGAGGAGGTGGATCGAATCTTGCAAGAGCATCGCGCCACGCGCCGCTCGAGTATGGCGCAGCCCATGGATGTTACTCGAGACACGCGCCGAAGCCGTCACGCTGCATCCAAGTCGTTTAGTGGTCCCTCTGTCGGCACTGGAGGCCACGCAGAAGAGCGCCGGTCGTCATTGTCGGCCACAGCGGCTCACAGCGGTCTTGTGGGTGGGGCAGGTTGCTCGAGTCAGGGCTGCCTGTCGCCTGTTGAGCTGGCCGGTGGCATCTGCCGCACATCGACGCCGACGCCAGCGCAGTGTCGAGCCAGCATGGACCCAGAGACGCACGACTGGTTCAACGCGGATCGATTCGACGGCTCATTTCCGTCACGCATATTGCCTTTCTTGTACCTGGGCAATCTTGATCACGCCTCGAACGTCGACATGCTGCGTGTCTTGGGCATCACGCACCTCGTCTCGGTGGGCGAGACTGCATTGCAACCGCCTGCTCACATCTCGGCCAAGGTCACTGCTTTGCGCAAGGAGCACGGACGTAGCCGTTACCAGCGAGCCTCTGCAAAGGCAGCATTGGCCGAAGATCCCTCGACAGTGCCCTCGTGCACGTACCAATCTCAGGGCATCACGGTGCTCAACGTGCGCAACGTCTCGGACGACGGCATCGACTCGTTGAGGGGTACGATGCGGGAGGCGGTGCAGTTTATCGAGGCTGCACGACTGTCTGGCGGCAAAGTGCTGGTGCATTGCCGCGTCGGTGTTAGCCGCAGCACTACGATGGTGCTGGCGTACGTCATGGCTCACCTCGACATGGGACTGGTGGAGAGCTACCTGCTTGTACGCAGTCGCAGGCTCAACATTGTGATCCAGCCTCACCTGCTGTTCCTGTGGGAGCTGCGAGGGTGGGAGACGTTCCTGTACAGGGCCAAGCAAGCGCAGATCAAGCTGCTGTGCGGCGGTCGCGACTCTCTGCGCTTGATGCGCAGCGAGCTTCCTCGCGAGGCGTCGAATGCACTCTCGGCGCTCTCGATTCGTGGCGGCTCTGCTCGCAGCGAGGAGGGCTCTGGCTCGTACCGATCTGCGCAATCGTCGCCTTTGAGCTCGCCTGTGAGCAAGAACAGGGCGCCCATGGTGGATGCTGTGGCAGGTTCTTGCCCCCCGCAACAATGGGGCGAGGAGCATCTGCCGGGCGTCGAGATTGGAGCTGGCGCTGGCAGCATTTACGAGATGGACATGTCTCACTCGGCCATGATGCCTTTCGGATCTGGCAGTCCCGCTGGGCTGTCTTACAAAGTGTCGCGCCTGTCGTGGGGATACCTCGCGCGCGAGATTGCCGATCTGAATTCGCTCTACTTTGTCTAAGGGACAGCCTCAGTGGCGTCTTTGAACGACAAGCTCTACTTGACACACGCCTCTTGGGTTGTGCCTCGTTGCTGATGATGTTACATCCACGGACTCTACTATTTTATCGATCTTTCCCTTTTCCCTTCCCTGTTACGACTTTGACATCTCTTCTGGGCGAAGAGCTCTGTTTACGGAATATTGTCACCGCGGCTGGTCCCCCCCCCTTCTTTCTTGTTCATCATCTTGGGATTGTTGTTTTCTTGTTACGGGTCGCGACGGTGCTATACTGCGTCGCCTTGGTTTTTTGTTCTTCTCTGTCACCGCATGTCTCTCTTACTCGTTGCAGCTCATTGTTTGTTCCTGTTGTGTCCCCATCCCCCTTCGCAATCTTGTTCATGGTTTCCAGTACTCTCTGCACTTTCCTCACTTTTGTTTTTTTGTTACGTCGTTCTTGCAATCTGGATCTTTGTCTCTCCTTACGAAGCGTGTGAGTCAGCTGTGACTATTGTGTGTGAGAGGTGGTTGTGGACAGCGATATCAAGCGAGGAGAGTCGATGCGGGTATGATCGCCAAGATAAGATCGTAGAGAGCAGAGATCGACAAAGCACTGCGGTGACTGAACTTGCTGCAAGGAGAGGAAGGAAAAAAAAAAGGAACAGGAACCACGCTCATTTTGATCGAATCAGAAGAGGGAGTGGCGCTCGGTCAAGGTGAAGTGACCCCTGACTGGACGTCTACATGAGCTGTACAGTCAATCTGAAAGCAGAAATCGAGCCTGTCAAGAGTGTCAATTGTGAGTTGACTGTCGGCTGTCAGCTGTGAGTGTTGGTCGTCGGTCGACGCCCAGCCTGCATCTGTTGAGCTGTACAGCTTCCAATTTGTATTCCCGGATCACAGCAGCGGGACTGTTAATTACAGCAGCACCACAGCACATCGCACCACATCGCAGCACCGCACATCGCAGGGTCAAAGCACACACAGACACACACCATCGGCTGCTTCGCTGCTTGCCGCTTGCCCGCTTGCCCGCTTGCTGCAGTCAGAAGCGTGTTTCATTTCTGTCACTTTCCTTTTTGTCTGAATGCTTTCTGATGTTTCAGACTTACGCCCACCGTAACTAACTAACTTGCTGCCACCACATCACTTCATCAAGTTACACCGCCTTCCCTTTCTCCTCCATCACCCACTCACCCACCTTCCACTGCATTCAGTCTCACGACATCGACGGCCTTTGTCTGCTACAGACTCAACACAAAGGCGCGGTCTTTCGGTGACATCACAATCTCACCCCGCGCTTTGCACCGGTCCAGCACACTGCGAGGTGAGCCTTCTCGAGTTAGCAACGCACGCTCGCAGCTACGGCATCACATAAAAGAGCTTGCCGTCGACGTAAACTTTCCTTCGAGTCTCATTTTCAAAGTCGTCGGACAGACCACAAATCTACCTCAGCTCGTCCTCATTCGACGAGCAACTCAATACTTCTCGCCTTCACACACCACCTCACACCATGTCCGAACGAGATGAGATGGCTTCCGTCTCGGCGTCCCAAAGGTCGTCCCATGCACCCTCGACCAAAGACACAATGATCAGTGAAGAGATCACACCAGACCACCTCGAATCGCTCTACACCGACTTGCCCACCGATGCTACTGCACTCAAAGCCATCGTCGGCACAATGAGGCTTGAGCTCTCCAAAAAGCAACAGTCGATCGTCGAGCTTCAAGAGGAAATGGACCAAGTCAAAGCATCTCACTCTGTCGTCCTACAGCGATCCGCAGAATGGCAAGACGAGCTCGAGACGCTCAGGCTGCGTGTCCCGCAGCTTGAAGAGGAGCTCCGCACCGAAAGGCAAGCGAGAGAAGCCGAGTCGGATCGCGTCAAGGATCTCCGCATTAGAGCAGAAGAGAGCCGTCGTGCCATCATGAGGCTGCAAGGCGAACAGTCGGATGCTCGCGCCAAAGCCAAAGCAGACAACCGTCGCAGCTGGGTCCCCGCTGCCACCAACCCATCTCCGGTGCGAGATGAACAGGAAGAAGCAGAGCTCAAAAAGTCGAAACGTGCCAGCTTGGCATTCGGTCCAAATGCTCTCAACCTCAACTCTATCAACCGTCCCGCAAGCAGTCAAAGTTTCGGCCACCGACGCACAGCAAGCGGCAGTCGCAGTGTTTCTGGCACATCCAAGGGCGATCTCGAAGAGTCGGAAGAGCCACTCAGCCCTACTTTTGCCAACGGTCTTCGCGGCTTGCGACTGTCGGGAACTACACCCGTCAATGGAACATTCAACTCCTTGCTTGTACCTGGTGCAACCAACGCCGCTGACGAGAATGGCAGCTCAGCGCCCAACTCACGTCGCAGCTCGTTCCGCAGCGAAGCAGGCAAGTCGCCCAGGCTTACCCCCACTGATCTTCCTGTGCCCGAGTCGGTCGACTTGCCATCCGCACCCGGCTCTCGTCTCTCGGTCCCAGCCGCGGGTCTGGCCGGCGGTCAACGCAATTCGTTGCTCAGCTCGCCCGCGCTGTCACAAGGCGGCGCTAGCTCTGTCGGCGTTGCATCCCCCATCATGGAAGACAACGAGGAAGAAGAGGCGAATCCGAGCAACGCAGCAACCTTTTCCAAGGCGCTACCTAACCTGCCGTCGAGGGAGTCATCTATGCACTTCCAGGCACGCGATCGCGAGCTGCGTGCCAAAGAGGTAGAGATCGAACGGTTGACACGCGAGATGAATGCCATGCGCATGTCCATGGAAGAAGCGCTCGAGGCGAGAAAGGCTAGCGAAGCTTGTCTCAAGGCACTGCGTGACTTTATCGCTCATCATGACGCGGATGCGGATGCCAATGCACAGATGGGCGACGATGCGGATCAGATTGTGCAGCGTGCCAGCGTTGGTGCTGGCATGCTCAAGGGAGTCAAGTTGCCGCCCCTGCCTACGGATGATATCGACGATGACGAAGAAGCGGCGCATACCAGTCCCCAAAAGTCGACGAGCGGAGGAAGCTGGGGTCTCAACCTGCCCACCTTGATGCGAAAGGCGACATCGTCAAGCACAAATACAGGAGCTTCCAAAGGGCCAACACCTTCGGATGAAGCTAAAGTTGGGACTTCATCAGATGGACCGGCCAGTGGATTCTTTGCACCTGCAAAATCATCTTCTCAAAGCTCTGGCGGTGCTGCAACCACGTCTGCGCAAGGTCAAGCTGGCAAATCCATCGGGTCGAGCTTTGCCGGGTTCAGCAACTTGCTCAGCCGCACTGCAACGGGCACCACACCCGGCGAAGCGCCAAGCACATCAGCCGCTGCTCCTGTGTCCTCGCCTCAATCTGAAAACGTCGGCATCGGCTCTCCTTCGGCAGACGAAGTAGGAGCAGGAAGCGGCTTCAAAGGCTTTGGCTGGTTCAAGCGTGCATCTGTGCTCTCTGCCGCTGGTGCACCTTCCACTCCTGCCCAGTCCGAAGCAGTGATCGAGGAAAAAGTGCTCTCTCCACCTTTCCGATCGCTCGACCACGACCAGCTCTCGATCTCGCGTCAGAGCGTCATTTCGCCGCTATCAGAATCGCAGGCCAAAAATCTCGCCAACATCAACAATGGCCCATCTAGTTCAACGTCCGCTTCTTCGATTCGTACATCAAGCGGATCCAACAGCAACAATGCTCTCGCGCTAGCAGCTAGATTGGGAGATGACGAGAATGCGAAAAAGGTCGAGGAGAGCTTGAAGAATGCCGAACCAGAGATGTCACACAGGGCTCAGAGGGCAGCACAGAAGACGGAGCAGGTGGAACACTTGACTGATGTTGTTCCTTCGTTTGACTGATTGCTACGCGGGGACGAGTAGGGTTGTTTATGAAGGGTCAGGTAGAATAGCCATTTGTGTATTTTATCCAGATAGAGTTTTGATGGGGGTTAATCGTGAATCCGACGTTTGATGCTAGTGTCTAAAGTGTGTGTGTGGTCGCAATTGCATGTTCAAGTCTTTCCACCGATCACGTTTGCGACTCTTGCCCGTCATCTTGGGCATCCAACACATCCACCACCCTCTCCAATTCGCCTCTAGTCCATTTGACCGCATGATTGAGCAGTTCCAGCTGCCCCTTTCTATACTGCTTGACATTCTCGTACACCTGTTGTCTTATCAGATTTGTGTTTGCTCTGTTCCATTCTTGCACTGTCGCCTGCGAAGGTGTTGAAGCGTCAAAGTCGGACTGGCTCTGTCGAAAAGCTTTCCTTTTGGTCAATAGCAGACTTTCGAGCGTTTCCAGGACGCTTGCGTACAGTTCTAGTTGATCATGTGGATCTGTTGGTGGTGGTTGACTTTGCAAGATGTGCGCCTGTAGATCAGCGAGCAGGGTCGGGCATGGACAAGTTCCCTTGACAAACGCCTCTCCCTCCACCACGCCCTCGACGCCATCCGCTGCGGCGGTCAAGCGCCAATAATGAGTCCTTTCAACACCCGGCAGCTTCAACGCCAACGTATCCTCCCACCCACTGTCCAACGTAAACCCATACCCGGACAAGAACTCCTCGTTCGATTTCCCACCGTAGTTGTTGTACACCTGACCACCTGCCTCCACCTCGTAACGGAGCGTCATCTGCACCAAATCCGGATCAGCAGACCACGTGACGGGACGTGCACGGGCGTGGTTGAACGTGTCATATCCGGGAATGAGGATGGGCGTTGTCGAGGAAGAGGAGTTGATGAGCCGTGGTGGGAAGGAGCGCGAAGTGAAGGCTGATTCGGCCCATCGCCAGAGTTCGAGCGCGGGGTGGTTGATTTGTGACATTAAAGGGTCGAGGTCGAGTTGGAGAGATGATAGTGGTTGTAAGTTTGACGAAAGGTAGGCGGCGAAAGGATGCACCTGACCGGTCAGGTGAGGAGAAATCAACCCTCTCGCACGTTCATAATCCACAATCGTCTCCTTCAACCGGCGCTCCGTCGACCCAACCAACGGCGTTTTCACCAAAAGCGCCAGCTCCGCCGTCGAAAACAGCAACGGCGTGCCGATCACCTTGGGAATGTGTGAGACGTACGGCAGATGTTCGAACACAATCGTCCTCAGCTGTTCATCTCGATTCGACGCGACATACCCTTCGTAAAGTCTAGTCAGCACAAGGTAGAGCAAGATCCAATCCGGAGCCGGCAACGAAGCCGCATCAACCTCTACCGAATATCCAGACAAGTGCTGTAGGAGCAATCGGATGCGTTCGAACGCAGACTCGAAAGTGATACACAGCCGGGTCGGTACCCAAATGACGATGCTATCTTGCGGCAGGGTGGCGGAGGTGTAGAAGGATAGGCCTGTGAGTGGGTCTTGTGTGAGGTATAGGTGGGGGTGGAGATGTATCCCGACGGTTTCGAAGTATTGTAGTAGCGAGTGTTGGTCTGTCATGCTGTCTGGATGTGACGGTGAACAGGAGAGGATGATGATGACCGAGGGTTCAAGAAGAAGAAAGATTTTTGTTTTGGCTTCGGCGAATTGTTCGGCTAGGTGATTTTAGGAAGGTGTCAGAGGCGAAAAGCTGTCAAGAAATCACGGACCCTTTGAAACCATCACAATGCGTTCATTCGACTCAGCCGCACCTTACTCTACTCAGCAAATTCCCTCCATCAACACATTGCGACTTCGACGATATGGCGGGAAAGGATCTAATCGTGATATCTGACAGCGATTCGGACACGCTCAGCGAGTCAGAGAGGCCGGTGTACCAGCGATCGACGAAGGCAAAGGCTGCAGTGACCTCGAATGTCAAACCTCGACAAGAAGTTGCGGGGTCTTCGAAACAAGCAGAGGCAGCGAGTGCGACCACAACCACACCAGCTGCTGGACCATCCGCACCAGGTCTACTCGGGCTCATACCCAATCGAAGGCAGTTGGAGGAAGAGAGGAAGGAACGAGCGCGTAAACGACGGAGGGAGCAGAACCTTCCGAGCGATTCCGACGATGACGAGACGCAGGTCGAGACGAAGCGAGGCAAGACGGGCAACACTCTTCCAGCATCGCAACTAGGATCATCATCAGCGCCTGTCGAATCATTCAAGTCGAGACTCGCGAGCAATCCTTCCAGTTCCAATTCCGCACCGTTCTTGGTATTCTCCAACGCGTCCTCTTCGTACTCGAGCGCTACTGATCCGATCGCTCCGACCAGCAGGTTCTGGAGTGGAACTGTAAAGCACGGATACAACATGTACGCCGACAAGTCCGTCTCTGGCGTCAGTATCTCTCAGATGCTGCTGCCCGCAACTTTGTCCAGTCGCAACGGTTTGCAATTCGCCGTTCTCGCAACATACGACCTTCGCATCGAGTGGCTCTACTCGCTGTTTCCTCGCGGTCTTCCAGTGACTCTCGTTCTGCCGCCGCCGAAGGAGGACTACCGCACCGATCCGGCTATAGCTCGACCAGGTCTGCATCCAAGCGAGATCTTCGGCGCCGAATTTGCCCGCTGCCCAGGGTGGCAGATCTGCGTGCCGCATAAACCGAAAGGAGGCTGGTTGACGCAGCACATGAAGTTCTTGATCCTCATACATCAGGACTTCTTGCGCGTGGCAATACTGTCGGGCAACTTGAACGGCATCGATTGGGAGCGGATCGAGAATACGGCGTTTATTCAGGACTTTCCGCGGGTGTCAGCTGCGGGATCAAGTGGCAGTACGAGTGCGAATAACGATTTCAAGTCGCAGCTGGTACGCGTACTCCGATCGCTCAGCTTGCCATCTTCGCACGCCATCTATGCAGCTCTGGACGGATTCGACTTCTCTCAGGCGACACGAGCACGAATCGTCGCAAGCTGGCCAGAGGCGTCGAGCCTCGCCGAATGGGATCGGATCGAGACGCAGGGTCTGGGGCGATTGGGAAAGGTGGTTCGGGACATGGAGATCAGAGAGGCCGTAGAGATCGAGTGTCAGGGGTCGAGTTTGACCAATCACGATGTCAAGTGGATCGAGCATTTCCATATGCTGGCTTCGGGTGTGAATCCGAGAGGGAAGCTGCCGTTGAAGGGTAAGGCTAATGAAGTGCATGCCGAGTATGTGAGGGCGATGGGGAGGAAGTTGGGTGAGCTGCCGCCGGTGAAAATCTGCTTCCCGAGTCACAGGTATGTAGAGGAGCGGACGGTGGAAGGTCCGATGGGAGCGTTGAGCTTTTTTGGCAAGGCGGAAACTTTCAACGATTCATCGTGAGTACCGGCATTCGCAGTATTCTTCAAAAGTGACCAGTTACTGATTTTGGCGGCGATCACAGAATCAAATCCCTTTACCACAGCCCTCAAAGTCGACGTGGCGACGTCATGATTCACGCAAAATCGATCCTCGCGCTCACGTCTGAAGGCATACCGCTCGTCTCACAGGCATTTCTCGACGCATTCGACCCATACATCTCCGGTCGATCAACCCGCCCAGCACCGTCGACGACCGCCTGGGCGCCCAACCCCAACGAGCGACCGATCGGATGGACCTACCTCGGCAGCAGCAACTTCACCCGCGCTGCGCACGGCAACATGGCAGGTTCGATCGCCAAGCCGACGATGAGCAGTATGAACTGGGAGCTGTAAGTTGGTCGCATTCCCCCTTCCCGCCCTCGCACATTTGTGGATCTAGTAGAGAAAGCTGACACGCCTTGTGCTTTGGGAGGAAAGGGGAGTGGTGATGCCGATCTACGCTTCGGAGGTGGAATTGTTCGGCGTGCAGGCCGAGAGTCTGAGGGCCGTGGTGTATCATAGGCCGGTGCAGGGGTATGCGAGGGACGATTCGCCTTGGGTGGGTTGTGCGCAAAGAGGCTGTCGGTGAAGGTGAGATGGTGATCGCTGACGATTCTTGCCTCCTTTGCATGCGTGTATGGGGTGAACAGGATAATGCACCAACACGAGCAATTTTGTAACTCCTCTCCCGTTCACGATCGTAGTCTTGCCACACACTTGCGCTCTGGTGTCAAAATCGGTTTTCAAATGCTGATTGCAATGCTGTGGTAAAACCGTCTCTCCTCGTAATCAAACCTCCAACTTCCCAACGCCATTCGTCGCCTGCTCCACCTCCTCCTCACCCTCGGAAACCCCCTCCTGCCTCTCCTCCTGCCTCCCCTGCTCCCACCCCTTGGCCATATACTGGTTCAGATCAAACTCGCCATCGCCATCGTCATCATCGTCGTCATCGACAAACATATCCGGATTCAACGAAAACATCTCCCTCCCACTCAAGCCTGCCATCTTATTCGCCGCCGCCTGGGCCTCTTTCTTCTTTTGGAGCATTTCGGATTCGGCCTGTTTCTTGTCCATGCGTTGCTTTTTCCAGGCGGCGAAAGTCTCGGCGGTGACGGGGGTGAGGTTGGGACCGAGTTTGTGACGTTCGGTTTCGAGAAAGTCTTCGAGGGAGATTTCGTTTGCCCTTTCGAGCGCTTCGAGTTCCTTTTTTTGCGATTTGAGGACGAAACCGGGTGGTAGGCGGTGTCGATACATGCATTTCTCGCCGCCGTTGGGACATTCCCAGAACCATCCGTATTTTCCATCCTCTACAGCTTGCAGGAAGAACTTACAAACTTTGTCCGTGGTCGATTTCGGATTGCCGTGCTTGGACAGAATCACGCTGTTCAACTTTGCATCGTCCCACTTATCCATCGTATCCAACTTCTTATCTTCCGTTTCGTCACGCATATCGACGTACAGATCCTTCTTCTCCGTCTTCCTCCCCGCATCGTTACTATGTCCATATTTACACTTGTTCCCCTTATCACACCGACCAGCTTTCCAAAATGCACACGTCACCGTCTTGGGATCCACCCCAAACGGCACTTTGGGTTGAACGATGCTAAACAGTGGATCGGCTGCTCGTTCTTTAGCCGCTAGGGCGGCGGCTTTTTTGTCCTCTTCCTTTTTCTTTTCCTTTGCTAGTTGTTCTTTGGATTTGCCGGCGACTTTTTGTTGTTGGTTTATGAGGGCGACTTGTTTTTGTCCTTTGCCGCCTTTTTTGTTTTTCATGCCGAACGTTTTGTCGACAGCGACTTTGGAGGAGGAACCGCCTTTGTCTTTGCCTTTGGGTGGCATGGTGGAGCGACGGTGTGGGTGGTGAGAGATGGAGGGAGACGGTGTTTGGGGTTGACTAGGAAGAAGCGTTGGACCGCAAGCCGAAATGGAAAGTCTGAAGCACACAAAGAGTCGTGCTGCTGTTTCTGTGTGCTCCGCTGTGTGCGTCGGTCGTACGGCGTTTAAGCGTTGCCTAGTAGGAAATGCGCGGTTAGGCGTTGCACTGTCGTCGTTTGGGTCGAGGCTGAGGTGAACACGTATGATGGACGTTGATGAAAGAATCAAAAGGAAAGGAAAGCAATGCGAGAAGAAAAAAGGATTCTTCCAAGTCGTGTGCCTCCGCTTTTTTCAAATCCGGACTACAAAACTCTCTCCTCATCTGTATTGCAAACTACAAAACTTTTTCTAATCATTCCCCTCCAATCGGGCATTCCCCCGATCATCCGCTGCGTCATTTTGCATTTACCACTCCCAAGCGCAACTTCTTCGCAGCCGTTCCATCGACACTCATCATCCAAAGTCAAAAGATCATGATAAGTACAAACGCATAGCATTGCAAGGAGAAGAAAAAAAAAGGTCATCAGAGAGCATTCATTAGAAAAAAGAGGCTTGAAAAACAAGCTTATGACAGATGAGAAACCGAAAAGATGGCCTCCAGAACAAGTGGTGGAAGCGTCAAAAAGAAAGTGCGAAATATCGCAATAATGTCCATGATGGAATTTAAACATCAGGCGAGCCATCCCCGTTGCGCAGCTCAGACATGGGACTCAAATGCGGAGCTGGCGAACCCTGTCTAGATGGCGCACGCGTTGTAGGCGCAACGAGCAGGCTAGACTCGATGGTCGACATGTCTGCTACCGAGTGAGCGCGGCTGAGCGAAGCAGAAAAGAGACTGGGACGAGTATGACGCTCGCCAAGCGGCGAACCGGGTCCACTGGGCGACAGAACGCCACTGGCACCGACGCTGCCACTGCCGACGAGAGTGCTGCCTCCAGGCGTGGTGAGTCCAGATCGAGTCGAAAGCGTAGCCGAGGTGAGACGATGTCCCAACACAGGCGTGGGTGCTCGACTGGACGTGCGTGACGCTGGTCGTGAGATGGCAGTGCCTGTGGTGATACCTGTGAAAGTAGGGGATGCGGGACGCGATACTCGCACCATCGTAGGAGTCGCTGCTCCTCTTCTGGCGGCAATTCGAGCACCATGACCGAGCATACCGTCCGAGCTGGCACCATCTCTGCTGATGGGCAAGCTCGAGTTGCGCTTCTTGGGTCGCGAAGTGCGTCGCGGCAAGAGCGATGGGAATGTGGATGTCAAGGCAAGCGCCATCCGGCGTACTGGCCAGCTCAAGACACCAGCAACACCCGTATTGGCCCCTTTGCGTGACGACGATGACGTGCGCGAGCTTCGATTTACTGTTCCACTCGAGCCGTTGCTGCTCTCTTCCGAGCTGCCTTCCGAACTAAAGCCAAACTCGGCTTCCATCGTCGGGCTGTAGTCCTTGGCATCAACACGCTTGCCCAACTTGGACCAAAATCCGCGCTTCGAAGCGTCACCGCCTGCTTCCTCCATGTTGGCGAGAACGTAATCGCCGCGACCCCCACGCTTGGTGCTGTACATGCCGCCAAGCGTACCCAAAGGAGGCGGAAGCATGTCCTTGATGGCTGCTCGCCTTCTCGTAGCCCGCGGTCCACGACCACGAGTGCAGACGCAAGTGACGAGCAGCACGCAAAAGACGGCAACCATGACGATCAACGAGATCGGGCTGACGTGTCTGCTGGCACCGCCCAAAGCGGGCGGGAAGGCCGAGCCTTCACCTGTGGTGGGCCACTTGGGTCGGAACGGATCCCACTTGCCGAGCTTGGAGTTGGACTTGCTGAACTCGTCAAAGGGAGAAGGGAGCGATCCAGGCGCAGGGGGAATGTCTCGACTCGCCTCCAAGACAGCCTTGCCCAAGGTCCAGCTGACCGAGAAGCCGTCAATGTCGTTGACGCTCTGGAAGAGGTTCTTCTGTTCACCCTTTCCCTGCGCTTCGTCTGCGTGATCTGTGCCATCGCCGGCACCCTTGTGATCGACGATACGCGGGATGCCGATGCCCTCGTGCAGGACGGTGACCATCCATGCAGCCTTGAAACATTGCGTCTGCAGACGGCTGAGTTGCACTTCAGGCCCGAAGAGGTCGCCAGCGTCGAGATGCTGCTTGAGCTCGGCCCAGGGCTTGCTGCAAAAGTCGACGGCGGCCTTTTGGAAATCGACAAAGTCGTATACGCCACCGAGACCGAAGACGTCGTGGGAGCTGAACCAGTATTCCGAGACGCCGATAAAGTGGTTGACGCTGAAATCGATCTTGGGCACGTGGACGCCGTGGAAGAGGCACGGAGGTTTGCTGCACACCGCTTCTTTGTCGAGCAACGGGTGCATCGACTCGAGACACGCGGTAAAGTTACCAGAGCCCACGAGCGAGACATCTGGCTTGCCGTCGACCTGCGCGAGTTGGAGCCCATTGGGAAGGCAAGGGTCGGACAGAGGCTGGCTAGATGCATGCGCCTGGACTGCATCGGAGCGAAGCAGATCGATGTAACGCTGCCGCGCCTGATTGGTGCCGTAGCCGAGGAAAGTGGTGACAAAGACCTTGTGCGAGACTTGGGTGCCATCGAGCATGCGTAATGGTACGGTGGTCAAGTCGGCTTCAGCGGCGGCACCTTGGCCTTGCAACGCCTTTTTACTCGGCTCAAAGGCGATCTGGGTGCTAGCACCGCCCATGTCGAGGAAACCAAAGGTGGACTTGCCCTCCATGATGTCGGTCTCGCCGTCGAGAGAAGCCTTTTTGCCGCGGATGTGGAAGCCATCCATGAGGTAGTTGACCGAGATCCAGCCGAGCAGGCCCTCCTCTTCACCGCTAATGACCTGGACGTGCTCGTCGCATCCTCCGCCGTCGAGGCTGAAGTTGGTATGTTGGCGGATGTAGCGACAAGTTTCGGAGAGAACTGCTTCGCGCTGCTGTGTTGGGAGTAGACGCATTCCCGCTGTGGCCATGACGTAGATGGGCGTCTCGGACCAGGCGGCAGGAGGAACGATCTTTTCAGCATGGTCGAGCAGGCCTTTGAGGTAGTCGCCCACATCAGCGGGATGGTCGCCATAGGAGGAAAGACCTGGCTCGACTTTGAGACTCCAATCTACGCCCGAATTCTCCCAAGTGCCCTTTTCGACTTTGGGGAGGACTTTTGCGTCTTGACCTTTGCTGGCTCTCAATGCACGCTCGAGCTTTGGGTCTTTCCACGAGTAGACCTGCATACGCGAGCCGGAAGAGCCGGCATCGATGAGCACGGCATACTTTCGACCTTCCAACCAGGAAGGAGGCGCATCGAGCTGTGCTGCGCCTGGAGCGGCATCTTTGAGCGGCGACTCGTTGAGCTTTGGCTTTGTGGTCTTGGCAGCGGCATTCCAGGTGAGAGCGTCAACGACGTTCTCTCGTCGTGAAGGGTGTGCGGATGGTTGTTGACGTTTCTGTCGCTGCTTTACGGGCGTATTGAAGGTGTAGGCGCCGTAAGGTTGTGACGACGATCCCTGTATTGGGTAGCTCATTGTGACTTAGTAGAGAAGGATCAAGAAGGATAGCTGCCTGGGTAACGGCAAGGACGCCGCGAGTGGGAGTCGTAGCGATTGCGTTTTAGTGGGACATGTGTTCGTTTGTGGACTTGGATGTGTTGTGCGATGCAGGTCGTGGATGCTATGCGAGGCGTGGGTAGGTGGCCACGACGAACGACGATACCAAGTGGAGAGACCAAGTGGTCGATGGTGCGCTGAACGACTCGATGAATGTTGCGTTGATGTCGAAAAAAGTGGTTTGATGGGAAACGAGTGAGGTTGGACGAGATGGAGAAGAGGGAAGAACACCGAAAAAGTCTCGAGTGGATTGAATTGGAAGTAAGGCCGAGGATGGAATTGTGGACGCGGGAAGGGCAGTAGAGACACACAGCAGAGACTGCACACAAGGCAATGAGTGTGGCGGAGCGTGCGTCGGTGAAATGTGTGTGTGTCTGGACGATTTCGCAGAAATTTCAAACGGATTCATTTGAAATCAAAGTCAGGGGAACAGCAGCAGCAGCAGCAGCAGCAGCCACCACACAGCAACAACGCCACAGCTCCTTTTTTTGGAATATAAAAATTAAGATTCGAAACCAAAACAAAAACATCGCGGTTCGTCACGCTCCGGAGCATGGAAGCGTCCAAGAAGCGGCCGCCACGAAGAGTCTCGGAGCGCGAGACAGCGCATCTTTCAACCACGACTGTGTGGATAAGACAAAGCTCGGCCAAAATCCCGAGAGACAGTTGAGAACGTGGGGGACCCACACTGAACGCACAGAAACGCCGCTCATGAATCTACTGCATCAACATGCGCCAGTCAGTCAACCAGCCAGCTAGCTACAGTACCTACAATAGCTTTTAAAAGTTAGCGTCGTGACCCTTGCTGGCAAGTCAGTTGCCGATGTCGCGATCAATCACTCAGTTCGAGCTCGACTCCGCTATTCCACGACCTCGATACGATTGATCACCAGCAATGTCTCTGTCTCGTTACTAATGTCTCTGGACGCGCTTCTCCGAGGCAGAAAACATTATCGCCGCCGCCGCCGCCGCCGCCGCCGCCGCACTGCCACGGTCAAAGGTCAAATTCATGGGCCATTTTCAGAATCATTTTCCCCTCTCAGGGCGTGGGTCGAGTTCAGCTGCTCTTTCGCACAAAATAACTAAGCCGAGGTGATTCGCGCGATGCATCATTTGGCTCGCGATCTAAACAGCCTTTTTAGGGTCGACTTTGCAGCCGAGGATCCTTGCGAAGATGATGGTCACCCTCTTAAACGCCGAACAAGGATTGCAACTCAGAAAGCCACGCTCGTCACTTGTCGAGTCACACGAGACAAAAGGAGGTTGGTAGACTTTGGCTTCAGAATTAGATAGCAAGCGTCCCGAACAGCGTCTTGAAGCGTCACGCCGGGCTACTCACGTCAAAGGCAAGTTTCAGTCTAACTTGACTACTTATAGTAGTATGTATGCCCTGCGATTCTCAGTCTTGCTTCATGAAATGCACTTGATACTGCATCACCCCCTGAGATGCACGCGCACACATGCAAGAATGCCACTTTTTCACTCTTCTGCAGCTGTTCGAAGAAAGACCTATGCTCGATACTGCAAGTCAGAGTAGCCATAGATCTGAGCAACAAAAGCTTGGAGCGCATCGAGTCGAACAGAGTTTGCTACAAGCCTGTGAGCTTGGTCGAACGTTAGGTGCTGCTGTCAAGTTGCTCCTCTCCAAGCTGGATCTTAGTTGCTCAGACACGATTCTGCGCCCCCACTTTTGTCGGGTTCTGTTTCAAGAGAACGCAGCGTTGCTCGCTGTTCTCGGCTTGATTTGCAGGTCCTTTTTCTTTCTTTTTGAAATTCAACCGGTTTTTTTCTGCAAATTCAACTCGATTTGCATTGTGGACGTTGAAACCTCTGCGAGGCGAATTCAAATACCAAAATTCAAGGGTTCACCCAGCTTGTATTCATTTCCAAGACAAGTCTAAATTTGTAGCTTCTTTGGCTGGTTTGGCGCTGCTTCTGCCCCCTAAACCGCGCTGACACAAGCGCAAGCACGCACACACACACGCAACGCTCGCTCGCTTGCTTGCTTGCTTGCACACGCAACTCTTTGGTTCTCCTTGCGATCTGGTTGATTTGCTGTGTCGTGTCGAGCCGAAAGCACAAGCGCTTGCCAGCCAAGCCGTCGTTGCGTCCCTTGCTGATTCGGGTTTGCTTCCGACCCTTTGAATCCCTTCCACTCTACTCTTTGCCTCTCTCTCCACCCTGGTCTTGGATGCTATCGACACCCCTCATCCTCGACCCATCCACGCTGCTCTCGTTCTACTTGCACCTATTAAATTACGATCGCATTCGACTCGTTTCCTTCTGACCATTAGGATACCTTGACCGGCTAATCTTTGCGCCTCGAATCACTCCAACGCTCTTTGCTTTCTTTCATTGCATCCGCGCGAATCCAGTTCACTGCGAGGCATCAAACATCTCGACAACAATCCGCAACTTCAAAAGCGACATCTCGGATCACCAGGCGCTTCTTCGTCCTTGCTAGCTCAGCCCTTCTATCTGTAACACCGCTGGCTTGATCTTCCATCGCAAGCAAGTCGTTCAATCCTCGATTATTTCTTCGGCATCCGCATCGCATCGCATTGCTTTGAAACACAATGTCAAAGGCACAATTCTTGCGAGAGTACAAACTAGTCGTCGTCGGTGGAGGTGGTGTCGGTAAATCGGCCTTGACAATCCAGTTCATCCAGAGCCATTTCGTCGACGAGTACGACCCGACTATCGAGGATTCATACCGCAAGCAATGCGTCATCGACGAAGAGGTGGCTTTGCTCGACGTATTGGATACAGCAGGTCAGGAGGAGTACAGGTAAGTGGCACGCCCGTCCAAGAGCATCATTATCGATTATCGGAGCACAACTGACGCTCTTCTGCATTCTCTGCTTTTTCGACTCTTTCTCTGTCGCCGCCTCCCTCTCGCAGTGCGATGAGAGAACAATACATGCGAACAGGTGAAGGTTTCTTGTTAGTCTACAGCATCACATCGCGCAATTCCTTTGACGAGATTTCGACATTCCACCAGCAGATCTTGCGAGTCAAGGACAAGGACTCGTTCCCCGTCATTGTCGTGGCCAACAAGTGCGATTTGGAATACGAGAGGCAAGTGGGAAGTCACGAGGGTCGCGAGTTGGCGAAACATTTCGGTTGTCGATTCATCGAGACATCAGCCAAGCAGCGCATCAACGTAGATGAGGCATTCAGCAACCTCGTACGCGAGATTCGAAGGTACAACAAGGAGCAGACCATGGGACGTCCTGGTGCAACGGGCGCTGCGACCGGGTCACGCGATATGGAGCGATTCCAGACGGAAGAGGGCTCGCACTCGGCAGGTTGCTGTAAGGGGTGTGTGGTTCTCTAGCCCAGGTCTTTGGTTTCATGTCATTGTCCGGATTCTCGTTTCTGCATAGACTTTTTTTTTTTTTTTTCTTTTTCTTTTTTCTTTTTTTTTTTTCGTACCATCATCGCACGGCATCGGCGGACCGTTGCTTTCCTTTCTGTGCACCTTGATCACGCGTGTTGGTTGTCACGCTGCTCTGATGTGGGATCCTTTCGAGTGCCCTGCTGGGCGATTGTCACTCCAGCTCGAGCATCTCTCATCCCGCACGCCGTTGGTCCTGGCCGCCACATTTGCATGTTTTGTTCGGTCTTTTGTTCTCTCTCAAAACTGACTAAGGAGGTAGTCAATGATATCCATTCTTTTTTTCAAGTATCGGTACTTCAATGGCTCATTGTGTCATGTGTTGTGCCCAGTTGCTGTCTGAAGGTGGCCAACACAATGCTTCGGTCTGATCGTGTAGCCTAGTTGTACTCGGGGTATCTTCAGGTAAGGCGCATGAAAGCACAGCAGTCGAATGTGCGGAGGAAGCACAACAGCTCTCCTTAGTGCCATGCCGCAATCGAGATGGTGTTGTTTTGATGGACCACGTGATCTGTTTTTCGAGCCAGAAAGTCGACGGTTGTGGAGAGGTAGTCAATCTAGCATTGTTTTCAAGGAGACGCGACTTGCCGAGGGAGAAAAAGACGCGCGAAAGCCAAGGTCAAGTGTTGGACTCGTTGAAAACAGATCTTTCTGGCTTAACACCGTGCAGAAAGCAGCCTGACCCACGACTCAGCTTGTCCGCATTGCTATCATGATTCGCTGCTTCTGCCTTGACCACCATCCTATCCCTCTACTTGAACATCTCAGATTCAGCACGAACGATCAAAAAGCGTCAAGCAGCGTCTTTCTTTGCACCGCTTGCACCATCGACACTCTCAGCACACCAACAACCACACACACACACACACACGCATCACCAGGTTAAGCAGAATGGCACCATCCCGTGCGTTCGGTCTCGGTTCATCCTCGGCCTCTTCACGACATGTGAATCGCGCTCGACCAGCCTCGGACGAAGAAGAGTATCCCGATGCGGAAGACCACTACCGTCGGCTCAAAAAGACGTCCACCTCTGCCGTCCCCAGCAAGTCGAGCGTCCACAAGTCGTCTACCAGCGCAATGTCGCGTTCCAAGCGTCCTAGCGACGAAGTAGAAGCAGACTATGACCAGGTTCGAGTGGTGAAGAAGACTACATCTTCATCTCACAGGAATGGCAGTTCTTCAAAAGCGACACGTCCCGACCAAGGTGAAGGATCCGATGTCGAAGGCGATGAGCCTGCTGCGTCCGCTCTATCCGACGAACTGCTGATGGAGCGCCGCGCGTACGATGAATGGGTCGACAAGAAGCTCTCCAAGCTCAGCTCGAAACGAGAACAGATGCTCGAAGAACGTCTCGAACGCATCCGATCCGAACGCGACGAAATCCAAGCTCAGTACGACGAGCTTCGACAACTTCGAAACACGGCATCGGAACAGCAGCTGGATGAATTCAAAAAGACGGCCGAAGCGCGATACCGTCACGACAAGGATCTGATCAACTCGTTGAAAGCGAAAGTGGAGGCGGCGGAGAAGCGGATCAAGGAGGTAGAGGGTGGTAATGGTGGCGGCGATCGAAGTATGAGCATCCTCAATGCGAGTGTGAGGGAGAGTGTTCAGCCTGAAACGCCGGATCATCGGATGGAAGAACTGGAGAAGCAGCATCGCAAGGAGATGGCGGAGGCGTTGAGGCAGCAGAAGAGGTTGGAGGAAGATGTCAAGGCGTACAAGTTACAATTAGAGCAAGAGATTGCGCAGTCGAAAGCGCATAGCAAAACGACCTCGGAACCTTCGGCAGCTTCGGCATCGCTTGCAGCGCTGGAAGACGAGAAAGCCGTTCGAAAGCTGTACGAAGATCTTACCGGCTTAGTCGTTACTGGAGTCGAGCGTATCGACCCTTCGCAACCCTTCCGGCGCTTCAAAGCGATTTTCGCCCAAGAAGATTACTATTCAGTGCTGATGGATCTGGAAGAGTCGTCGTCCAAGGTGGGAGGTAGCGGCAAGAGTCGGGATGACATTGTCTACGTTCCCAAGATCGATGACGACAGAGACAGCGAGTTGTTGAACAGCCAGATGGTGCCTCCGGAGTGGTTGGACGCGTTGAGGTTTGATAGGAATATGCTGTTCAAGTGGTACGAAAAGACGAGAAAGGCGCTGTTGACGGATGCGGCGAGGATGAAGTTGAGGGCGAGGGAGGAGAGGGCTGGACGACATTGAGGAGAAGATTGTATTATAGTGTTTCTGTTTTGTTCCAATATATCCCCATTTCTCACAGCTATCAGTTATCATACACTTGCAGAGTGAGAATCGATCGAGTTGCATTGCTACGCCAAAAGCTACACAGGCGACTCCCTAGTCTCCGGATCCGTAGTCTTGGTCACCCTAAACACATCGCCCACCCTCACCACGCCTTGCTTTTCCCTAGGGACGCTCAACATCCCAAAGCACGGCTTGCCCTTTTGCGCAGCGACCTTGTCCACCTGCCTGTACTCCTGTAGCACTCTGTACGGTAAAAAGTTATCCCTCACACCTGTCTTGGGATCAATGTTGGGGACCATACATCTCGCACACTTGGCCAACATGTAGATTCCGGCTCGACCTTTTCCCTCTGCTTCGGCTCCCATGGGTGGCTGCTCTTCGGAGGGGGACAAGAATTCGGCCGCTGTCCAGCCGTCCTCTTCCCACGCCGAGAGTTTGGTTGTTGCGTTGGGTGCATTGTCGATGATAATGTTGGGCCTGAAGCGCGTAATCGGGAGCGAGGACAGTTCTTCCGGTGTCCAATATTCGCGGTCGACTGAGGGCGGAACCTTGTACGCTTTTGCTTGCGCATCATCGTTTGATAGCGAAAGGTAGACCGAAGCAGCAAGCGTTCGTTGTACATCCCTGAAACTTTCAGCAGAAGCAACGAGACACGGGAAAAAATCTTGATATCTGAGAACAGCGTCGTCCCATTCAACCGTACCGTCGGGTTTCGTCGGGCCGCTTTCTCTCGGTGAGGGTCCTTTACGAACCAACCTTACGGACTTGCCAAAGTAAGCCGACAGCTTTTCATCTGCTTCTTTAGACACTGCGTACCCATCAACATACGCGCCCCAGATGAAAATCCCATCGACAACCTCGAATGTCGCAATCTCTTCCTTTGTGGGCTGCAGCGACACCTGTACCATCGTAGCCGGCACCCCCGTCTCCGATTGCGGGATTTCGATCGAAAGCTTGTTGATATCGTGTTCAATCTTTGGGTGGATGAGGACCATCTTGGGTAGTTCTCGTGCAGTGTAGAATTTCTTGGTAGATGCATCGATGATGAGCCATGTGCGATCGTATTGCAATCCTTGGTGGTCGAAGGGTGCTTCTTGCACCGAGGTACCGCGGCATGATTTGATAGGGTGGATGAGGATCTCTTTGACGACGAGGTCTTTGGTGAGGGAATCGACGTGGGCGTTGGAGGAGACGAGTGCGTTTTGAAGCATGTCGCTGGTCGAGGTGAGGAATGCTCGACCTGCGCGAGAGATGGCTTCCATTTTGAGTGGCGCTGATGAGAGTGAGGCAGGTGTAAATGGTGGAGCGGGGAAGGAAGAATGCGATCAATAGTCTTACTGATGGAGGTGGTGAGGAAGATGAAGGTAAGAGTGGAAGGATGGACGAGTCATTCGCAAAGCTCGAAGCTGACAACGTACGGTCCATAAAATTTGGTGGAACCGTGCGCGGGAAAAGTCTCGTTTTGCCGGGATTTTGGAAGGCTCGATTTTGAGATTGCCATTTTTAACTTTGCTCTGACCACACACCATGTCATCATCTCTCGACATCTCTGCGGTTGGCTTCAGTCGCATCGACATGATCGAGTCGACCGGCCACCGACCAGAATGGCAGCCATCAACGACGATCAACCGGCTAGATTGTGCATGTTTGTCACCGTGGGCACAACACGCTTCGACTCGCTCATCCGTGCCGTCCTCTCGCACGCCTTCTTTGACGCCGTTGCTCAACTCGCACCTCGATCTTCTGCCGCAAAACCCGCTCAAGCGCGAGTAATTGTACAGTATGGAAACTCGTCCATCGCCGATATCTTGACCACCTCGGCGCTGGCTTCCGTAGATGAGGGAAGCGAAATCGTTCCCGAACCCGGGATGCGCATCGTCAACGGTCGAAGAGTCTATCAGAGTGGACCGCATATTGCTGGTCTTGATCCTGGAAAGACGGGAACGATATCTGGTTTACGCCTTCGCAGTGTCACTCAAGGTCTGAGCGATTCCGCTTCGAACGCCGACGCAAGATACGCGGGCAAGAGCGTCTTTGAAAGCATCATGGACGAAGCTAAAGCTATGCAGGGCTTGACGAGTGGTGTCACAAATTCGGCACTTGAAGGCGCAACCCTGCAAGCCGAGATACAGCACGGCATAAAGTTGGAGCTGTTCCAATTCGCACCGGATCTCAAGTCGTACATCCAGTCCGCGGATGTCGTCATCAGTCATGCTGGGTCAGGTACGATTCTGGATACACTCAGAACGCGACCCGAACCACCAGCGTTGGTGGTAGTCCCAAACACTTCGTTGATGGACAATCATCAAGTGGAGCTGGCACAAGCGTTGGGCAAGGACAACTTTCTCATTGCAGCATCGGAAGATTCGCTGCCAAAGGATCTGGCTCGAGCCTTGAGCAGCGATTGTGATCCGTTTCCCGATTTCGATCCTTCCCGATTCGCTGCGATTGTGGACGAGGTGATGCAGTTCTAGAGGAAATGCCAATGTCATTTGGTAGAGTCGTTTTCGCTCTCTGGCCGTGAGATGTTTGCAGCTACGAGTGTATGATTGGTGACAGCGTCGTTTTGGCATGAGTTCAAGAAGCAAAGACTCACACTCGGGAAGGCTGGACAGGGGCTCGATGCATTTTGTTTTTGTTTCTTTCCGAGACGCGTCAAGGTGCCTGAAACCGTGTTGGAAAACGTCAGATTGTGCTTCTGCAGGATAGGAGTGTTGTGCAGCGACAAACAACTGCCTCTTCAAACTTGTTGATATAGACTCTACATCGTGCGCCCTATCTATAGCTCAGGAGTGAGGTGTGTGTGTGTGTGTGTGTGTGTGCCTTACTGCCAAACCTGAACCTTGAGTGTGATTTTTCAGCCCCCATGATGGAGGCGCAAAACGGCGTCACAGACGATTCTTTGTCGGTGTTTCTCTCTACCTCTTCGTCATACCTTTCGATGATATCTGAAACCTTTCAAGGTTTGTGTTCTCGTGTGTCCCGGTCCAAGGCTTGAAAAAGGTTCACTGCATAGCTTGCCCGATGGTGAGGGCCTGTATTTGCCCTTGACATCTAGTAGCTGCTGTTACACAAGGAGTGGCTGACTGAGCGAGCAACCTGAATACAATAGCCCCTCTTCAAAGAAACCGAAAGTGATACATCGCTTGACCCAACCCGAAGCTGCATCTTCCGCTCTTACTCGGTAGACGTTACACGCGGCTGCACGGCCTTCGTTCATCTCGCTCGCTTCATCGTCCCGTGTGAGAAGAGGCTTGCGCCCATCCTCCCTCCATCCTGGTTCCCCAACTTCTATCCTCTCCTCCTCCATCATCCTTTTCCCGCAAACACCATCCGATGGGCCTCCTCGACTTTTGACGAGACGTATGGCCTCATCCTTTCTCCCCTTCCCTTCTCTTCCTCTTTCTTCTCTTTGCGGCGCGCTGGGTTTCAGCCCACAGCTTTGCGCCCACTTGTGGGTGGTGGCAGAGAACAAAAGCCACATTTGACACGGGCTTGGCGCGGGATCATCAGCCTTCAGTCGTCCCGAAAGGGCAGTGATTGGGATTGACGGTCTCACATAGATATTGAAACGTGAGTAAGTGATTGTGGTTGTACAGATTGCGCATGGGAGAGAACGTCCGTTGTCAAGCGAGAAAGCTGGTGGATTCGCTACTCTATCGAGACTTGTTCGATCTCAGCACCTTCCATTTGCGTACTCTCTACCGAGACATCACCAAATACTCGCTTGACACATGGTCTTAGGTGACAAGGATCAATGCTAACACCATCTTCATCTACTTCCGCTTTGCCACCTTCTTACGTCGAAACGACCATTTACGACACCTTGATGACCATCATCTCCTCTTCGTCCGACCCCTCCCACCTTCAATGACGCACATATACCACCTCAGTCCGATCGACGCTGTCAAGCAACGTCAACCGTCAACTTAGGTCCGGGCTGTGCCCGGTCCCTCCATAACCGAGCTGGACTCGACAGCTCGTACCTCAACGCTTCGCATGGCAACACTTCCACAACAGGCTCCAGGGCCGGGTCCGACTGCCCAGGCCCTGCCTTCGTATCTTTCCTACTCACCTGCTGCCACTAGCACCATACAGTACACTTCGACTCTCACGCAGGTTGTGTATGACCCACAGGGCGGATTTGCTCCTTATCAGACGATTAGCATTGTTCAGGGCACGACGACGTCGGTGGATTATTCGATTGTGAATGCTCCGCTGTTGTATACGGGTCCCTTCCCGGCGCCGGATTTGGGGACACTTTATACGACTCCAGGACAAAGCTTGACGTCGCAGTCGCAGACACAGACGAGTGCCACACCGACCCAGACACAAGCTAGCAATAGTAATGCAAGTTCTTTGCAGGCTGCTTCGACAGCATCAGCAACTGCAGCTCCGTCTCCAACAAATGCGGGGACGGCGAGCAATACACAACAGAGTTGGCCAGCTGCATCAACGTCAGCAGCAGCAACTGACTCGCCCTCTAATGCTGCACCCACAACAGCTGGTTCAGCAACGAACACACAAGACGGCTCAGTAACAGCTCAAACCGCACCCTCGACCGCTCCACCAGATAACACTGCAACCAACCCGACTTCCACACAAGCCACTTTACCAAGCACCTCATCCTCCCTCACACCCTCGTCAACGACCAGTCCCTCTACGACTTCCTCCACTGCCACTACCAACCCTACTTCATCCACTGCCAGCACCACATCCTCCAACAATCCCTCAGCGACAGCAGCTGGCTCTCCCAACCCCGGTAGCAACAATTTGGCCAGTAACGGTCTATCAGGGGGTCAGATCGCAGGAATCGTTCTCGGCGCCTTCTTCGCTCTTCTTTTGCTTCTCTTGTTCTTACTCTGCTGCTTACGCCGCCGAAGACGACACAAGAAGCGAGAACAGAATACGAATCTCGCTGCAGCGACAGGAGGGGGTGCTGGTGGTGGACGTGCACCATCGCATGCAGGCGGAAGTTCTCGGGGCAACTACGCCGCTCTTGGTGCAGGTGCTGCTGGCATCGGAGCTGCTGGTGCCGCCGCTGCTGGTGCTGCCAGCCGTCCCAACAGCACCCACAGCGACGACTGGGAAGAAGACCATCTCACTGGCGGCGGCAGCAATTCTGGCTTCTTTGTCGTAGGCGGCAGATGTCTTGGTCCCGATCGACGTGCAAGTATCGCCTCTCTGCGATCTCGAAACTCCCTCGGCCCTAGATATCCGAGTTATACAGCTGCAAACACCGCTCCCACCTCATCCTCGAACAACCGTGCTACAACCGCCGGCTTGGCGGGTCTTGCAGCCGCAGGAGCAGGATTCTTCGCAGCAGCATTTAGGCGTAAGAAAAAGCCGCATCCTCAACGTGTCGAGATTGAGGAGGAACAACATTTGACCGATGACGATCTGGCGGGTGGAGATGCGAGTGCGGCTGAGAGGAGGGGGTTGATACCTTTCCATGATTCGCCCGGGTCGGGTTCGGAGATGATGCGTGAGGCTTTGCCGAGGAGGTTGGCCGGTCCGGCAGTGGCGATTGTGGGAGCGGGAGCGGCAGCTGGAGGAGCTGCTGGGTATGCAGCTGGTCAAAGACACGATGGTTCACGTCAAGGATTGGACGGTAGCTCTTCGCAGAGAGGACCGTTTATGCCGGGTTACGGTGCAGCAGCGGTGGCAGGAGGAGGAGGAGGAAGCATGTCGCGCGCCACATCAAGCGGGTTCTCCGGTTCCGGGTCTAGTGGGCATGCTACTGGAAGCTCTCTGAACAGGTTTGGCGGTCAGACGGGTATGAGTAGCAGTAACAGCACTGGTGGATTTACGACAAGTGGAAGCGGTACAAGCTTACCATCACCTCCACGTGCTCCGAGAGGATCAGCGCAGAGTTCGGCTGCGGCAAGTGCTGCTCCTGCTGCGGCTACGACGACGTACGGAAACATGGAACCATCATCTTCGTATACCTCTCCAGCGATACCAAACCGATTCTCTGCAGATACAACCGACAGTGCAGCTTCCGGGCTAGGCGGATTGAATCCTGCACTGCTCGGCATTGGATCCGGTGCCGCACTCGGCGGCCTAGCTGCCTTAGCAGCGGGTCATAGAGACAGCGAAGGCAGTACGTATGAACGACGTCGCCAACCAGTGGGCGGATCAGAAATTCGAGGATCGCACGCGTCGGAAATGTCAGCAGAAGAGTTGAGCCATTTACGCTCGACGGATCCGGAACGGTACAGTCGATTCATTTCGACTGGAAGCAATCTGCTGGGTCCGAACTATCAACCTTCGCCTGACCTAGAGGATGGGAAGGACGCTGCGATGGATCCGTCGACGTCGGTTGAGGGCGCGTCGGGTACGTTGGGTGTCGGCGCCGTGTATCCGCGTGCTCGACTTGCGACAATCCGTAGTGTTGGCGAGTTCCGAGAAAAGAGCGATAGCGATGTACCCGTTACGCAGAGCAGTGCGACTCGAACGACGTCTTCGTACCCTTCGGCTGGTGGTGGGAGCGGCAACTATGGATCGATCGGTGCTTCTTCGGGAAGTTCGAGACAGGTCATCTCTCCGTTACCCGTGTACGAGGCACAGCAGCTCCAGGCGGGAGAGTCTCTCCCGATTTACAGTGTCAACGATCCACCTCGACGACCTAGCGAAGGGGAGCTGGCTCCAACTCCCATTTCCGGTCGCTTTGTGACGCCACCCGATTCCACGCGAAACACGCTGGGAGGCGCGGCAAGTCTTCGCAGTGGCGGTGAACGGCCCAGTCTGGAAGCGCAGCAGTATGCCGCTGACCACGACGTCGACGACGAAGAAACGGCTAGGCTTCGAAACGACGAAAGCGGCCATGGCACCGAGTTTGCCGAAGCCGGAGTTGCCAGCGCTGGTATCCTCGGCGGCGTAGCTGCAGGATGGCGCCGTTTGACGATGGGTCAGTACGCGTGGATACCAGGAGCTTCACCTTCACGACCTCAAGGCGGCAGAGCAACCTCGTCGTCGCACAAAGACACTTCCGGCGAGTTTGACGATGGACGCTTCAGTGAAGATATCGTCCGACGCAACGTTTCAGAAGACTCGAGCAGGCTGGTGCATCAAAGAGGCACATCGAGATTCGACACGAGCGACCACGGTCTAGCGCCAGAGGTGAGGAGTCAGAGAGCGAGCGTCTACGGTGCTTCGAATACGGGTGGAAGTTCGCCGGTGACTCAGAGGTCGTCGAAGGACGCTTCAGGTAGTAGTGGCGAGCAAGCTAGATCGCAGCGGTCGGGTCAGTTGGCTGAAGCTGCGCTAGGAATGGGTGCAGCAGGAGCTGCAGCCCAGCGTTCGCATCCCAGCCTATCAAGCCAGCACTCCAGCAGAGCACGTTCACGAGGCGGAGGCTACGCAGCAAGCCACTCCAACTCCTCCATCAGCCGACGCACGACCAGCGACAATTCCGGATTGGACAGTCTCAGCGCCATTGCACAACTCAGCTCACAAAGCACCGGCAGCGGTTCATCGCGTTCGGGCTATCGATCGAGCAATCGCGGTGGTCGAAGATCAGGCGGGGGCGTGAGCGAAGTCAGTTTGGGAAGCGGTGCGTCGACGGGCGCTGCCAGCTACAGTCCTAGTGGCGGGCTGAGTAGAGGCAATACCACGAGCACGCGCGATGCAGCTGATGGAGGCGCAGAACGAGATTTCGCCAGCAGTCGAGCTACGAAGGGAAGCGATGGAATGGAGAAACGTAAACGACCGAGAAGCTCGAGTGTTGATCCGTTGGGTAGATTGGACAGCTTGCGTGAGGTTGGCGGAGAGGCGGGGTTGGATCCTTTTGCGGATGATGAAGATGTGCCTGCTAGTGGGAGTCACCTCCAATCGCAGCCACTACCTCAACGAAGTCGTATCCGCTCTCTCCAGCCCGGAACCTCCGCACCCGCACCAACGGCTCTCGCACCCTCGCTATCAACACCGTCCCTTGGCTCCGCCAGCAGAGTCGATCTAGACACCGTCGACGCTACCCCCTCCAGCATTCCCGCATCTGCAAGCTGGAGACCCTCTCCACGCGTTGCGAGTGCGACTCAACGCGCAGCTCAAGCTCAAGAGGCGCTGGTGAGAGCACAACGAGAATCGGGTCGAGGCGGTGCTACACCTCCCCGATCGTCACAGGGTGTTTCAGAGGGCAGCAGAGGAGCTTCGTTTGGTTGGGCTCAGCAGACGCAGGATTTGGAGTCTGCGCGAGAAGAGCAGGTTGGAGCAGAAGAAGAGGCAGATACGTCCAAGGCGTCGTCTGTTGGATGGCCCAAGTTTCTTCGCTTCTGAGTTGTGATTGTCGATGCTGAACCGCTTCGAACCATGTGGGGTGAGATGCTTTCTTGGCCCACGAACACTACCTCTGCCACACACACACACACATGCAACTTAAATGTGTTCACACCTCTGGCTCCAATGCGAGCCATTTCCCTCCTCAAAAGAACAATTCCTGAACCCCCGCACTTTATCCGGAACGATTTTGTAACGTCGCATTTCACGTTCCTGTATGTTCACTCCTAGATGTTTTGTTTGCAATCTCTTTTTTTTTCTCACATCCGCTGCTGTTCATTGCATGTGAACGTTCTGAGTCTGGACCGCAAGCCTCCCCAACACTTGAAGAGAGCACTGATCACGAAGAGGCGTCAAGAAAATGTCTCTGATTGCGGGAAATGGCCAACATTGGAACTCAGACGCCCGGTTCAGACACGCAGAAAACCCCGGATGATCACCAGCGGTCAGTAACCACACAGCTCTTGGCACCAAGCATTACGTCGTCTTGCTGCGGGGCAAAAGCACTGTTCGTCAAACACAGGACTGTGAAATGGATGGGTCAAGGCGATGTACTTTTCGAGTCTCGCCCACGACTTGGTCGATGCGATGCGATAAACTGATTGCCCCGCTTTTGTCGTACTCGCTAGCAGTAAGGCGCGATTGATAATCGTGTACAAGCTTCCCCACATCTTCTCGCGTCCCCTCGGCAGAGGTTTAGCATCAGTTGATGGAAGTTGAGCCTCACCATCGCATACCTCGCTTGGTATGGTATGAGGCGGATGAACTTACTCCAGCGTCACAAGGTCTGGCTTAGAATTCTTCACTCGTTGCCGACACAGCTGCGGATGATGCTCAGGCGCGCTAAAAGCATCCTTGCAGCTCTACGCGAACCCTGCAAAAGTTCTGCAGCGTATGGTTTCGAGGGTGCTGCAACATGTGTATGCGCTGTGCGCGAGGTCGGTGCAGGTGCAGCGCGATGGATGCAGAGTGTCGCATTTGAGCAGCGGTGGGAGTAAACAGCGGCGCAATGTCGTGAGCTAAGGATGGCGCCTGCAGGGTCGAGGGTGAGCCTGTTCACGATCAAGAGATCTAAGCCGCGGAGGAGACTCGATGGGCAGTTGATACCCTTGCTCAGTAAGGGCTGAGCTAAGTGTCGACGATAAGGTTCAACTGCACTTGACGACGAGCGATCGGAGAAAGCGCGCCGAACAGCATCAAATACATGGTGTGCTTTTTGTGCGTGTCACATTGTGCGCTGACCCCGTTGGCCCCGGTTGTGATGATGAGACGTTCTAACTATGCCAACGGAATCGCACTAACGAATCCGTCGTCATCCAAAAGCAGGCTAAAGGACACATTACGAGCGACAGCCATCACGCTAACTTAATTGAGCCCGAACCCTTGAAAAATCCCCGTAGGGCATCAAAGGGCACACTGTTGGGCAGAGGGTATCATCCATCGTCTGCTCAGTGCCGTCATCACAGATGAAGCTTGCAGCTCCGCTCTCTCACGCTCCAGGCGCGATAAAAAATTGAGGGTGCAGTTCAAGAGTGAGACCCGCTTACCTTTCTGCTCACGATGCACTAAACGACAGCCTTTCCAATCCATCACGTTTTCCAGCAGCCAGCGTACGAAGCACATGAGCACACGAGCTTGCTCTTCCTGCCCTCCCATCCACTCTAGCATCTCGTCACTATCCTTACTCGCTTAGTCGCGATCAAGGAACATTATGCTCGCCTACTGTAACGCTAGATCGCTTTCTGGCGACCCCAATTTGAATTGGTGGTTCTGCCGTATCCACCCTGATCATGCAGCACTCGCTCTCACGCTGAAGTGAATTTACTCTGCCCACCAACTCGCATCGTCTGTGCTCTTGGGCTGCAGATGAAAAGAGTGTGTTGGCGTCACGGTGGTACCTCTCAGTTTCCGTCAAATGGAATGGATCCGTATTGTCGTCCTCTCCGGTGGTGTGACACTGCGATTCTGCTGTAAAGCTTGTCTCGCATCGCAGCCTTCACGATTGTTGCAACATGCTCTTTCCCCACCTGTCTGCCTGCCAATGCTGTTCAGCTTTGACTGCCAGACATATATACCGCTTTCTTCATGCTCTCGTTGCATTGCGTTCTTCCCCATCAAACCCTGCACTTGACACTCCACTACCTAGACACCATCACCATCACTACTCCACCCTGTTACCACCTTCATTCACAATGATCGCCTCCGCCGTTCGCCTCTCTGCCACCCTTGGTCGCCAGCCCGCCTTCGCCGCTGCTTCCACCGCTACCACCGCCGGTCTCAAGACCTCGGCCGCTTCCGCTGTCAAGGCCTCGACAACCCTGCGCAACCTTGATGGTCGTCTGTGGTCCAAGAACAGGTACGTTTTCCGCACCGTCACCACCTTCTCACTCGTAGTAGTTAAACATGGCGCTGACCTGTACTTACCTCTTTTTTTTTTTTTTTTAATCTACCTCCAGATTGCAAGTCATCCTCGACGCCTCGGCACCAGCTCCTGCCGCTCGTGAACCCAACTGGTCCAACGTCGCCGCTCGCATCAAGGATGCCAAGGACCTCGCTGGCTGCTAAACTGAATGACAACAAACAACAAAGTCGTCCGTCCTGTCTCGTGCATTGTCTCTTAAAAGTCTCTTCTACGCATTTGCAGCCCGCGGCCTGGTGTCATCAGGCTCGCACTTTCATTTGTATTTGTACCTCACTATATACTTGCTTCGTGTAATCACAACACACATACCACGCACTATCTTGACCGTATGAACGCACCCTTCCTCGCCAGAAGGGAATCTTGAAGTCGTTGGCTCGCGAAAGGAAGCAGTACATACTGTAGCCGCTGGAGCATTACGATGTTCCGCTCAGACAGCCAGGCAAAGGGTGACAACGGTGATATGAGATTCTCAATCATTTTTCAAGGGTCCATTGCTTGGCTTCCGTGTGGTTGGGCTTTGACAGTCGGCGGTGGCGTCCATATCATGGCTGAGTGGTGTCAGTGGCTCATCTTCGGGTTGCTGTCGTTGGAAGTAAGGGAAGGTGTGAGCTTCACCCGGCCGGGACAAGCAACCTTCGATTCTTCCGTCATCTTCCTAGACAACGAACCTAACAGAAGTCGAATTTTCCGACAGCGCAGCTCTACGCCGTGACTGGCCAGAAAATGAATTCGAGTTTTGCTGTGATCTTTCAAAGTGTGATTTTGAGCTTCGTTCAATTCGAAACCGAGTGTGACTGTTGAGAGATACACTCGAAAATAGACTCAGGTCCAAGCAGTGCTTTTTTTTTCTTTTTTTTTTTTTTTTTTTTTTTGAGCCAAGAGATCGAAAGCAAACGGCATAGCCGCCGAAGCTAAGCTCACAACAGGAGAAAAAGGGACAAAACCATTCCGGCTCAGCAGCGTGACAAGTTGTGATTGTTGCGGAACAGGAAAGCGTGCGTGTGTGTGATTTGGACAGCGCTGCGTGGCGTCCACATCGTCTGGCCTTGTCAATTTCGCAAGCTCGGTCTTACTCTTCAGCTTATCTCCACCAACAACGACAGCATTCAACCTCGAATCGCCTTACTCAAGCTTTCTTTCGACTGACTCCTTCATACGGTCACCCGGCTCGATCTTTAGCAACACTCAGCACCACCACAATCTGCCCACAACCAGGCAAACACTTTTGCAGTAAGTCTTCATTTCAGCTTCAAGGACGTGAGGAGCATTCGGCAGCGACACTACGACACACTTGGCATCATCTCAGCATTCAGCGGACATCAGTGGAGGTTGCGATCATACGTATTCGAAACCTCATACACAACGCCGATTCCGACGATGCAGCTTGGCTTAGTGCGGAATCTCTTTGTAGAGCCACGACGATGAGTGTATTTGGCTTCTTAGAAGCCAGCATCAATGGTCTCGACAGAGTTTGCGGAGAGGTATCGAGGTGACGATAGGAAGCTTGTTTTTGGCTGGATCACGCTGGGCATGGAACAATCAGAGACGGCAATTACTTAGATGGGTCATGCTGTAGCTCAATAGTCGCTGTTCGCCGGCTCCTCGATCCGCATCTTCGCCGCGCTTTGATCATGGCGACTAATACTGACCATCGCTTCTTCATTTCTACTATTCTTTTGCTGCTCATTCTTTGCTGCATCGACTATCTTACGCCTCGCTACTCTTCACCGACTCGCCTCTCTTCCGCATCGATCCATCTGCAACAGAAAATGGCTATGAAAAGAATCAACAAGGAGCTCGCCGACCTCGGCCGTGATCCTCCCTCGTCCTGCAGCGCCGGCCCTACCGGTGACAACATGTTCCAGTGGCAAGCAACAATCATGGGCCCCGGTGACTCTCCTTACGCCGGCGGTGTCTTCTTCCTTTCCATCACCTTCCCCACCGACTATCCCTTCAAGCCACCCAAGGTCTCGTTCTCCACCAAGATCTACCACCCCAACATCAACAGCAACGGCAGCATCTGTCTCGACATTCTCAGGGACCAGTGGAGTCCAGCGCTCACCATCTCCAAGGTGTTGCTCTCGATCTGCTCCATGCTTACCGACCCAAATCCCGATGACCCGCTCGTGCCCGAGATCGCCAACTTGTACAAGACGGATCGTCAGCGATACGAGAGCACCGCCCGTGAATGGACCAGGAAGTGAGTACATTACGTTATTAGCAGGATTGCACGTAGCTTCCCATACTGACCCCTGAACTCGCTCTCTTATACCCTCGGCTCCTCCCCTTTGCTGTCTCTTGCTATACTTGCTCGTCATTGCCAAACAGATACGCTATGTAAAGCCGCAAGTGGCCGTGTCAAAGCAAATCTCCTCACCTTTTTTACGTCCGACTGGCATTACGACCTTCTTCACATGACCGTGTGCGTTCGCAAGCATGCTCCCGCAATCCATTCACGCAACATTTACAATCACCACATGGTTCAAGCTCGAAAGAATCGGGCGACAGTGAGCGAGCGGTCATTTACCCGGATCATGACCACCAATATGCTTCTTTGGCCATGCGGAGAATGACTTGTCTTGCTGTCCGTCTTCTGTCCTCCGTCCTCATTTAACCTGTGAGGTCCCCTGTCCAGGAAATGTAGGATGCTGCCTGAGTCCGTTGCATTCTCCGCGCCTCCTGTTCTTGGGGGACATATGCTTTTACGCCAACTTGAGACCCGCTTCCATCTGCATCTGAACTGCCTGCCCGAGAATGCAGTATATGTGCTCTGGATTATGAGCATTGAGAGACTTTTGAGTATCAGAGAGAGGCATAATAAGAAAGCGCAGCAGAGTGGCTTTGTTCGGCTCCGAATTTTCGCTCAGTCGCGCGTGCGAATTCGAGGTTTTTGGAAGGGTCCTTCGTGACCTTATGCTTGTTCCTTCTCCATCCATCCATCCCTACCTGCATCTGGTCTATACCTTCTCAGCGCTTCAATCGTTCGCGCCAGATGCTGCATACTAGCTCAGCGACCATCGATACCTGCACCACCATCAGCTTCGTATAAGCACAGCACTTCCCCACCCAACATTCGACCACGAACACGTACATAGACTCTGCCTTGTCAATGCTTCTAGGATGATCGTCTAAGGGTATCGTACAACCCAAAACCCATACCTGGCGATCTCGAGATGGAGCAGAAGGATCAGAACCAGGCTCCGAGCGGCCCTGCCACCTCGAGAACGCCGGCAGAACGTCCTCAACAGTCAGCACAACAACCAACTGACAAACCAATACCCAGAGATACCAGCATGTCCAGCGCAGCACGAAACACCAACGGAGACGATGACGAGGAAGAAGAGGGAATTCTCAAAGTAGATGAAGAGGGTCAGATTGAAGAAGATGAAGGCGCCATTCATCAGGTGAGCCGTTCTCGTCCTAGTACCGATCGGCATTCCATTCCCCTTGCTGACCGTCTCACACCGCTTCCGGACGCTTCGCTCAAGAAGAAGGGTGGTGCTGCAACATCTAGCTCCGCCAGCAATGGCTATGTATCTCCAAGGCATGCATCCTCAGATCGAGATCGAGACCGATACCACGAGACTTCGCCCGGACCATCTTCGTCCTATGCCCCACAGCGATCCAGGTTTGGCTATCCTGCCGAATCTGCAAGCTCGTATAGCGCGACTTCAGCATACCCGTATGCAGCCAATCACCGCGAGCCTCTTCGATCAGAGCCATATGCTTCCGGCACCAGAAGCAGCTTCAGCGGGTCGACACCTCGAGCAGACAATCGACGAGGCTGGTATCCAACGTCATCCACCGCGGCCACTCCACGAGGTTCCGATACTTATCGACCTGGTGCCAACCGTGAACGAGAACGAGAGAGAGAAAGAGAAAGAGACTGGGACTCGTTCCGTGATGGCGAGAGAGACCGAGAATGGTCGACCTTGGAGCGGGAACGCGAGAGAGATGGATATCGGCACTCGGCATATCCCACGCCTGCCGCCGGCAAGTATGGCTTTGACAATCGCGACTTTGCCGCTCGACGACCTGCATCGCCCTCTGCGAATCTCGGCAGGGACCGAGACTTTGATGTGGACCGGTCCAGGGATCGTGATCGCGCAAGCGAGCGTGATCCGCGCGTTCGAGCACCTAGCTCCGGCTGGGGAAGTGGAGGAATGCGGCAATGGGGCAAACCCACTGACGGAGGCTTGGAGGCTCGATCTGGCCGTCGTCCAGCTTCTGACGATGCACGCTCTGACACATCGCAGCGTCAATCCGGATCACGTTCCAACAACACACCTCCGCCCACTGGATCCAGCGAAGCAGGTGCTCGCGCAGTCGGATCTGATTTGGCGTCCGAGAAGAGCGACCCGAGAAGTAGGGATCTGTCTCCTCAGCCAGCGCGATCGCCGCAACGCGTTGCTCCAACGGACAAAGTCGATGGTTCAGAAATTGCTCCGTCTAGCGAAGCCAAAGATGCCACGCAGAACACAAGCGAGACTGCCTCACATGCTCAATCGGACAGCGTCGACGTGCAAGACGTTAAGAAGGAGAAGGAACATCAAATGAAAGCGGAAGGCATCAAGGAAGCGAGCGACGCTGATGCACCCATGTCAGCGCCAGCCGAAGTTATGGAGGAGAAAGACGTTGGAATGACTCAAGCAACTGCAACAGCACCCACGGACGCTACTGCCGAGTCACAGCTAGTCACCGATACCTCTGCAGAAAATGTGATGCAGAAGCCTGCTGACCAGGAGCAGGCCCAGCCTGCGGAGATCGCAAACACATCGACAGAGAAGCAGGCAGACGTTCCCGTCGTCGAATCGGCCAAAGATCAAGTGTCTGAGCAGCCTTCGTCAGCTCGTGATTCGAAGGCACGGCAAACTTCGATGGACAGAGTGGTTCAGGTGGAGCCAAGCGAACCCGCAGCAGTTTCTCTGTCGGTCACTCAAGAAGATGCTGCACCGCAGCCTGCACCAGCTGAAGCACAGCTTCCAAGCGCTTCGACGAGCACCGAAGACAATGCTCCTGCAGGATCGTCATCGAAGGAACCCTCACCACCGAAGGACACAGCTGCAAGCATCGCACCTGAAGCGGCACCTTCCAATACCCTCGATGGGCCGTCTGACGCCGCAGCGCAGCCGACCGCTTCCGGGCTTGCGGACGAGCCTATGCAAGTTGAAGCCGCTGAGCCAGTTCAGATCACTCCTCAGGCCGAAAAGGAAAACGACAAGGAAATGGCCACACAGCCTGCTACGCTTGCCCCTGAAGTCGTCGAGTCTGAAGAAGCTCTCCGGGCTGCTCCCTTGCAAGCTCAAGGAGCTGTTGCTGACGAGCCCATGGAATCCGAAGAAAGCAGCGTCCCGGCCTTCAAGACTGGTCCCGAAACTCAGGCAGCGACAATCGTCGAAGCACCAGTCTTGCCTGCCTCTGAACCTACTAAGGCCGCTATTCTCGACGTAGATATGCCAGATGCAGAGTTTCAGCTAGGACAGCCACAGCAGGACCCAACGAAGGCAGGGTCGGGCGAACCAGAGCCAGTGGTAGCGCCCGCCGCTCCAGCCGATCCAGTCACTGAAGCAGAGACTCGGCCAGAAGAGGTTATCGATGCAGTTGCGGAAAGTGCTCAGCCGACCGAGCCTGAACCCCAGGCGACGGTGGATAGTGGAGCAGCTGTTACAACGGACACGCAAGAAACGGAAAAGACAATCGATAGCGTAGTTGCTGACACAGGAAAAGCTGCTCAGACGGAAGAGCAAGCATCGGTCACACAAGCGACCGCCGGCGAGTCCTCGGCTGCAGCTCCTGATGCGTCTTCTGTGCCAGCACAAGCCGTCGAAACAGGTGCCGACACAGCATCTGCTGAACGCGCCGAGCATGGGGCTGCTGCGGAATTCCCACAGGCCTCAGTGTCAGAGCCCGTTTCTCAGCCCGTAGAAGCAAACATCAAGATAGAAGAGGAGCAGGCTCAAGATGTCGGCGATGTTTCGATGTCAGAGGCCGTTGCCGAGTCGACTCCTCGCGATACGGCTGCGGATCAAGAATTCAAGACGGAAACACGTGTTGAAGAGTCAGCTCAAGCTGCCGACACAGAAGCAGCCGCCAACGTTGAAGCTGCACCAGCCACGGTCACAGCGACAGAGACACAGGCTGCCGAAGCTGCTGTGCCGCCGCCCACAACCTCGCAGATCCAGGTCTCGGGTCAATACGTCACCGCCACTATCGACACAGAGAACAAAACACAGGAGATCGCGATTCCTCACGTAGACTATGGAGACGACAAGGAAGCGCAGGACCTCGTGCAGCAAGAGGTTGCCAGGATCGAAGAAGTCGAGATGCCCGCGGCTGATCAAGTGGAGCCTTCTCTTCGCATTGCCGAGATTGACGATGCCGCCAAGGATATCGAGCCGCCCCCCATGACACCCAGTACGCAGGAACAAGTCGACCGAGCCATCGAACGCGTCGTGCGCCAGCACATTGCAAGCGGCTTGGCTCACAAAGACGACTGGAAGAGGATCGTACGCGAAAACCAGTTGGTGTCGCAGAGCACGACGATGGATGTTCTCAAAGCCAAGATCCACGGTATCCCGCAAATTGTCAGCTCGGAGCAACCTCTGTGGCTCGAACAGGACGACAAGAAGACTCAGCGCACCCAAGCACATCTGTTCTCTCAGTTGCTGGACCGCAAGAAGCGTCTCAACGAAAAGATCGAGGCGCTCAAGAAACGATACCGCAGCATCAACGAAGATTGGAAGTTGCATTGCTCGCGTCTCGATCGTAGCGCCGAGCGTCGCGAAATGCTGCGCAGACCGCCCGTCAACACTCCAGCAGGAACGCCAGGTGCATTTGGAGTTGAAGATCCATCATCTGGCGGTGGTGGTGGTGGTGGCGGCGGTGGTCTGCTCGTGGCTTCGCTCACAACGGGACGAGCCAACCGTCGAAACGCTCAGGCGGGAGGGTTCGCCGGCTTTGGTGATGCGGTCAGGTCCGAGGCCGAGTTCCTCGAGATCCTTGCTAGTCTGGAGAACGCCGACATGCAAGATCCAAACATGCGTGCAGCGCGCACCACTGCCACGGCTCCCGACATGTACATCGACCCGGACTCGGACCACCTTATGAAGCTCCGTTACGACGACGTCAATGGCTTTGTCGCCGACCCGCTCGCCTTCTACCTCGACGAGTTCGATCCAGATGTCTGGTCTGAAGAAGAGAAAGCCATCTTTGCCCGTCGCTACGCTCTGTGGCCCAAGCAATTCGGCAAAATTGCACAAGCTTTGCCACACAAGACGCCAGCGCAGTGCGTGCGCTACTACTACCTCAATAAGAAGGTGCCTGGCAACGATTTCAAGGCATTGGCAGCTGCTAGGAATAGGGAGAGGAAGCGGAAGGCACGCGTCAAGCCCAAGAAGGCCAAGGGTAGTGCGCTCATGGCTGATCTGAAATCTGCAAAGGGCGAAGAGGTGGATGACGTGGAAGATGGATCGGGACTGCGTTCGCCTGTCGACGCAGTGGATCCCTCCGGATCAGCAACCGCCGATATTCCAGTGTCGAGCAATGGTCGCAGGGGCGGCCGTAGTCGGATGGTCCCGACGCCCATTGTTGGCGGTCCCGAAGATGGCACCGCCAATCGGAAACGTCAGGCTGATCAGAGCGAAGTTGAAGCCAAAGGTGCGGATGGGAAGGCGGACAAGCGGAAATCAGGACCAAAGTCAAAGCGTGCCAAGACTGACGGCACAAGTGCAGCCGACAAATCTCGCAAGTCGCGGCCCGGTGGCAAGAAGGACGGTGCAGCGCTCGAAGAGGCCAAGGTTGGTGTACCTGCCAGTCCCTATTCAGCATTGCCTGGGACCAAGACGGAAGCGAGCGAAGAGGCCACTTCGGCGGGAATTGCTGCCGCAGGTGGTCCGGATGCTGCAACCACCTCTGCAGAGGTCAAGGCGAGGCTGGAGGACAGCGACTTGGCTGCAGCCGAGGCTCTGGGAGCGCTCGCAGGTCTCTTTGGCGGTCCGGCTGCAGCCGATGCAGGGGCTCCTGGCGCCATGGTCGATGGTGCGACATCTCAGCGAGGCTTGGGCGATGTGGATGCAGACGGCCGAAAGGCCGGCAAGAAACGCCGCAGCAAGACTGCCGTTCCAGGCGAAGAGGGCGGCGAAGTTGGCGGAGGCAAAGGTCGAGGCAAGCAGCCAACATCCTCGTACTGGTCGGTCGCTGAACGATACGAGTTCCTGCGTGCGCTGGTGGTTCACGGTCCCAGGTGGGAAGCGGTCTCGGCTACGTTGGCCCAAAAGTCGACTGCTCAGGCGCGCAACTACTTTGCTCGAAACGAGGACGAGATTGATTTCGGTGAAGCAGCCGCGCTAGCTCGCAGCCATGCCGACGCGCCTCTGGAGGAGCGAGAGAGAGCAGCTCTGGCCTTTGTTCGTACACGCTTCGCAAACAGTTCTGCTCCTGGCGTGCTTCATGTGCCTTCCGGAGGTCCTTTCCCTTCTACAGGATCGTCGACACCTGGCTTTGGCGGCGATGCTGCTGCCACTCCGTCTCGAACCACCCATCTGCCACCGCCGCCTGGCATCTCTGCTGGTCAAACAGACGCGATGGACGTCAAAATGCGCGAAGAGTCGCCAGAGCCTGGGGTGCATCGACGCGGCTTGCAGATCAACTCGCTGCTCAACGATACGAACGACGCAGCAAGCAGCCGCGTCCCGAGGCGATCGTCCCTGCAAGACTGGCAGGCAGAGCGTGGAGATGTCCAGTCGAGTGTAAGCCGTGATGCTTCTGTGCCGCCGTCGTTGTACGCTAGGCAAGCACGCGACGTGGATCAAAGGCCGCTCACTACAGACCGTCTCGAGACTACTCGCCCTCTCAGCTCCGATGGCCGAACGATGCGGGATGAGCACGACGAGCGGACGCGAGCATATGACCGTCTGGATCCACACAGACCTGCCATCGATCGACGAGATCCACGGGAGGAAGCTGTCGAGTCGCGATCTTGGATGTACGATTCGCCGTACGAAGCTCATCATCGATCTGCAGCTTCGCCCGGCTATGCGGCCATGGCGCCACCTTCGCACCCGTCCGATCGAGGTGGGCCGGCGTCACGCTACTCGATGGCGCCCAGAAGCGTTTCGAACTCCGGTCACATTGCAAGGTCAGCACCCCCGATGCCCAGCCATCTGTCGTCGGGCGAGGATATTGAGGCCGAGCGAGAACGCGAACGTGAACGAGAGAGAGGAGCTGCTGGCTACGGTATGTACGGCGCGCCCGGGCGAGCGCGAGAACACGAGTCGCACAGCACGCCTCCGTCGGTGTCGGGCGAGCTTCGTCGTTCTGGCAGCAATGGCGAGCAGATCTCGCCGACGAGTGCACAGTTTGGCGCGAGCCACGGTTACAGTCGATACGCACCTTCTGGTGTTTCCAGTCTATACCCTAGTAGCGCTACGGCGGCGGCATCCAGCGCATTGACTGCCAGAGGTCGTCCCTCGAATGGTCCGCTCACGGCGCCTTTGCCATCGACGTCGGAAAGGGCTACATACGAACAGCGATGGCAGAGGTACTCTCAATCACCAGGACCTTCGATTTCTTCGACTTCGGCCGGCGCGAGTGCAGCGCATGCACCATCGACTGGTGTCAGCAGCTATTCAGCTGGAAGTGCCTATCGATCGTCCAGTAGTCCTTATTCGAGCTTCCCTTCGCAGAGTCTGCCGCGACCTTCTTTACCATCTCTCTCGGCGAGTGGAGGCAAGGTAGGAGCACCGCATCTGCCTTCCTTGGGTGCAGCTGGTCGTTCATTGCCGCCGATCCTGGGCACGTTCCCTGCGCCTGGTCGTAGTATGGGGGGTTCAACATCGCGAACAACGCCAGGAGCTACGGGAGAAGAAGCAGCATCGAGGTACTGGCCGTACCCGCATCGACCTCGTGGACATGATCAGCCTCGGCCGTCCAACTGAAACCCCGAGTAGAGTGACATTCTGTAGCTGTATTGTATTGTAAACTGTATTGCGCTTTTGCATGTACAATTAGGTCCCACGAGTCACTATTGGGTTGTATGTACTGTATACGATGGAATGGTGTCGCTCCTGGTCTAGGGTCTGTTGAGTGAAGCGTGTGAGAGTGAAGGTTGAAGTCAACGAAATGAAGTTGAGATCAAGCCTCCACCCATCAAAAGAGCAGGGTCCAGCTGCGGAACCAAAAAAAGCGACGCGCACGGTTTTGCGAGCTTTCTTCTGATTGACCTGCCTTGATGGGTTTCCATCTCTTGACCACATACCACATTCTGCAACGCTTTGGCATTGATTCTTGACGCAAGTTTGGGTCGTCATGTCGGTAAGTCTCGGTCGTACATGCCATCGGGCCCTTCTTTTTGGGAATCTGAATACTGACTCTCTTATGGCTCGCGCTCGCTCACACGGGGTTGACTGGACAACTACAGATGGACAAGAAGCCAGCATCGCCCGCTCAATGGGTCACGCTCGTCAGCGAGGTATGTTCAATCGCATCGCATCGCCATCTGCCTCACGAAATCAGGATGATGAAGAAATCGGCTGACGACCATGTCGCCTCACTCTTTCCTTTGCTCTTCATACACGATCCTTCAACTCTCCCAGGACGGCTACCGATTCCTCGTCGACACTACAACGGTCATGGCCTCGCCAACGATTAAAACCATGCTCTCCACAGGTGAGGGAGGTGGATTTGCGGAAGCGGAAAGCAATACGGCTCGGTTGCAGATTCGGTACGTTTTGCCACCTTTCCCTCCAACTTTCACTCTCAGATCACACTACTAACCTTTTGGCCATCGATGCCAAACAGAGGTGAAGTTTTGGAAAAAGTCATCGAGTATCTCCACTTTAAGACCAAATTCGGCGCAGCTGCAGACATGGACATTCCTGATTTCAAGAATCGGATCCCACCGGAGATCGCGCTTGAGCTGTAGGTGAAGTGACTTAGCCATCAAAGTGGTTGGATGTATGGCTGACATTGTGATTGGCTTGCATTGTTTTGTTTGATGATGGATGCAGGCTGATGGCTGCTGACTTTTTGGAACGTAAGTAGCCGACTTGTTTTGTGAGGATGGGTGTGGGCTTGAGAGCTGACCTTGACCGTCCTTGGTTTCAATCAGTATGATGTTGTCAATCCAAAATGCCAAGTTCGAAAGCAGCACCGAAAAGCTCGAGAGTCTGTGGGGCAAGAGGCGTATGCACGAGTCGTGAGTGGGTGGCATTGCTGCTTTGTCCTCTTTTGAAACGTGGAGGAGCAACAGCCGCTTCAACTAATGAATGCAAGCGATGCCACGCACGGGACGCTCTGCGATGCACGAACATGTCTGAGCCGATGCATCGGTTCGGCGGGTCTCATCGTGATGATCAAAGCCGAACTTCGATCGTGACTTGACTTACAGTAAGCTTCATGGTGCGGCCTAAAGCGAATCTCGACATTCAGATGTGCTCGACTCTTTCCGTTGCAGCTTTGAAGCAAAATGCGGCGTTGATATGCAACATGAAAGGCACAGCTAAAACGAAAAGAAGGTTTTGCGTGCATTGACAAGCATGACAACAAGCTACAGTATCGGCATCAACGCTTTCTGATCCGGATGATGCTCGCTCGCTGCTGCGCTTGGGCGGACGACACAGACAGAGATCGCAGCAGCAAGAGCGGCCAACTCGGTTGCAATTCGCACTGATCCACCTGAGACAAGTGCTAGCTGCTCCTGCATCGCATGGGAATTATCACACAATAGAGAAAAGTGAATCCGCTTCCCATGAAAAGCCTTGTTTTTTTGAGCTGCATTCGAGAGCAAGCGACAAGATTAGTGAGACAACAGACAGAGGGGCGCTTCTCTTTGACGTCTCAATGAGGAGGGCAAAAGCGCGCGCTTAGAGCTGCTGATCTTGGTGTAGAATAGCGTGTGCACTGTGGTGTTGCTCTTTGCTCTTGCTGCTGCTGCTTCTTCTTCTTCTTTGCTCGCATCCATCCATCCTATCCATACTCCTACGACTCTACGATAAGCTATAACCCCCACGAGCGGCACGCGGGCAGCAAAGTTGTCTGCGACGATCACCTTCCTTGCGACGTTCTGTTTGGCCCCACGCGTTGCCCCGGCAACCATCTCCACTTTGCAGCGTGGGCATACAACCTTGTCATCCAATCGGCTTGGATCAAGGCTCTCATCTGGCAACACTGTTCATGTTGCTCGACCTGATACCCACATCATCGTCAAGCTGAATATGTCCATATCAGAGTTACACCAATCATGATCGATCCATACCACCTTTACATGGGCGGCCGTAAGGCGACCACTCGACCATCCTCCGACTCGAAATCCACCAACAACAACAACAACAACAACAACAACAACGCTGCATCCAAACAGCAACCAGATACAGCAGTGGCAAGCGCATCCAAGAGCAGCTCAGTCGATTCCAAATCCCACCAGAGCTCTTATACCGGCGGCGATAGTCTCTCCCCTGCCAGCACCGTTTCCACGGACCATGTCACAAAGACAAGCCTCGCAGGTTCCTCCAGCAGCTCCACCACCAACACTGCTGCATCGCTCCTACACAAGCTGCCCGAGTTTGAACATTTCCGTCAAAGCAGTCCCTTGATGCCCGAGTTCTACCCGCGCACCTCGGAGTTCTTCAGCCAGGGCCGTCGACGAAGCAGCATCGCTGTCAGTCCCGAGGCGACCAGTGCAACATCGCCAGGGTCAAGTGGTCTCGTTGCAGCTCCTGCGATCCCCGAAACTTCTGCATTGCCTCCGCGCGGGATCGGTGCTGGCAGCGCTGCAAAGAAGCAGGACTCGTTCAATCTGCCGCTAATCTTCGAGGAATCCGAAGCGCTCGCGGGTGAACAGCTCCCCGTCCGCCTTGGCTTGGCACCTCCTTCTCATTCGCATGGCTTGCCGCCATCCGAGACGACATACAAAGCACGTGTTGGTCACGGATACTACTTTTTCACGCCACCGCCTGCACCGCGTCCGGCATCTGCATCCAAAGCGTCCACCACACTGGCGCCGCTGCGACGTCGAAATACGGACATGTCGGAAACCTTGTCGCTCAATACAAAGACGGGCTTGCCAACATCAACCACTCCGCACACGTCGAGCCCATCATCCATTTCACCTGGAGCGACCTCTTCTTCTCCTCAGCGTGCGAGCGCCAACAGCTCCCTCGCCGGCCTTCCCGCCTCCACGCTCGTCGGTCACGCTAGCAGCTCCAAACACGCTCTGCCGTCCTCACCAGCGCCTCGTCTACCTCCTACCTCGTCAGACTGCTGGGATCCCGAATCTTACTTCACCAGAACACGCTCGCGCGTCAAGGGCAAGATGCGGGAATACGTCTACCACGCTTTCCCAACGTCAGTCGTTCCTTATTGGCACGGCTACAACAGCGAAACGCTGGATGCCGAAATGGAGGTGCATCTCGTGGTCAATGCGGTTCTGCATAGCAACACGCTGAGAGGTTTCCCGGAAGGTTCGCGACCGTGCCGCGTGCTCGATCTCGGTTGCGGCAGAGGCGTCTGGTGTCTAGACATGGCACGCGAATGGAAGAATACCGAATTCGTCGGTCTTGACATTGCGCCCATCCAACCATCGTTGGCTCAGATGGGCGATCCAGATCTAGAACACCGTGTCAGTTGGGTTATTGCCAACTTTCTCGAGCCTTGGCCCTTTCCCGATGCTAGCTTCGATTACGTCCACATTCGATTCATCCAACAAGGCGTGCCCGAAGATAAGTGGGTAGACCTGTTTTCCGAAGCAAGACGCATCTTGGCTCCTGGAGGCGTGCTCGAACTGATGGAAGGCAATCACAGTTTCTTCGGCCATGCGAGCTGGGTCGATGCACAGGAGCTCAAAGATCTAGAGCAGGGACGGCTTGCCGCTAAAAAGGGTGTCGGCGTCAAGCTGCCCAAACGTCTCAAGGTGCTCAACGATGGATCCGATTCCGCCGACATTGATGCGATCGAAGTGGTACTCGAGCGAATGATGCATCGGCGTTTCATCAATCCTACCCCGCTCTCGGTCGTGCCATCCGCGTTGCTACTCCCAGGCTTTTCAAATGTCGCCAACGGCAATCCCCGCCATATACCCGTCTATGCCGAATCCACCGCACAGCGTGCAAGTGCGCGCGCCGCCGCTGCCGCTGCAACCGGCGAGGAGCTTGGCTCCTCCACCAACGCCACATCTAGCGAAGACGAAAGCAAGCGTCAGGGCAAATTCACCAGTCGCAGTCAGATCGGTACACCGCTCAACTCGTCCTTCAACCTGACCGACCCGGACCTCTTCAGCGCATTCGTAATCTTGCAAAACCTTGATCATATGTCTTCCAGCCGCGAGCTCATCTGGGCCGAAGCCGAAGAAGAGAAACGCAGCTTGCACGGTCAACCGCAGCCCGAGTTAGCCAAGATGGACAGCACCCGACGCTTCGGCCAGGGCAATCCGGCGGCGTTGAAGCCGTTTGCGCACCCTTGGAAGTCGAAGGATGAGTTCTACAGGGCGATGGATGCGTGGATCGAGGCGACGAGGGCGTCTGCGGACACGGAGCATCTGCTGCGTAAGTACTTGGGCTGGGAACAGGCTCATGAGGATTTGACGGTGGAGGGGAGAAAGTATGCCGAGAGGAGGCGGAAGATGAGCACTTCTTCGGCGGCAATCCCTGCTCTGGGGTTGGATCAGCTTACGTTGGAAGATGCGGCGGATAGAGATGACGCAGTCGATGTTCCAGGGAGACAGGATTCATTAGGGTTGGCAGCGATAGGAGAGACGCGCAACGCAGCAGTCAGCCCAATCGATGGCTCGGCATTTGCCGTTTCGACGACGCATGTGCACGAAGCTCCGGCCCGGTTGCAGACTACGCGAGCGTCTGCACCTGACACGCGCAACGTTTTGCAAGCCGAAGAACCCAACAGAACCACTCCAGGCGATGGCACAAGGAAGAAAAAGAAATCCAAACGACCCAGCAGTAGCGGCACCGTTGGCACTTCCAGCCCTAGCAGCTTTGGCGCCGGTGGTGCTGGCAATGCGGGATTCGGCCGCGCGCGCACATTCGGACGAGGCGGTGCAGGCAATTCAGCTTCAATCCCGCTCCCTGACGCACCACCTTTCATGACAGGTTACGCCTTTGCCTCACCCGCCACCGAGCCGGCGACCATGTTCCGCGGTCCCGCGACGAAAGCTAGCATCATCGCCTCGTCTCGAGGCGGTAGTGGAGCACGTAAAGCTTCGAGTAGCAAATCGTTTAGCGATCGATCGTCGATCTCTACCGGTGGCAAGAATGAGAGAGCGCTGTCGATTGCTACGACTGCTATTGCGACGTCGACTGGTACGGCTGTTGATGGTGGACAGGGGAAGTTGGGCCCAGCTCCAGTGACGAGAGCGGGGGCAGGAGAGATTTCACCGGCGGCAGCGTACGCTGCAACACAGCGCGTTTCACACGGACTGGAGGAGGAGTATCGTCTTCGATCGTCAGAGGGAGGAGAAGGTAGGAGAGAGTCGAGACCTGTCAGTCCTACGTCTGCCGTTCCTTCGACCACAACAGCCACTGCGCCTGCTCCGACTGCTACGAGTTTGGGAAGCCGTCCTCCTGTGTCAGCTACATCAACAGCGGCAGACCCGAGATCGGTCAGCATGCCAGTCACACTAGGCTCGGGAGGGACAGGCAGCGTTAGGATAGCCGAACCTCTGACAAGGCCTTCAAAGAATCAATCGAGGTCGAAATCGAATGCCAAAGCGGTGGCCATGATTGGGTTTTACGATTGTACGGGATTCATTGCTATTGCTTAGGAAAACGGAATCATATACCCCTCAGTCACACATCACAGCCCTTTTCCCCCTTGTCTCTGCGTGTGATGATCTTAGCAGATGCTTAGCATTGCTGCTTGTGATGATACAAATACATTGTCCCTCTCACCCGTCCTAAATCACCTCCACCAGCCTCTCCGCCGCATCCCGCTTCAACGCCTCCTCCAACCTCTCTGTCAACTCGCTGACCCTCTTCAACCCGATCTCTATCAGCTCCAACAGCAAGCCCGGCTCTATCGGGCTCCCGTACGATTTATCAAGCACACAAATCTCCCTCTGAGCATTAAGAACCAGCGTCAATTTGCTATCCGCCAACGACTCTTCCAACAGTGTTGGATCTAGGAGCGCTACCGTTTTCGACTCTTCTTTGGTAGCAATGTTGTTGAAGATGGCAAAAGTGACACACAGTGGTGTATGGTGTATCGCCAGTGGTACGGGAACTCTTTCATCCGACGAGTAGAGATGGACCTGATTGCCGTTTTCGATCGAGTAGTCTGGTCTTCTAAAATGACGCAATGACAGCATCGAGCATAGCACAGCAGCATCCAACGCCGCACCCGTATCCGCCAACAGATGCACTGTCAGATGAACGCACCAAACCTGCTCGCCAGCAACAACGCACAGCGCCTCCCTATCCACCGCCTCGATTCGTCGTACAGCTTTTTCGATCAACCGATCAAACAGAACCTCTCTCGAACGCGCAGCCGCCGCACCACCGGTCGTATCGTACTCCGTACCCGCCATGGGAGAGATATCCGTTGTGATTTGCAAAAACCCTTCATAAGGTCGATCCGATCGCGGTGGGATGAGTGTCGCTCGAACCGAAGTTGACACACGCGTGCCAAGGATGCTAACGGAACAGGTGCCGAGTTCGTCACCGAAGGTGATGAAGAGGTCACGAGTGGAGAGGAAAGATCGTCCGTCGACTCGAAGACCATCAGCGAGACAGGAGAGGAGGAAGTCGGATTCGGTTAGCGATGGATCGAGGGGTTGTCCTGGTGGCATCTTGGTAGGAAAGATTGGGTTAGGTGAATGATGAGATGATGGGTGTTGGTCAAAGCGAACAAAAAGGTGAAAATCTTCTTGGAACGTTGCGAACCCTTTTGGGGCGCTGTGGAGGTCGGGCTTATCAATCTAACACCTAGCCCCTTCACATAGGTCTAACACTTTGAAGAAAATTCTCAGCGTCCTGCTTACACCCTCTCGAACCTGCTCTTCGACGAAGCGTTACCGGCCACAGCAAAGAGGAAGATCAAACCATCTCCTTTCCGAAGAAGGATACGTGATGCCCGACATACAAACCGGAACGGGTCGGAGATGCATGAACATGAACAGGCTCAATCTAGCGAGCGACCAAAGGGCGTTCCTGAGCAAAGATCAAAGGCCGCTGCTGTCGTGGGCAGTAGCAAAAACGTGCATACGCCTTTGCATGCGTCGACGGTACATAGCCTGTTGCGGACAAACAAGCATGGGAGGACGTTGCAATGGTACAGATGGGAAAGCGAGCAGCTAATTGGTCATCGATAAGCCGCTTGACGATCATCTCAAGCCGGGAAGCACATCGTGTAGAATCAAAAGATCAAAGAACGGAGACGAGCCGGTGCACATCGGGTCCCCACGTTACACGGAGCTGTTCGTGTAGAGTTGTGAGCAAAGACAGGTGTGTGTGTGTGTGTGTGTGTGTGTGTGTGTGTGAGGAACAAGCGGAGAACGACGAACCACACGAAGGTTTATCTTTTCAAAGTAAGAGATAAGAGAGACTGCTTTCGGCAGAGATGGTGGTGATTTTTTTGGATCTCAGCTGCGACACAGAGCACAACAGTGGGCAAGTCGTAAGTTAAGGAAGCTGAGTGAGGTCTTGGCAAGTTCGCTTCCGAGTTAGGTCTACTGTCGTGCCTGGCTTGGCTAAGTTTACTGCGTGGGTTGAGCCACGTTTGAGCGGGATGATAGGCGCTGTAATGTGGTCCGGATGGAGAAGCCACGATTTCACCACCATCAAGCATGCATAGAGAGTGATGCACACATCTGTCCAGCATCACACTTTGTGGCAGTCACTTATGGCCACGCCTTGCTTGCAAGCTGTGAGATCAAGCAAACAGGCCCTTTTCGGATGTGCTCAGCATAGAGAGTTGAGCGAGAGGGTAAGAGAGACCGATCCAGTCGTTATCTCTGCCACTCTCTGCACATTGGCTGCCGCGTGTTTTGGAGAGAGATGTTAGAAATAAAATTTTGTTCGTACGACTTAGTGTCTTGGTCAACAGAAAGTGCATTGGCCAATGCTTCTTTGGCATCATGTGAGCCACCTCAGAACTGGGTGGTCACATGAAGAAGTTTTTCACTGGTCATTTTTCACCTGTCATAGAAGTCTATAGTGTAGTGCACAAGCTATAAAGGACCTCACCCAGGTTCCTATCTTTGTACTTAGATCCTTCATCCACTCAAGTAACAAAGAACCTGTCAAGGTCACCAGCCTTTTTGTGAAAGCCATCAACTATGTTGATGTGTACTGCCAAGTAAGCACAAAGGATAATTTCATCTTTTAAGAGAGACCAAGACAGCGCTGATGCAGTTTCCCCACTCTGTGCCTGGACCTGTATGAATATTTTCATTTTCAATTTTTTGGAGCATCACATCACGCCTTTCAAGTGTTCTCGCTTCGAGATTGCGCATTTTTCTTGGCTCTCTCTCTCGGTCTCTGCTCTCTCCTCTGCTCTATCACACGATTGCGTAGCCGCACATTAGACTCGTTTCCTCTCTCCAGCAAAGCTTGGCTGAGTTTTCATACTTTCACACCATCCGAATTTTGTCTTTGCTTCTTTACTCTCCACCATCTATCAACACCGGTATTGGAGTACAGCAACCCTCTCCGCCATCCGTGCTGCCATCTAACCCTACATCGAAAAGCAGCTCACCGTAAAGCTGCACACTCTACTCGAAATCCGACGCTGTTAACGCATCAAACACGAACAATCTACAATCATGGTTCTCGGATTCGGCAGCCACAATCACCACTCCCAGAAGGACGCAGCTGCTCAAGGCGAAGAGCGAGGTCGTGACCCTTTCATCGCCACCGGTCGAGGTGGTGCGGGTAACGTGAGTATTTGCAGACCAACCTGCCACGGAAGCGCATCGACAAAGCTCCAAGACGGCGCAGCGTTCAATCACATCGCCGGTCCAAATCGCATCCGGATGCGCAACAGAACAGCTCCCAGCCAACCCGGATTGACACAGACGCGGATGCACTAACATGAGACCACTCTTCTTTCACTTCTGCACCCACCTTCTCTCTCTCGTGAAATCAGATCATCCGCTCTCCCTCTCGTTCCCGCGACCGCTCCGGCAACGCCATCCCAGCCGAAACCGTCGCTGCTGCCTCGCTCCCCCACCACATGATCTCGAGCGGTCGAGGTGGCGCTGGTAACGTTCGATCCCCTTCGCGCGACCCTCTGGACCGCAAAAAGGTCGCCGAAGCACAGGCCCGCGAGGACAAGCTGCAGGAAGAATACCGACAGCAGGATGGCAAAGCCGTACACTCGACCGGTCGTGGTGGTGCAGGCAACATTGCTTCTGCCGACAACGAGGAGCGTGGACGTGGTCGCGACTCGAATGGCGCCAGTAGCGGAGGAGGAGGTGTTTCAGGTGTAAGTCAAGACGAATAGTCTCGTGGCTACAGTTTCTTTCCTCAACTGGAAATGTCGATACCCCAATGCTCTGCGCTCTGTGTGGCTCAGACGCAGCAGCAGAGCCTAGAAGATCCCACAACGCCCACATAAGCGAACCGTCATGTAACAGTGGGATTGCAGAGCAATTGCTCTCAACGCTCTCGGTGATACATGTTCTGTGCAGTTAGACGATGCTGGAATTTCAACACCGTCTCTACACATGCGGTTTATCGCCTCGAGACATGTGGCTGTGCTAGTTTGAACCTGCCCTGAACAACGAGCCTTGCTGACCCTCTTCTCGTCCCTGTTCTTCTCTCTACTCGCTTTCTCTGATTCCGACCAAACTCGATGGTAGCTGCTGAGATCCCTCTCTCGCTCGCGCTCACGCGAACCACGAAGCAACGGCAAAGACTCGCCCAAGAACCGTTCCCAGTCACGTCCACGGGCGTCGGAATCGAGCAAGCTGGCTCAGGTGGATGAGACCAGTCGAAGCTCCGAGGAGGATACGGCCTTTTCGGCTTCGACTCACGGTGGCAATGGCGTTGGTCGGGCGTAAAGAAGGTTGCTTGTTTTGGAATCGGATGAGGACTTGCTTTGGATCTCGTCGGTGTGAAGTATAAGGTTGGAAACAGGTTTGACCTGTCCAGTGTTTTCTCAGTTTTTTTTTTTGTAGCTATGATATCTTCGTTTGTGCTTTTGGAAGACACCGCTCTTGTTGTTTTGGCGTGTTGTGCGTTTTGTGGCTGTGGATGAGCTGCGAAGTTGACGACGAACCTCGCCAGCACGTCCCCATATCTCGGTTGGACACTCGCATTCCCGACAGACACATGAGCCGCGCAGCAGAACAACAATCAGAAGCTAGAAACGTGGACGTGGTATTCGGGCAAAAGAGAAAGAGAGCAGAGGATGATACAGTTCGGCAGAGGGGGGTCATTCGGGAAGAAAGAAGCAAGGGGGGAATGTGAGGTGACCGGGGATGATAATCGAGTGGTTGCTCTTCCCTTCGCTGACTAGAGCGTGGGAAGGAGCAGCCGGTCGAACGAGTGTTACGATGCTGCGCGGTTGTCAACATCTTGCGCATGTATCGAAAAACGTTTACTGGCTAAGAATCTGACGAACAAACGACTCGTAGTGGATATTTCCGTCGCTGTTTTCGTATCCAAAGAACAAAAACCCAAAGGTCAGCATCTCCCTCTCTCTCTTTTGACCCCTCAAATTATCGACTTACGGATGAACCTGAACACCCTTCAACAACTCATCCATCTCATCATCGCTCAACTTCTCCCCCAAACTCGTCAACACATATCTCAACTCTCCAGCACCGATAAACCCATTGCCGTCCTTATCAAACACCTGGAACCCGCGGATAAACTCCTCCGGCGTACCCGCAGGCTTGAACCCATTCGGACGGTTGAGGATGTTGAGAAAAGAGGCGTAGTCGATCTCCTTGGGAGCAGCGTTAGCCAGGTCGGCGACTTCGGCTTGGGTCGGGTTCTGACCGAGCGCACGAAGCAGGTCTCCGAGCGATTCGCGGGCGATGGTTCCCGTGCCCTTTTTGTCGAATAGTGCAAAGGCTTCTTTGTATTCTGCGTCGGACTGTGGGCGAGGTCGAAAGAGCCGGGTCGATTGGCGAGCGAGTGGGGCCGTCAAGGAACGGGTTAAAATGCGGAGGTTGATGTCAGTAGCTGAATACGTCGTATGGTCGAAGCGGAGGACATTGATCGATAACCTACCATTGTGAAAGAAACGAAGAAAACGATGGATGTCGGATGGTGGTGCAGAAAGACGATGGTTCGTAAACGTTGCCTTGGATGCGGGCGCATGATGAGAATTCAACTCCACTGGTCCCCGCTCACACACCAACCAAGGCTGTACAGTACGCCACTGCTGCGCCTGCTGCTGCTGCTTGCGTGTTGGTCCCACAAAAAAAAGGGGCTCTCAGCCCCTCAGACCAACACTTTGCGCGCTAGTGCATTTCACACACAAGCCCCTGTTTCCTCTCGCTGGTCACCCTTTTCGCGGGAGCTGCGGGATCCACGTGACCAACCCAAAAAGCGCTAGTTGTGCGCTCAGTGTCGGTCTGACATTGAAAAAAATTGAAGCGGGCAGCTTCGGAACCAGCCCGATGCGCTGAAACAGAAAGGGTCGGGCGCCCGCTGATCTTGTCGGATCCGTTTGCGAAATTTTGAGAAGATCTGTGAGCGACTAGTTACAACCACGAACACCTGAACTGCTGCCCCGCCTGCAGCACCGCTCACCATCGCCATACCCATCCCCACACCATCCTCATCTCCATCTCAATTCCTAACCACATCCCTGTTCTTCACGGTTTTCATAATGATCTTCGCCCGGTCATCAGCATTCGCCCGCGCCGTTGCGCGTCAGGGACGTCAATTCTCGTCTACTTCGACCAGCCGTGCTGCTGCACCCGAAAAGGCTGCGTCGGCGATCAACGATCTCTCGAACAAGGCTAGGGAGTTGGGCGGACCGGTGGTGAAGCGTGTTAAGGGTTTGCTTGGAGGTATGTATGCGTTCGAAAGTGGTGTTGATTGGGCGAGTTAGTTGAGATGGGCTGGGCGGTTGTGGCGACCAGCATGATAGTCTCTTCATGGAGTGGCAAGCTGAATAGCGAACTTGCACAAGCACTTTACGATCTCCAACATCCGAGCAGAATCCCCATTAGAAGAACATATACTGACATCTCTTCTCCCCCTAACCCCCGCATTTGTTTTCGCTATAGGCTACTCTGAACCCATCAAGTACAACCTCTCGGTCGCAGGCTCGATCGCCAAACAGGTCTACGTCGCCGAAGCATTCGCCCCTCCCACTTCGATCAACACCATCGTCTCGGCATACCGTCAGATCTGGTCCAAGGCTTCCGACGCTTCCTTCTGGGCTCAGCTGCTCACCAAGGGTGACTGGAAAAAAGTCGGCATCTACGCTGTCGAGGCTTACGGCATCTTCACCATCGGCGAGATGATCGGTCGTAGATCGCTCGTCGGTTACAAGTTGGACACTTCAAAGCACGGTCACGGTCACCACTAGACGTTTGTTCAATTAGTGCTTCCACTCGGGTTGATGTCAATTCAAAACGCTTTTGAGTTCTGCTCAGCTGTGCTCTCTTCATTACGCAGGCGCTGGCAAATTGTGAAGATGTCGTAGAATACATTTGCAGATCGATTTGGCAGTAAAGAGGTACGGCTGCACATCAATTCGGGTCGGCCCTGTGTGTGAGAGTGGATTCGAGAAAAGCATAGGCGCATGCGTCTTCAGTCCTCTTGGCGCCGTTCGACGTTTCAACCAATCGATGTTCATCTTCGTTCTTCGAATCCAAAATATCGGCGTTCCAGTCTCGAGGTGGTGCACGAAGCGCAAAACACTCGGCCCATGACCACCGTCGAGCCGGTAACGTCGCATACGATCTGAATTTCAAGCCGTCCGCCGACTCTTTGTTGCCATCGAGGATCTCAGACCAGTCGTAGTCGGGACGACCGTATCCGATCGTGCTCGGCTCGCATGCGAAGCTGACAACGTTGTTGAACTGGCGTGTAGAGAGATATTGGTTCCCGTCAAGCTGACGCACAATATGAAGTCTGATCTCAGGAGGCAGGTCAAGGAATCTGGGGAAGCCGACCGACTCCGTCCTTGCTCTTGATGTCGTATTCGTCGATGTGCTGATCTGCCTCCGAGTTCGGCAGCCAAGTGTTCTTGCTGCATGGAGGACGGAGAAGGCGGCGCGGCGACAATGCGGTCCATATTCTAGGGAGCTTAGCGCGAGATGCGCATCCAGCACATCTACCCAGTTCCTCAAATGCAGGCCCGTTCCAAATTCGAGAGCTGCCTGAAAATCGGACTCCCATTCATCCAATGTGACGTCGATGGTCGCCAGGTGGCGTGTCACTTCGATTGGGGCTTCTTGATCAATTTGTCCTCTGCCCTGCAGCCGCTGTTCGCGCGCCCGGTGAAGCAAAAATATGACAACAGCATCGATGTCTTCCAAAGGAATTGGCGCATACCGCTGCTTGATTGCAACAAATCTCTCCTTCTCTTCCTCCGGATCTACCGAGCGCCAGCCACGCTCTACATTGCCGTAGAGTTTCAGGGCCCCGAGACACGTGTTTGGACGTCTCGGCTTCGAACGACACACCGCCTTAAGGAAAGGGTCCCTCACGAGCTCTGTAAGTGGATCATTTTTGTTGTGCCGTATGCTGTCAAGGGCTTCCATCATCAGCAATCTGCTGCTGCCTTCATTGCCAACAATTGCAGAGACAATGGTGAGGACGCCCCGACTGCCGAATTTATTTCCGTTGAGTGAGAGTTCGTACAAGCTTCGACAGCGTTGAGGATTCGCAAGAAAGTCGGCTACAGCTTCGGCAGCCAGTGCCGCTTGCCGCCTAGCCAATACGAGATCATCAGCGTTCGTACCGTGCAACGCTGACATTTCTAATCGCTCCAGCGTTGTTCCGTTCGCCGGGATCGCGTCGAAGAAGGCGGTCATAGACTCGAGCGAGATTGGGTTGTTAGATAAGGACAGATCCCTCAGCGCAGAATGTCCGACGGCCTCGGCCAATCTGGGCAGAGCTCCGTTACTGTTGTCGATCTTGTTCGCTTTCAGACTAAGCGTGTGGAGCGACAAATTGCCTTTCAAGAAGTTGCAGATGGGCGGTAAGCATTTGGAAGTGAGATCATTGTTGTCCAGCTCGATGATTCGGAAGCCGTGACAGATCAGGTGAGGAGGTGTCTCCAATGCTTGAGAAAAAGTTCGTAGAGACCGAATCCACTTGCTGTTGGAGTTTTGGTCATCTACGTAGTCAGCAGGAGCGAGGGTTGCTTCTTCTGGCTGCTCGGGCGTGGTGAATGGCGCCTGCAGCTCGTGAAAGACCTTCTGGACCTTGTCATCTCCTAGTTCGGCATGCTGGAGGTTGAGTATATGGTAGCGGCCATGTGCTGAGTTGATGGCTTCAACTACTGTTGAGGATGAAACCAGTTCGTCGTCTTGTGGCATTCGAAGCGTACCATACGCAATACGTCGGCGGGGAGCCGAACTCTCCTCCTCTGGAGACCGTCCCGAGTCGTAGAGAAACGAGCGGCTCATTCTGAGCCACGTGGGACCTGACTGTCCTCAAGAGCCTTCTGTGACCCCAGGTTTGGGAAGGAAGTGGATGGGGTATGGAGGATAGAACAAGTCCGAAGCTAGTTGGATACTTATAGCTTTCATGCTTGCACTTTTCTCCTCCACTTTTTGCGGATCAAGCGCAGGCGGACGTGCGGGGCTTGATTGGGAAAATGTGACAGCTCGGCTGAGCCGAAAACAAGCTTCTCTTTTGCAGAGCGTCAGTGCGCAGCTGGACCCTGAAGATGAATGCGCAGCACCAATCTCGACAGGTTGTCTTCATAAGATCACCACCAACCTAGCCGCCTACGCCCACCCTGCGCAGCCACCTTTCATCAAGCTTGAAGCGTCAAGATGATACTCAAAGTATGGCAGCTTATCGCTGCAGTCGCGCTCTGCCTGTTGCCATCCGTTTGCGCATGGGGAATCGCCGGCCATCAGATTGTTGCGACCATTGCGCAGACGCAGCTGCATCCCACTGTTCGAGAACAACTTTGTTCCATCCTACCCAATTACACTCGCTATCCTTCGCACTGGCCAGCTACCGACAACAAGCAGCCACACACGCACTGCCACCTGGCCGTCTTGGCCGGCTGGCCCGACACAATTCGCTCGCGCTACCCTTGGAGTGGCCAACTTCACTATGTCAACCCAGTGGACGACCATCCTCCTAACCAATGCCTGTACGGAGAGACCGGCTGGACTTCGCCCAACAATGTGCTCACCTCTCTGGTCAACTACACGTCGCGCGTTGTGACGGAGACGGGCTGGGAGCGCGATATGGCGTTGCGGTTCATGGTTCACCTCTTTGGCGATGCGCATCAGCCACTTCATCTCACGGGACGTGCTCGCGGTGGCAACGATGTGTGGGTTCATTTCGAGGGTAGAAAAGCCCGTCTGCATACGGTATGGGACACGCTGCTTATAGACAAACAGATTCGAGAGCTGTCGAACTATACCACGCGCTTGCCCTCGGGTCGCATCGAGAGCGCTCTCATGGGTACGAGGTATGATCCGTTGATCCGATTCATTCTCAGAGAGGGGCTTGGTCAGCCAGCGCTTCGGGGGAAAACCGAAGAGTCGTGGTGGAGAAATGAGTCGGAAGGCTGGCCTGCTTGTCAGCGCAGAGGTCTAGACGCAGATAGGCTCATGCAGGATGGCGTGGGACAGCTCGCATTCTCTTCGATGATTGAGGACCCTCGGCGAGTGGACGATACGGATTTGCCGATCTGTCCCTACGAATGGACCCAGCCAATGCACTCGCTGGTATGCGACTACGCATTCGCCTCGCCTGTGCCGGCTTGGGAACCGGCACCTCCGACGGATGGAACGGGATCGCAACCTTCGCCGACACCGCTTCCCGAGCCTGAGCTAGATGTGCCCGAGTATGTCGGCCGCATCGAACGGGACAAAGTTGTGCTCAAGCAGCTCGCAAAGGCAGGTGTGCGCCTCGCTGCAGTCCTCAACACTCTGCTTCTCCCTGCTGATGCCGAGTCAGCGCGTTCAGATTGAGTCACAATCACATGCTTCCGTTTCAATTGCAAAGGACCGACGAATGTATTCGATGTATCTACGTGCCTGATCTAGTGAGCATTGTTGTTGGCAGCTGAATCGGTGTCGAGGCGCATAGTCGCGAAAGCCTTGCTAGGCGATCTTGTCGGCGAATTCGCACCAGAATGAGTATCGTCATCGCGAACAGGAGTGCAACTCGCGATTGCACCAGAATGAGTATCGTCATCGTGAACAGGAGTGCAACTCGCGATATGTGTTTCAGCTCGTTCCACCACTTGGAAGAAGATATCCCACATGCGAGGGCAATCAAGATTCTCTAGTACCTCTACATTTCTACCGCCCTTACTCCAGCCATCATGTTCGACGCGGTCACCCCAGAAGTCGACCACGGTTGCACCGCACGCAAGACCGTCGGCGCACTCGACGTCGACTCTGTATCGCTTTAGTGGCGTGCCTTGGAAAACGGGCGCTGCATCGGCCGGGTTGGCTGCTGCATCGGTAACGTCGCTCGTCCCTCCGCTGCTTCCACCAACAGCGAGCCCCAACGAGTTGCCGTCTTGCATACTGCGCGACTTATTCGTCTTTACCCACGACGACGAAGATGTATGCATGTCCTTGTTGCTGTGAGGGTCTGCGTCGTACATGGCTGCGTTTGGGACATCGCCAGGCGAAGGCACTCGACGGTAGAAAAGCGTTGGGTCGATGATGTAGGCAATAGCCAGTATGTCGTGGACGGGTGGGCCTCGCGTGAAGCCAAACTCGGACGCATACGTCTTGGCAAAGAAGGTGAGTGTCGAGCTCAACATTCTCTTGAGATCGCTCGGTCCAGTCTGTGCATTCAGCGAAAGTTCGGTGACGGGCGCAACAGGCGAGGCACCGGGAGATGGCCCAGGCGAGATGGGGCTGAGAGCGGCTCTCGACTGTCTACGGGATGAAGCGGATCGTGCTCTGCCAGATAGCAGGCGGTCGTGAAGCTCTGCTGTAAATATAGCTTGGTGCGTAACGTTGAGACCAGCCATGACCACTTTGATGTCGGTGTTGAACACAATAGCAGCGGCTTCAGGATCATTGAGGATGTTGAATTCTGCAAGCGGACCTCGGTTTCCCCTCACACCAGCAGCACCGCCCATAAGCACGATCTGTTCGATCCCCTTGATGAGGTGTGGATAGCATCGAATAAAGAGTGCAACATTGGTCATGGGACCGGTGACAGCGAGGTGGATCGGCGGGTTGCCTGCATTGAGGCGCTCTGTCAGGATAGTCGAGAGCGTGTAGAGGAACAGCGAAGGTTCTGGTCCAGTCAAAGGCGAGCTCGTCTTCGGGTGAGCAGGTTGAAGCCAAGGCTGGCACAAGGGTAATGAAAGCGATGGAAGACCCTGCACACCGGCGAGACCTCCTTGACCGTGAATACCGACGTCCACCTTGACATCCTTGACGAGGGGACAGTCAGAACCGCGAATGACTGGAATCGAAGGATCTGCTCGATACAGCGCCATCAGACGGACTGCATTAAGAAACGTATCTCGTCCACCTGCGTTTCCCGCTACCGTCGAGACTCCCAACAATTCCAGGCTGGGGTGATGGACCGCCATGAGCAATGCCATCGCATCATCGTGTCCAGGATCGCAGTCGAGCCACACCGATTTGACACTGGCATTGTTGTGGCTCGGAAGGGTCGCAGTGGGTGTAATGGGTGATTCGGAAGTGCCTTTGGCTCTCGGCTGGAATGCCAAAGTTGACTGTCCCGGCTGAACAAATTGACTGAGGCGGCGCAGCAATGAAGGGCTGCTTGGAGTGGACGCCGTGTCTTTCTTCATCTCGGACGTGATCTATGGAATGAAGGACTTGATGCGGTTCGATATGGACGTGAAGGTCGTTACAACGATGCTGAATGCGTTGAGGGACAGGGACTGATCCGCTGCGAGACCGAGAAGCGAGCGAATCGGAAGAGCGTCCGAACATCTCCTCGCTTTCGCTGTTCGGAGGCATTCTGTGCTTGCAATCTTGAATGCAATGCGCAGGGTCCAGCTTTCGGGAAGAGTCATAAGCGCTCGGTTTTTCCGGCGAAAAAAAAAGAAAAAGAAAAAAAATAAAATAAAATAAAAGTGCCGCTTCTGAGGTGCATGCAGGAGATTCCTACTTTCCTTCATCTTTTCTCCACCTTCCAGCTTGCTTCCATCGCTACTCACTGCAAGATCACTTGCCTACAACAACACGACCATGGCGGATGTGTGGGTCTCCCGAAAGCGATGGACGTGCAAATACTGCGATGTCACCATCAACGACGACCTACCATCCAGACGACATCACGAAACGGGAGTGCGGCACAAGCAAAACGTACAAAAGGCGTTGGCTGATCTTTACCGCAAAGGAGAGCAAGAACGCAAAGATGCCGATCATATGAAGAAGGAAATGGCGCGCATCGAAGCGCTCGCTGCGGAAAGCTACGCCAAGGACGAGGCTTCTGGTGATGGTTCCGGTGCTTCAACTTCACAACCCGTACCCTCAGCAACATCGTCGTCATCGAGGCCAACGAGGTCTGCTCCTGTAAGAGCGAAGCCAGGTCTCGCTCATTCCATCCAGCAGAGCACAAGACCAACAGCGCAATCAGCAAAAGAGTCGCCGCAACCTGTGGCGCAACCGGGCGAATGGGAACAGGTTCAGCCGGTCTCGTCTGCCTCTACTTCCTACGCAAACGAGACATCTGATCGTGACAAGGCGAGGTCGTTCCGTGTGAGAGAGAAAGTCGCTCGGCTCGACGATAGCGACGATGACAGCAGTCTGAACGACATCAAGATCAAGAAGCGATCTCGCAATGATGTGGACGCTGAGGACGGACCATCGCTCTTGCAAAGAGGTGTCAAGAAGGAGGAACCAGCTAATCCCGCTGAATCGGTCAAGGAGGAGTCAGGCACAGCATCACTCACCACAGATGTACTATATGTAACAGCCAAGAGTGAGGGAAGCAGTGGGACGACAGATCCGACATCGGTCAACGATGAGGCTGACAGCGGTAATAGCGGAGGCGGAGGCTTGTTCAAGAAGCGGCGAGCGGGCGCAGGAGCTGGAGCCAAACGAGTCCGAGCTGTCATTTAGAAGCGAACGATTGTCTACACCAATTCTATACCCTTGTCTGGTGTACAACCTCTTGACGTGCTCAGCAACGTGTATGTTGGACAGCCTTGAGGGCATGAGATTGATGAGGAGAAGTGACGACTCCGGATCCGGATCGGGATCGGGGAAAGAGCCCTTTGAATGATCTTCGAATCGGCGATCTAAATCTGACTTCCACGTCACGCCCGAATCAGTGAATTCTCTGGAAAGATTTGAACAAATTTAGACTCGTCTCAGTGTGGTCCCGCCTTGTCTTACTTGGCCGTTGATTTCAGACGCCTCGCTTACCGCCTTTCTCGGTACAGTATTCAGCTCGCCTCTCTGAGCCAATCACAACTCGCTCAATTGGGCAATTGCGAAGGGCTTGATGGTATCAGTACCGATATCAAAACGAACCATGCAGCAGGGAATGACACTGAGTGAGTCAAGATTTGAGAGACGTGCTTACTGTTTCGAATGAAGCGCTGCCAAGGGTTAGGCAAACGAGAATTCCGAGCGAGGTGGCAAGCTTCATCGTGAGCTGGCGGCGGGCAGAGAACGCGGCAGAAAATCGAAATCAAGAGGGCCACGCACAGACCGCAGCTGGAGAAGTGCATCTCTCTCTGCAACCGCACTAAATTAACTGAGCCAGACAAGGCACGAAGCGTCCACGTCGACAGTCACCGGCAACGCAGATCTTCCAGCTCATCCTTTCGTGTCGGTCCTATTTCGTCCTTCCTCTCTCTTCATCACCATCAATCTTTCCCCTCAAGAATAAATACTGCCAGGTCTCGTAAGTATCACCTTTCTTCCCCTACCACTTGTCTGTCGTCTTCTCCCTTCCCTATCAGTGTCTAGCCAACACATCTTTCTTGTACCATCGCGATCGCCACCCACTCTTGCATCATAATACCCCGAGTTGCCATTGCTCGTGCAAGCATCGCCGTGCGAGCTTGTTTCGCTGGACAACATCGTCGTTTCATTCATCTGATACCCCAAGGGCCATCTCCGCATCACTCAAAAAGCATTTTTCTAACCCTCTCCGCCGCTCTTTCTTCTTATCTCCTCTCAACTGCGTCTAACATTGATCTCGACGACACAGTCGGAAGTAGAAGTACAAGAAATGGTTCTCGCCAGACGCACAACTGCGCTGGCACAGCGCCGTCAGGCTGCTCGTGCCACCAGCATGTCCCGCCCCGCCTTCATGACCATCATCATGGCCATCCTGGCTCTCCTCACTTTCTCGGCCTTCATGGCTCCTGGCTCATCAGCTGGAGGCATGGGTGTCGCCGCTGCCGCTGACAAGCGCAGTGAGTACGGAACTGTCATTGGTATCGATCTTGGAACTACATACTCGTGTGTCGGCGCACAGGTCAACGGCCGTGTCGAAATCATCACCAACGACCAAGGTAACCGAATCACTCCCTCGTACGTCGCCTTCGCTCCCGAGCGTCTTGTTGGAGACGCTGCCAAGAACCAGGCCGCTCAGAACCCCGAAAACACCATCTTTGACGCAAAGCGTCTGATCGGTCGCAAGTGGGGCGAGCCTGACCTCAAGAAGGACGCCAAGCACCTCCCCTTCAAGCTCGTCGAGAAGAACGGCAAGGCCGCCATCCAGGTCACTGTCAACGGCGAGAAGAAGGTCTTCACCCCCGAGGAGGTTTCGGCCATGGTTCTCCAGAAGATGAAGGAGACCGCCGAGGCTTACCTTGGCCACAAGGTCACCCACGCCGTCGTCACCGTCCCTGCCTACTTCAACGACGCTCAGCGACAAGCTACCAAGGATGCCGGTACCATTGCCGGTCTCAACGTCCTCCGTATCGTCAACGAGCCCACTGCTGCCGCCATCGCTTACGGTCTTGACAAGAAGGATGGCGAGTCGCAGATCATCGTCTACGATCTTGGCGGTGGTACTTTCGATGTTTCGCTTCTCTCGATCGACTCGGGCGTCTTCGAGGTGCTTGCCACCGCCGGTGACACCCACCTTGGTGGTGAGGACTTCGACAACCGTGTTTCCGACTACATCCTCAAGCAGTTCAAGAAGAAGACTGGCCTCGACGCCTCGTCCAACAAGCGTTCCGTCGGAAAGTTGAAGCGTGAGGTCGAGCGTGCCAAGCGTACTCTCTCCAGCCAGATGTCCACCAAGATCGAGATTGACGGTTTCTTCGAGGGCAACGACCTCGACGAGACCCTGACCCGTGCCAAGTTCGAGGAGCTCAACATGGACCTCTTCCGCAAGACCATGAAGCCCGTCGAGCAGGTGCTCAAGGACGCCGGTGTCAAGAAGGACGAGATTGACGACGTTGTGCTCGTCGGTGGTTCCACCCGTATCCCCAAGGTCCAGGCCATGCTCAAGGAATACTTTGGCCGCGAGCCCTCCAAGGGTATCAACCCCGATGAGGCCGTCGCCTGGGGTGCTGCCGTCCAGGGTGGTGTTCTTGCCGGTGACGAGTCGCTCGGTGATGTCGTTCTGATCGACGTCAACCCCCTTACCCTCGGTATCGAGACCAACGGTGGTGTCATGACCAAGCTCATCCCCGTAACACCGTCGTTCCCACCAAGAAGTCGCAGATCTTCTCGACTGCCGCCGACAACCAGAACACTGTGCTCATCCAGGTCTTCGAGGGTGAGCGATCCATGACCAAGGACAACAACTTGCTCGGCAAGTTCGAGCTTACCGGCATTCCCCCCGCTCCCCGAGGTACTCCTCAGATCGAGGTCACCTTCGAGCTCGACGCCAACGGAATCATGAAGGTCTCGGCCGCCGACAAGGGTACCGGCAAGTCGGAATCCATCACCATCTCGAACGACAAGGGCCGTCTCACTCCCGAGGAGATTGATCGCATGGTTGCTGAAGCCGAGGAATTCGCCGAGCAGGACGAGGCCGTGCGCAAGCGTATCGAGGCTCTCAATAACCTGCAGAACTTCATTGCTTCGCTCCGCAGCCAGCTCAGCGACAAGGAGGGTCTCGGCGGCAAGCTCGACAAGGAGGACAAGGAATCCATCAAGTCGAGCCTCAAGGACGCCGAGGCATGGCTCGACGAGAACAGCCAGACCGCCGAGGGCTCCGACATTGAGGAGCAGCTCAGCGAGCTCCAGGCTGCCGTTGCTCCTATCACTGCCAAGATCTACCAGGGCGGTGCTGCTGGCGGCGACGACGAGCCCCTCAACTACGGCCACGACGAGCTCTAGACGTGTCTCCCAGCTTGATAGCCTTTCTAGCTTTCTTTTCCCCTTGCTCGACCTGTTCAAGGTGTTAACGCTCGGAACCATACAACCGTTTTGCACCTTGCTCTACTCACCCTCTCGCCGTTTTGACGGTTTTACATTTCCGATATGACTCTTACCAGACGTGTGACTAATCAAAACGAATGAACTCAGCAGCTTCGAATTTTTGTGTGCGATGTGTGGTCATTGTGTGATGACGGTTGATCGTGTGACGAGGGACCAGGGCATTGGAGTTTCGGCCCGGAGTGATCGTGAGGCTTTGCTGATCTTGACAGCTTTGATCGCAGCAGGAGGTCGTGGGAAAAAAGGAGGCATCAGCGCATCTCGATGTTCTCAGGCGCTATTGTTCCTCCCGGAGAGAGTCGGGAAGCGAAAGAAGGGAGAACCGTGCTTGCCAACCAAGTCCGACAATGCTACATGCACCGAGCAAACTTGCGTTGAGGATCCGCGCGTCGACTTCATCTCGAATGAACGTATGCGAGTGGTGGAATGTGAGCAAGCAAGTACGTTATGTCGAGCTTAGCGCGGCAATTGGCACAGAAATTCTTGGGTTGCAAGACCCGTGCGTATCTCACAGTTTTGTCGACTGAAATGACAGTAGAGCTCGTAGAAGGATAAAAGTGGCACTTTCAAGGGGCCCCTCGCTCTGCATACTTTGGAAGTGGCGCTTTGTTTAGAGGCGCCCTTTTGGGTCTGCATGCAAAACTTGGATCTCGCAGAGGGTCCGTTGCATGCGCCGGTTAATCTTTGAGAGGCGAGATGAAGTTTCATCGCTCGGTCCTCCTCGACTGACGATCCTGTGCTGCATTGCAGTAGCACATGCACGTTCGACTATTCGTAAATCACAACATTGCGATACGTGATGATTCTTGCATGATCCCGGGCCAAATTGTACTCGTAAAGCTCCCTGGATCAGCCGATCTACCGATTGTCATTGTAACATCGAGCAAGCGTCCACGGCGTCGAAGGTGGCTGCACTGCAAAGCCTTCGATTTGAAGCGGAAGGGCCTCTCGACTGTGAGAGATGCTTGACACTCTTGCTTTTTTACTGCACTGTAGCTATCACGAGCTTTTGGGGGGAGCCGCAGACACTTGCATCAGACCCACAACTCATTGCCCTGTATGCAATGCTTTGTCTCAAGTCTGGTCGAACATTGCTGTTGTGCGAGAGATCAGCTGCTCAGGTTCTTTTTTCCTTGGCAATGCAGTGTTTCGTATAAGATAGGCGCTTTCAAAATGATCTGGTCCGGTCGAGTTTCCTCTACGTCTCTTGCTCTTTTATCACCTCAGTCGACGTTGCTTACAGACATTCTGGATTCTCAGAGCTTCGTCCGGTCTACAGCTCCTGCAGTCGGGCTTCAAGCTTGCGCAACCACATCATTGCAGAAGGAGCGTCTCTTGCAGGCAACGGGGTAAAGCTTTTCTTCCTCAATAGTCTCTACGCCCCCTCTTCGGAACACGCCTCAACATGTTCCGCTCCTTCAACCACACCCTCCCCATCGAAATGCTCCCCCCACCCTCCGGCGATAACAATGTCGACATTCAACAGCTGCACAATTTCCTCCAGAGCGTTGCACGTCCACGTATCGATACAAGCCTCGTCTATCAGACGTACGCCTGCATCGCTATCATTTCCCTCCTGTTGCTAGTCAGTGCCTCGATGCTCTGCCATCGCCTCCTGTTCGGGCGAGCCTGGTTTGTCAAGCTCTGGCACGTTGCTGGTGGCACCTTTGTCATCCCCAACGCAGTGATTGCCTTTTTGCTCTGCGAAGGATTGTTTGGAGTGACATGGATGGTATACGCCGTCACTACGATCAGGCATTATCGCGATCATGCTTTCCAACATACGTACTTTGTTATCAAAGCGTTGACTTGGAGTCCGCTGTGGTGCGGTGGATGGTTTACTACGTTCGGGTTGGCAAGTGCGTTTCCGGATGCACTGACGTACAAGGTGAAGGGAAGCAAGCAGAAGAGGTTGATTGTCAGTCCTATCGTGTTCAACGTTGTATGCTGGGTAGGACCTATGGTGCAGATGGTGAGCGTGTTGCCTCTTGCGATTCTCGGAGGACGGAGCTACTCGACTGCGGCTGTTCGTTATGATGCGTGGTCGGAGGATGTTCTTGCTGCGTTGGAGTCAAGTGTATCTATCTCGGGCTTGGAGGAGTTGCGTACTCGAGCCCTGGAAATCTGGCTCGAGTATACGAGGGTCTATTGGTGGCATGCTACACTGATGACGTGTTGGTGTGCATGGGCGATTCTGACCCTGCTGATCTACGGACCTGTAGGTGGTCATGTGCTCCTACGCATCAGGAGACAGGTGAAGGTCGCAGAAGCCAAGAAGCGCAAAGCGGCAAGACATGTAGTTGCAGGCGACCCCGAAGCCCGCTTTGCAGATGCTTTCGAAGGGCAAGGCAAAGAAGAGCAACAAATTCGCACCACCATCTCCACGAGTCGCGTTTTTCCTCCGCTACGCGAGTCGTCATCCACGACCCAGAAAAGCCTCCAACCCAACAAGACACCTCAAGAACGTCGTCTGCACACGCTCAAGCGACTCCTGGTCAACCTCTCGGTCCAATTCTTTGGCATTACGATCGCCATCATGTTGTTTTTCGCTGCTTCCGGGATCGACGCTTTCGGCATTTACGACGCTGCTCGTTACAATCGCATTATGAGGGTCGAAGATCTCAGCCATTTGCTTGCTTATTGGACGATGGTCTTATTCGCTTCATTGATCTTTTGGTGCATGTTTCAGCGCTCGTTCGATCCTTCGCTCAGCGTCGAACTGTCGGACGAAGAATCGTCGCCTATTGCTCATCGCTCGGCACTGTCGATGTTCATCAAGCCCTTTTTGGATCGAGGTGGCAAAGCTCCTACGGAGACTCGAAGCGTCGATGATCATGATGGGGAAAGTGAAACCTCGCCCAGCCAAGATGCTCGAGCTCGCCCGCAGAGCATGTATCACATTAGTCGGTTTTCGACCGCTTCTACACTCGCAGTACACCGCAGTGATGACGAGAAGCGAAAGCCTTCCTGCTCTTTGCAAGCGGTAACGCCTCAAGCACCCACGTTCGACGCGTCATCTGTGTCCAACGACAGCGCAAAGGTCGCTTCTGATGACACGATGGAGATGTGTCCTATCACACCTTCTGTCAAGTCGCCTTCGTCAACGAGAATCGTACTCCGGGCCTCATCTCCGCACCTCGTCGACCCAGCGATGATGCAGCCTAAAGCGTTCGACTGGGACTACGAAGAGCTAAAAGGCGCACCCTCGCTAAACGACTCGATGAGTAGGTCCAGATCGCTGCACAAGGCGTCGGCGACGAACTTGAGGCAGCCCGGTAAGGTGGCGCCGCGGCCCATGGTGCGCAGACCTACGACGGCGCCTGAGAGACACTCAGCGGCAACATCTAGCTTAACGCACGGTCTTCCTCTGCTGGACATGGATGCGAAGTGTTTCATTCCCCGTGGCTCGCAGGTTGAACCAGGCTCGGTCGCCGAAGACAAATCGCAACCAAGACCCCGCAGCCACACCCTCAAAGACTGACACAGGCGATCCACCCGCACAAAAGAAGAACAATCCGAAGCTCGATCATCTGGTATGATACCCGGCTCTCCTTCGTCAACACCCTGGAAACCATATATCCCTTTCGGACAATTCTCACTTTCGTTTCCGTTCTGCTTTCTCTGCACATCATGCCTCGCTGTAGACCCCACACTCTTTTCGACTTTTTGTATCCCAGTCTTATATTGGCTTTCTCGGAACCTTCAACAACGGACAATCTTTTCGAAGCTATCTTCTGCGACGAAAGACGACGAGTGCTGTTTGAAATGATCGTAGTTGCGTGTGATGCTGGTATACAGTTTGACAGTTGCCGTGAATTCAATGTCGAAGGTAGCAATCCTTTTCCTCTCGTCGATCAGGCAGCATCCTCGGCCCTGTCCGCACTCGGCTGCTGGCTCATACCTTCCACGATCTGGCGCAGCACAGATTCGCTAACCAACGTTCGCAATTCTGGCTCTGGATCCGTCCCGTCCCTCTCGGCTCTCATCATGATCTCGCCAACTCTCTGCATCAACGCATCTGTCTGTGCGTCCAGCCTCTCGTCTTGTTCCGCCTGCTGTTCGGCCGTCAATGAGTTCACTTCTGATCTTGGTACTCCGTTCTCATCTTCATCCACCGCTTCCTCCTCTTCATCCTCCTCTTTGTCTTCTAACGACTCCCCCGTGACCGAAGCGATGTACCTCGCCAGCTCCTCATGTTCGTTCTCCAGCGCCTGTTGCGCAGCTGTCAGGCCATCGGCATTTTTGCGTTTCGCATCAGCCGAGAATTCTTCGATCAAACACCGCGCCGACTCGACGGTTTCGCAGACGAACAGGGGTGTGTCGAGATCAGAATCGGTTGTGTTGACTGCATCGGCAGGGGCTGATGGATGTGAAAGCAGGTAACGAAGGATGTCGAGATGGCCGTAGGATGCGGCAGCGTGGAGTGGGGTGTATGTGAATTCGTCGGCTGCAATGGGAGAGATGCCTTCGCGATCAACGCAGTCCTTGACGCGTTCAAGGTCTCCTTCACCTGCAGCTATCCAGATGTTTTTGCTGGTTGATGCGGCAGCAGAAGCTGTTGTTGAAGAGGGCTGGCGGTCGAGCGATGTTGGCACCGGCATTTTTGTGTCTTGAGATGAAAGCGAGATCTGTGTTGCAAGTGGAAAAGAGGGAAGAAGAGGTACGAAAGGGTTTTGAGAACTTTCAACTGCAGGACCAAAAATTTAGATTAAGCTATTACTTAATAAGCAAGGCGATGCGCGGAAGTCGGAAGTCGAGAAACGCGCGACATCTTTTTGACGTTTCGCAAGAGCAACACGTCCCCTCTTCTCCTTCTCCACCACCGCATTCCGTCGGCCATACCCAGCATCACTCGCCATGGGCAAAAGAAAAGGATCAAGTAGGAAGCCCGGTGGCGCCAAGAAGCCGGCTCCGCTTGGTAAGTTTTTGCTATATTTGCCTCTACGATCTTATCTTCCCTCGGACCAATAGCTGACAGTTCACAATTTGCCTTCGACAAACAGACACGGTCTTCACATGTCTCTTCTGCAACCACGAGAAGGCGGTTTCGTGCAAGATGTGAGTACCTAGAACCTCTTCATTCCACTGACTTCCAGTCGAATCGAGCTCAACAAGTTAACATTTGATCCGTGCCTATGCCGCTCTCACAGTGACGAAAAAGCAAGAATCGGCTACCTATCATGCAAGATTTGCGGCCAGAAATTCTCCGCAGACACCAATCCGCTGGACCAACCGATCGACGTATACTCACTTTGGATCGACGCTTGTGAGGATGTGGCGAACGAGCAGGATCGCTGAACCGCCCACTGTCGCACTATTGCAACCTTCGACCTCGACCGCAACGCTTCACGTTTCGATCTTTCCATTCAGTTAATCGACATCTTGATACTGCGAGATGATCGTCATCGATAGGCTTTCGTCGAAAGCAACATCACCACCGTATCGCGCTCGTTTGAGCGTCGATGCACTCTATCTGCAGGCACCAGTGTATACCGCTCGATCTTCTGCACCGCTACCTTTCGACCGCCGCTACCAGCTCTCCCTCTCTTGTACTGTTCTCTTTCTCTCCTTGTACTTCTATGCAATTGTCCAACGACCCGATTTGACTATCGGCCAGGCATTCAAACAAGTGTGGATCGGAAGTCTAACGGGAACGCCTCGCCAGCAAGCAGGATGGAAGTTTGATTTCGTATCGGGAGGAGTTGCTAGGAATCATGGAGATGCTACCTTGGCAGGAAAGCTCTTACAGTTGACCCGCTGCATCGGGTTCGTCGTCGCTAGTCCGCCGGCTCAACGTCTTTTGAGTGTGGCTATGCACGCGACCATGTGACGGCTTCTCGAATGCAACCGGGACGAGTGGGACTGGATGGAAAACCGTTGGTCCCGGAAACGGGGTGCTTCGCCGACGTCGCCAAAGAAAGGTTTCATTTGACTCCCGCGGCACTCTTTCGAAGGACGCAGACGGACGTTGTGCTTTCGCTGGCCTGACACAGGTCAGATGTGAGACGGCAATACATATCAATCCCCGGTTTTTCGGTGCGACTTGGAACGCCGTGCAGCGCCCTCCCCAGCCAGCTATGGAAGATGACCCCGGCGCGTTAAAGGTGGGAAGCAGCAACCACAGCGGAACGGTTTCGAGTCTCGCTGGGAGTTCATGCGTCGACTTGCTCCGGTTGCACAAGTGATACACAACCCGGATAAAGAGTTGACCGAGACACTTTCTCAAAGAACGAAGCACACAGCCTTTCGTTGCTTGCTTTGTCTTGGTTGGGTAATCACTGCTTTCGCTGTGTTCGTTGTGTTCGGAGCGGGGGTGATTGCAGAGTGCGTTGCGGGGGAAAGCGCTTTTGCTTCTCTCGGCCAAGGCAGGATTTAGTAGAGCTGGTCAAGCAGGGGTCTCGCTCCGGGAACCAACCCATCAGTTTGCGCGCAAAAAAAAAGAAAGGGTCTTTGAGAAGAAAGAACGGTGAAAGATGACCGGCGAAGCCATTCGACTCCATATCGGTGATTTGTGGTCCCATCGTTGAAAGTGAAGCCGCTGCTGCATGACCACATCCGCATCTCCTTTCCACAAGATCGATTGCAGTTCGAATCGATTCAAAATTTCGGCGGAACGAGCGAGCGAAAAGGTTCAGAGAGGGTGTTGAGATCGCAGATACGAGACTGTTTGATTGAATGGAACTGCGGCCGATCCGTTTGGATGAAATTATTAATAGAAAATTGAAAATCGACAAGAGGAGTCGTCGCTCGGAGATCACGGGTCCAGTCAAGGGTTTGAGTGCTGGTCTCAGATCAGTGTGAATCGCGCGAAGAAGAAATTGGTCGAAATAAAGAGCTCGCAAAAAAGGTGGCCCTTGCGCATCTCACCACATCTGGTCGCCATCTCTCTCTCTCTTTTCCGCCCGCCAAACCGTCCCGAACAATGTCTGGCTCAACTTCTACTCTGTGGGCGCTTCGTTTTTCCGTTCCGAACCAGAGCTTTGGCACTGATACAGTATCGCTCCTTCTCGGGACCAGACACATGCGACATGGACGCACATGCACACAGCATCTTCGAGATCAAAAGGCAAAGTTCATGATGGTATTGCAAAATCAGATTTGAGAAATGAGACAAATGTCACTGTGCGAGCACAACACAATGCCGATCAAAAATGAAATGTGGGTGTTAAAAAAATATTAAAAAAAGACAGTTTGAGTGTGACCGAGTATGGACAGACAGACAACATGATGGTTGCAAAAGGATGAAGAAGGCGAAAGGTGAAAGAACGTCAAAAGGCCAAGAGCCCAATCAAACAAGGCATTTCAAGAAAGCCAAGGGGTAAATTTGCCTTGGGGAGAAATTCGGCTCTTGTCCTAAAATTGTCCTGCGCTACTAGGGAGCAAGTGCTTAAAGGAAGGGAAGGAGGGCACCAACGGCGGCAAGGACAGAGAGACCAGCGGTGGCGGGGGAGAAGGCAGCGGCAGCGTTGGCAGCGCGGCTCGAGGTCTGAGCGGGGGCAGAGTTGGTGCCCGAAGCAGGGCCAGAGCTGGTGCTCGAGGCGCGGGTGGCCGAGGACGAAGCGGCTTCGGTAGAGCTGGAGGGAGCCGACGACGAGGACGAGGCGCGCGAAGAGGTGGCAGCCGACGAAGAAGCAGCCGAGGTGGACGAGGCACCGGCACCACCAGCGGCAGCACCCGAGGAGCTCGAGCTCGAGCTGGCAGCAGCGTTCAAGCACGAGCTGTCCGACGAGGGGAGAACAACGAGGGGCGAAGCGTAGTTGGTGGTACCGCTGCCATCGCTGATAGCAATGGTGACGTTGGTGCCAGAGGCGACGTTGACGGTCCAAACGTAGCTGCCCGAGGCACCAGTCTGGTCAGGGAGGTTAGCGATGGGGGCAGCGGAAACCTGGCCGGCGGGGAGGATGAAGAGACGGACGGTGCCGGTGGCAGCGGACCACTGGAGGGCGGCAGGCTGGCACTGGGTAATCGAAGGGGGAGTGTTGATGGTGGGCAGGGCTGCAACGGCGGAAGCGAGCACGAGGGCACCAGCGGCGGCGGAGGCGATCTTGACCATTGTGAATTGGATGTGAGAGAAGGTGATGAATGAAGAGACGAAAGTGGGGAAATGAAGCAAGCAAAGGTGCAATGCAGGGGAAATATGTAGGATGGGGATGATGGTGGATGTCATGAACGGATGAATGACGAAGGAAGACGATGACATATATACTCTCGAGGCAGGGAGCAGCCGAGGCGAATGTGGGCGGACAGAGGCCCAGCACACAGGAAAAGGGGGGGCAAAATTGGATTTCAAAGGCGGCAAACGAGAGGAAATCAAACCTCTGCGCAGGAAAATTGGCTAGAGAACCTCTACGCCGGTGACAATCGAGCCAACGAGCGAGCGGCGAGAGAGGACGCTGCGCAATCAAAAACAGGTGTTCGAGCGTCCTGCAAAAGGGTGGGTGCGCAAGTGAGTGAGAGAGAGACCGAAGCCAAGGCGACGCAAGGTCACAGGCGACACAGAGAGAGAGAGAGAGGCGAATTTGCTAGAAAAAATATGCACCGGAGCATCAAGCGAGGTTACTAACGTGCCCAGATTTGGGATCGCGCTTCGAAATTGACAATAAACATCCTTCCGTGGCTAAAGATCAGCAACAGCAGAGCGCAGCCCAGCGCAGAATGTCGTCAACCAACTCAAATTAAATAAGTTATTATTAATAAAATGCACTGCCCGGCATCTGCGAGCCGTTCAAAGACAGACAACTCAGACATGCTTTTCTGCCTTCCGACGATACAGCACACAAAGAGATTCACTCAGCAACATTTCGTTCACCATGCAAAATGCACTCGACCGCTCACAGCACCACACGGTCAGCCTGTTCGAAAGTTGCAGCCCTCGTTTGCTCGCCAACATTGACCGCTTCTGAGTACTTCCGCCTGGAAAGCAAAGCGCAGAACGAAAAGAGGGTCCAGAAGGCGGTTTCAACATCGCCGATCTTGGCTCTCCTTCGGTTTGCGTGGCTGTGAATCGCTTCCATCGTGTGATTGTCAATCTCATTCATAGGTTGGCGTCGCTTGGCTATCACCTCGGTATGGCGTCGCCATTCCTTCAGGTCTAGATGGCAAGATCACCCAGTCGGCTTGTTTTGATCGCGGCGTGCTTTGGCTGAAAATGTGATTGATTGCAAAGGGTCGTCTGACGTGCGTCGAGGTCAGGTTCTACGACACGGAACCAATTTGCCGCGGACGACGAATGGATGCGGCAGGTTCTTTCTTGCTCCTGTCGCTTTCTTATTGCGTATTTATCACATGTCCGTTCGGATGCTGATCCTTTTGACATCCTCCTTTGCCGTGCCATGAGGCATGCCAGGACAGAGAACCATCAAGCGAGTCGGCAAGATGCATAATTTCATTGCTCCTTTTTTGATTTTTCCTTGCAAAGCAGCCGGCATGAAGAGAACGTCGAGTTTACGTGTCGAGGAACAATCCTCAATGCACGCTTGCAGCGCAAGTTGCAGGTCGTCTACTGTAATCTTTGATGTTCCTGCGACCTGCCTCTTGGCACCACAGCTTGCTCTGGTTCAGGGTTGGTTGCGGTCTACGCCATGAGCACACCTATGTGCAAGCTTGACCTTTAGGAGCTTGGAAATGCGCACGACATTGTACGCAAGTCAACGCACTATTGCGCACAATGCCTCACTGTAAAAACTTCTTCGTCAGATTAAGCTCGCACTGTACTACTGTATGCTTTCTTCCATGGAACGATCTTCGGTTCATTCGAAGCTTGAGGCCAAGGTCTGCTGCAGCACTCGTGTGGGCCCCTTTCATCATGTGGGCTGCCGTACTTAAAGTCGAGCTTCTGATCGAGTCGTTCAGATAAGCTCTTCCCCTCGCTCGAGTGAAGGCATGAGGGGTATCCGAGCGCTGTTGCATTATTCATGTCGAGCGTAGATCCCTTCTGCAGATCGTGGGTTCTCCTGGCCCGGACCGAAGATTCTTTGTTGACTGTGGCTTGCTACCGTTCGTTTTCCCCTTTCTGCCTTCTCGTGCTTTATGACACAACACCAACGATCTGCCAGAGTCGCTCAACAGACTCTGGGCTCTCTCCTTGCTCTCGAAGCCTACAGTAGTCTTGAATCTCAAGTTGCGTGAGAATGCCTCCGCAGCAAGAGTCCAGTTGGCTGGCGTTCCGACTGTTCGGAGATATGACTAGCAGTGGATTACGTAAGCCAGCTCGTTGTCGGACTCTGAAAACGGATGCTTCCGAGCTTCGGAATGGCCGTTGGACCCTGTTCCACACAACTGAGCCGCACTTTTCATCCTCACCACCACTCGACGTCACCGCAGGCCCTCTCAAACTCCTCGATGGGGGTATTGGAACAACTAAGACGGCTCTCGATGCCATGACTATCTGTCAGGTACCATGAACTCGATCGAGAAGCACAGCTATGGTACGGAAGAGGTCTCTGTTCACGAGGTCCTTGTCGCCTCCCCAACAACAGGACACGAGCGACGAAGAGCTCTTTCGAGGCATCTCCAATGCAGACGATCATCTCAACCCACGCAAACGTCGACGAGCTCAACTGGTCTCTAACGGTACCGTCTCGTCAGGGAGGGCGCTCCGTGACTTGCTTGGTTTGACGGCAGCAGACGACTACATCGAGACACCAGCCGCTATCGCAGACAGAGAACGCGAACTCAGGATCGGATCAAGTGCTGCATCCACGGCCAGGCTGCACCACGAAAGAGCTCCTTCATCGTCATCTTCTTCTTCTTCCTCCTCAGAAGATGAGATGGTACTCCCACTTTCGCGAGCACCTCGAGACCCAACAGTGTCTCTACTTCAAAAGCGTACCAAGTCACCTCAGCACCCGATTTCATTGCCTCGCAGTCAATCATGCCCTGATTCCGACACCGGTGATGAAGAACCAGAACAAGCTCTAAGTTTAAGCAGCAATGGCAACGGATCCTTACCACCTCCTTTCGTTCAAAGCTCTAGATTGCCACCGACGGCCGATAGTCAGACGAGCGACGAAGACGAAGACGAAGACGAAGACGAAGACGAAGACGAAGACGAAGACGAAGACGAAGACGAAGACGAAGACGAAGACGAAGACGAAGACTTTCTCGCTGTCAGAGCCCCACCTGCACTACCAACATCTTCCGCCGATGCGTCGACCAGGCTCAAGACCTCAGACATATCCAATTCCGAGGCACATGGCCAGAAACCAACCTTTCCCATCCCTCCAGAGCTCAGAAGTGTGGGACCTTTAATGCTCGCTCCTGGCATTGAGGTTCCTGCTGCAATCAATCGCTTCCTCCGAAGCTATCAGCGTGATGGCGTCCGCTTTCTCTACAGATCGTACGCGGAAGGCAGAGGCGCTTTGCTTGGCGACGACATGGGTCTCGGAAAGACCATACAGGTCATTGCGTTCCTCTCTGCAATCATGGGCAAGACAGGCTGCGAAGAAGATGCTGATCGTCGCATTGAAGCTATCCACAGTGACAGACAAAGCTCCGACTATCACCGTGCCGATGCAATTTGGCCCACCTGCCTCATCATCTGCCCGAGCTCGGTCATCGACAATTGGCGCCACGAGCTCGACACATGGGGCTACTTCGAGCACGCAGCATACACTGGTGCGCGCGCAAAGGATGCACTGGAATCGTTCCGCCGTGGTCGACTCGACATTCTCGTTACGAGTCACGAGTCAGCCTCGCTTTCAATTGAGCAACTGCGCGACCTCGACTTTTCTTGTGTGCTCATCGACGAAGCCCACAAGCTCAAGAATCTGAGCTCGCAGATGACACAGGCCATGCAAACCTTCCGCTGCAAGGCTCGATTTGCATTGACAGGTACAGCGATTCAGAACACATACCGCGAGCTGTACACATTGGCCGACTGGACCAATCCTGGCCTCCTGGGCACGGTCAAGGAGTGGATCGCCGAGATCGAGGATCCCCTCAAACACGGTCAGAGACGCGGCGCAGATCCGGAACGCATCGCCGACGCAAGGACCAGAGCGGAGAAGCTCGTCAAAAACGTCCTGCCCATCTTCTTCCTGCGCCGCACAAAGGCGCTCATCGCCGACCAGCTACCACGCAAGTTCGACAAGATTGTATTCTGCCCGCTCACCTCCACGCAGCTCGACGTATACAAACGTATTTTAGCGGAAGACGAGGTCGATCTCATGAAGCGGCATGCCGATCCCTGCGACTGTGGTCGACTCGACCCCGACACGGGCCTTGCATACCGACGGCAGAACTGTTGCTTTAAGCGCGACAAGAAGGGAGAGTCGTGGAGCAAGAACATGCTCAAGTACATTTACCTGCTGCAAAAATGTTCGAACCATGTCGCACTGGTGTTTCCGGATCCCGAGGATGCGAGCTCCAAAGAGCCCGACAGGATGGAGCGGTACGATCGTCAGCTCTCGTACGTGCAACTGATGTTTCCGGACAGTTGGCAGGGAAAACGATGCAATGCCGCCAACGGCATGGAACCCGAATTTTGCGGCAAGTGGAAGGTGCTCGCTGGCCTGCTCGAGCAGTGGCATGCAGACGGCGACAAGGTTCTGTTGTTTTCGACCAACTTGCGGCTGCTTCAGTTTATCGAGTTCTTCCTATCCCGCGAAGGCCACAACTTTCTGCGGCTCGACGGAACCACGCCGCAGCCGCGTCGTCAGCAGCTCGTCAACCAATTCAACAGGGACAGCAGCATCTTTGTCTTCCTCATTTCCACGACAGCCGGTGGTACGGGTCTCAACCTGACTGCAGCGAATCGCGTTGTGGTGTTCGATCCGCATTGGAACCCGTCGCACGATCTGCAGGCAATGGATCGAGCGTATCGATTTGGCCAATCGAGAGATGTCTACGTGTATCGTCTGATCGGAGCAGGCTCGCTGGAGGAGGTCATCTATGGACGTCAGCTATATAAGCAGCAACAAATGGAGATTGGCTACAATGCAACAAAGGAACGTCGCTATTTTGAGGGTGTCGTGGGCGATCAGGGCAGTCTCGGAGAGCTGTTTGGCTGCAAGAACCTCTTTACGCTACATGAAAGTAGCCTGGCGATGAAGTCTATCATCGACGAATGTAACATTTCGGAGGTGACGTTCGCACTCGAGCAATATCTCAAGGCGGGCTCGCTCGACGACCAGACCAGTGTCGATCAAGCCTTGGCGGAGCGCGCTCAAAGCCAGCAAGCAGACGTTACAGAACCAAGCAAGAGCACCGCCGACAATACATCGGTGCAGCCGGACGCGATTCGAAGCATCCTTGAAGGCAGCGGCATCGCCTATAGCCACGATCATGCAGCATTGACGGGCAACAGTGCTGCCGAAGCCGCGTTGTATCGTGAGGCGGCGCAGGCCCAGGGATCTTCTCGACAGCGCAACCGGAGAACGGCAAGTGGCGGAGATATGAGCAGCAAGAGCATTGCTAGGCGAGCCAGCTCGTCACGATCCCTTTCGACCATATTCAAGAAAGAGTCGCTCGAAGCAACGACCTCTGCAGCCGTCTGGCCACCTCCGCGTTCGCGCTCCAAAGCAATCACTTCCATTAGCGAAACTGCTACGCAAGACGAATCGCAGTCGCAATCTTTGGCGGTGGCAGAGCAAGGTTTACGTCCAGCGGTCAATCGAAAGGACGCAGTCGCTGCTCCAACACGTATGCCCAATCTCTTGGATCTGGCCAGACTTCACAACGTCACCGAGGTGGAACTAGCATCCTCCGTCAACGGTATGTCGGCGACAGAGCAAAAAGCATTCTTTGACGACGCTGTTCGTCGCTGGAACCGTAAAGCTGCTGCCAAAGCGGCGGGCCAACAGCAGCAACCGCAATTTTTTTGAATCCTTTGCCATGTTTGATTTTTTTTCTTTGTACAGTACTCTATGAAAATGCAATTTTCTCGTAATGCTGCTGACTGACGTCATGACAGCTGCACCTCGATTTCTCCGATACGGATGCATCTCGAAAGCTTAGTCAAAGTGCCGTTGGGTGTCTCTAGCTGGCGATCTGAGTCCCGAATCGACGGTCACTTGGCCAGGAAAGGCAGCCGAATTAGAGAGCCCTTTCCAAGGGAGGAAGCCCTTCCCTTTGCCCTCCCGTCGTTGCTCGAGCTCGCCTTTCTCCGCTGTTCCTTGTCGTCTCTTTCAACCTTGTGATGCTCTTGCTGTGCAATGTGATGCTGAGTCGAGGTGACTGATACTAACCAGACTCGAAACAAAGCTTCCACAAGGCGCTGTGGAAGGGACTAACGACCACCGATCTTCAGAGAAAGTTGTGCGCAGGGTCGTCTTCTCTTTTTTCTCGCCCATCCACGAGTCTCGCTTAGATTCTTGCTCTCGACATCGTGGTGCACCCTGTCAGCGCAACTTGTCAGTGTCACGCATGCTGCAGTGATGGAACGTCATTTTCCGCGTTGAGTGCCGTCACTTGAAGTTGGCTCGTTACGCTGGTTGCAGTCTAGAGCAGAGGCTTGCGGAAGCAAGTGCCGACGGTGCGGCCAATCTCACTGTAGCAAATGGACCCTGTGAGCTTATTGAACTGCAGAGCGTGCGCAGTTTGAATGACAGTGTTCGTTCAAGGTTGATTCTGCATCTTGAAGGTTGCTGCTCAACCATAGGTCGTTCTCGTTCTTCCTCTGATACCTTCACCTTCGAGCTCCTTCGTATCTCTCGGTCCAATGGTTCCCGGACGCTAACGACACCAACCTCCATCAGGCGCACGAAGGTCAAAGCTCCTGGACAGTCCCGTTCGACTCCCTCGACGGGCCTTTGCAGAGATGATGGCCGCACCGCCCAACAATAGGCCACGCTCATCCTCGCTCCGCAGGTCAGCCTCACAACAGCACTACGCACCGACCATCTCAATACCCTCCCCACCACCGCCAGCAGAATACTCAGAATATCCACCATCTTCGTCCACAACCCAACTGCTCGGTGACAACGAAAAGCAACCCGAAGCTGGACCATCGCACATCCCTCGTCGACCCGTGCTTTCACGTCGCAAGTCCTCCAAAAGGAATACATCCATCCCTATCTCTCCGGCAACTTTGCACCGTCACCACAGAATGTCCGCTCACGGACTGTCTGTACGAAGGCACAATACCAGCAGAATTCGCTGGTAGCCAATACGTCCGCAACGGCGGCAACCCGCTCGCCAATTCAGATCTCGACCGCGATGCACACTGGTTCGACGCAGACGGAATGCTCGCCGGCGTCCTGTTCCGTCGGACATCAGATGGGACCATTCAACCATGTTTCTTGAACCGATTCATCCTCACCGACCTGTTACTCTCAACACCAGACCATTCGCGCCTACCCTACTTACCAAGCATAGCGACGCTCGTCAATCCGCACACTTCGATCTTTTGGTTGATGTGCGAGATCATTCGCACGTTTGTGCTCGCCATGCTGACGTGGTTGCCTGGGTTGGGGTTGACGAGCGATCAAAAGCTGAAGCGGATCAGTGTAGCAAATACGAGTGTGTTTTGGCACGATGGGAAGGCGATGGCTGGTTGTGAGAGTGGTCCGCCTATGCGGATCATGTTGCCTGGGCTGGAGACGGTAGGTTGGTATACGGGAGAAGATGAGGATGAAGATGAGAAGAGTGGCAAGAAATCAAAAGGTTTCGGCGGCGGTCCACCGGTCATCAGCATGCTCCGCGAGTTTACGACTGCTCATCCCAAAATCGATCCGAGGACCCAGGAGCTGCTGCTGTACCATATGTGCTTCGAAGCGCCGTACCTTCGCATCAGTGTTATCCCGCCATCTGAACGATCCAAGCGAACAAATGTCCCGGCTCACGCAACGACGATCAAAGGCAAAGCAGTGCGCGGTCTCAAACAGCCCAAGATGATGCACGATTTCGGTGCCACCCCAACCCAGACGGTGATCGTCGACGTTCCACTCTCCCTCGACATGCTAAACCTCGTTCGTGGCAAGCCGATTTTGCACTACGATCCTTCGCAGCCCACACGATTCGGTATCCTGCCTCGCTATGCCCCCGAGCAAGTACGCTGGTTCGAAAGCGCCGAAGCATGTTGTGTCTACCACACGGCGAATAGCTGGGATAACGATGGCAAGTTCGCCTCGTCCTCCAACGAGACCACTCGGGGAGTCAACATGCTCGGCTGTCGCCTCAACAGCGCTACACTCGTCTATTCGGCAGGTAACTTGCTTCCGCCATCCCACGTTCTTCCACCTCCCAACTGCCCTGAAAAATGCCAGCTCTACTACTGGCGATTTGATCTCGACCGCACCGACGTTAACAGCATCAGTCACGAATTCGCTCTCTCCGATGTGCCTTTTGAATTCCCGACGATCAACGAGCAGTACTCTATGCAACAGGCGAGGTACGTCTATGGTACCAGTATGCGAGATGGCACCTTTGACGCGGGGCTGGGCAAAGCGGCAAAGATTGATGCGCTGGTGAAGATCGATGCCGAGACTCTGATCCGTAAAGGAAGGGCGATGTGGAGTCAGGGCAAGTTGAAAGCAGGGATAGTGTAGACACTAGGACGGTGGAGGAGATTCTTTCAGCCCAGCGGGAGGAGGAAAACGCAAATGATACGATAAGGATCTTCGAAATGCCACGAGGCTGGTATGCACAGGAAATGACGTTTGTCCCCTCCGCATCCGCTGCTGCGGAAGAAGATGCAGGCTGGTTGGTGTGCTACATCTTCGACGAAGCGACCGGTCTACATCCTAGCACCGGTGAAGTGTTACCCGGAGCAGCGAGCGAGCTGTGGATCATCGAAGCAAAGCACATGAAGGAAGTGGTTTGCCGAATCAAGTTGCCCCAGCGTGTACCGTATGGGTTGCACGGAACGTTGTTTAGGGAAGATCAGATTGCAGCGCAGAAACCAATCGACCCAAAGCAGGTGCGAAGCTGGGCGAGCTCGATCAATCTGGCAGATCCGTTTTCGTCGTCTTCGTTGGGTTCGACGGTGTACAGCGCATCGGGAAAGGCGGAGAGCAAGTTCAAGGATGGCAAAGAGGTGTATGCCGCGTTGGTGAGGGATCCAGTCAAGGTTGGGGCTTGGTGGGTGAAGCGCAGGATTGAGCATTTGATTGCTTAGGTGTGGCGATTGTCGTAGCAACGGCTCAATTGTAGTTTTATGTTTTGCGACTTGATCATTCGCTTGCACTTTGCAGTCTGACAACAGTTTTGATAGGATTGGGTATTGCTTGTGAGTCTGAGAGGTATATCGATGCTGATCAAGATTACTTGCGCTCAAGCGGCAGACATCTGACTGCGAGCATTGAGTATTACTCTAGTGGACAAGAACATCCGCACACGTTCATCCATATCTTGAATCCTTCTCGCGAAATCATCACTGATCGCTCGCTCCTCCCTACTCCTCAAACCAGCAATCCGTCTTGTGCCCTTCTTATCCCGCTGAATCCTGAATCGCCCCGTGCCGAACTTATGCGGCTTCCCATCAATATGTTGATAGAGACACTCGTCGCCAAACACGCAAAAAGCCTTGGTTTTGCGCTTGTCACTGAGCTGTAGACTCTTTGTAAAGTTCTTGCAAGGTGTTTCTGCTGCACGTTGGCGGAAGCGTTGCAGGGCAAGAGCACGAGCGCCAGAAGTGAAAGGTTGCGGAGTGACAAAAGTGAAATCGGAAGGAGTTCGGCAGGTGGGGCAGTTCTTGTTCTTGGATTGACCGTGTTGTCGACGCCATTGCTGGAGGCAGGGTGGACAGAAGATGTGGTCGCAGTTGGGATGCTGAGCGTAGACCGTGGGGACTTCCATGCAGATGACGCATGGCTCGGTGTTGGGGCTGACACTGGCGGGGACGCCTTTCATGACAGCTTTTACAGCTTCTGATTTCGGTGCGCGCGGCGTTGAGGTAGAAGGCTGTGACTCGTCGTCGACATCTTGCCAAGCGTCTTCGTCGTGGCTGCTCGGCAGTGTTGTGAGTTGGAACGATTGTGCGCTTGCAGACAAGCTAGAGCAAGAAGAAGACCCTGGCTCGAACTCGGCAGCTTGTGCTGATAGTCGAGCAGGCATCGTAGCTGAAGCTGAAGGCTCGCTCACCTGAGCTCCTTGACGCGTGATGCTATGCGAGAATATACACTTGTCTCCCCTCTTGCATGCTCCAGAACGGTAGTAGTATCGACAAGGTGTGCCTTGCTTTGTTCGGGTAGGGGCACTAGATGAGGAGCTCGAGCTTGCTTGGGCGTGCATGCTTGCGGTTGGCTGTAAGAGCCTTATCTGGTCGGACCTTTTCGAGTTTCAACGGTGATGGAGATGACTTTCAGCTCGATGATGAGCCAGATGCGATGCCTTTATCGAATGGTCACGAAGTGCAAAGCTGAAAGGGAAGCTGTAGCTCAATCAGGGTCCAAGCTCTTCCGCGTTGTGCTGCCTTGAAAGATAGACTGGCTTCCAAACCGCAGTTTTTGCCACTGAGACGCTCAATCAGATGAAACGGCCGAGTGAATTTTTTTTTGGACAGGGTCTTACGGTACAGTGCCGTGCAGAAAGAATTTAGACAGTCCAATTTTGTGACCCCAATTCTGGTTGCATTTCAGTCAATCTTTTCTCTTGACCTCTTCCAAGCTAGATGCCATCTCAGACCTGGTATGCAATCCTTCTATACATGGGAAGCAACTCATGAATTTAGATTGGCATGATCCAGTCTTGGGTTTTGAGCATTAGAGGGACAAAGTGAATATGCATGTGATAGAACATGCTTCAATGTGCATATAGGCACTTCATCAGCATCATTTATGTGTGCATACCAGTTGCAGACATCAACAGGCACCATTCTTTTTGTAGCACATGCCGTTCAAGGCCTTCCATTATCTAGTATATGAAGCCTGATGGCCATCTATCCCTGGCATACAGTGATTTTTTGTTTGTATTTTTTAAGAATTTATTGGATTTTTGGCTGCTGGATGAGTGAAGAGGGTTAAAAATGCACTTTTGACTGAAATGCAACCAGGAATGGGGTCACAAAATTGGACTGTCTAAATTCTTTCTGCATGGCACTTTACCAAAAACTTGCAAAAATCTGTTCAGGAGAAAGAGGGAAAAAAAGTGAGAAGAAACGAGAAATTTTTGCGGTTGAGGCTCAGCTAAAATTCTTCTCGCTTTCGCTTCCTTTCCTCTTGTCACCTTCTCCTCACCCCTGGTCACCCCATTCACATTGACGATCTCTTTCTTACCATCGTCAAACGCAACCTCATAGATATAGGTTCCCAGCTCTGACGACGCAAGAGCTCCCCATCAAAGCTTTCTCTTGTCACGATCGTCGTCACGAACCGGCCGCCCCTTCGTACGGTCGATACTCTAGATTCATTCGGTGCCTGCATTCCTTTCTCTCAATTATACCCTCAAGCATTTCGTTCTAGCACATATTCAAGATGGTCGTCGTCAAGGGAGGTCCCTCCAAAAACAACACAAAGTCCACCGGCATCAAGCGTGTCAAGGGTGAGAACTTCTACCGAGATGCCAAAAAGGCCAAGGTCGTCAAGCTTCTCTCCAAGGATGGTATTGCTTCCAAAGCCATCCGTGACAAGAACGGAAAGATCATCCAGGCTGCCGAGTTCCAGAGCAGCGAGGCCAAACCCGGTCGTGTTCAACCCGACAAGCGATGGTTCGGCAACACCCGTGTCATCTCCCAAGATGCGCTCGACCACTTCCGTACTTCGCTCGGCTCGCGTGTCAACGACCCATACTCGGTTCTGTTGCGAAGAAACAAGCTGCCCATATCGCTCATCCAAGATCCTGGCCAGGGTAAAGCTCCTTCGCTCACCACCCTCGAACCCTACTCGGACACTTTTGGCCCTGGTGCACAGCGCAAGCGTCCGCGTCTCGATGGCGGAATGAGCTCCTTCGAGGAGCTTGCTATGAGCAGTGAGCAGGCCGGTCGCGCTTCCGACGAAAAGCAGGCCGCTCTCGAAGCCAAGGCTGCTGGTGTTGGTCTCGTGCCCTCGGACTATGAAGTCGGCTCCAGCGCACAGCGATCCGCCAACGGATTCACCGCCGATGCCGACGAGCTCTACGAGATTCCCGTCACCCGTGGCCGATCCGAACCCATCTACAGCAAAGGTCAATCCAGACGTATCTGGGGTGAGCTCTACAAGGTCATCGACTCTTCCGACGTCATCATTCACGTCCTCGATGCTCGTGATCCTATCGGTACTCGATGCCGCAGCGTCGAGAAGCACATTCGCGACGAAAAGCCGCACAAGCACCTTGTGTTCCTCCTCAACAAGGTCGATCTCGTCCCCACTTGGGTAACTGTAAGTTTGAACATCTCCTTCGTTTCCTCCCACTTTTCCCTCAGTCCTCCCCCCTTTCAACTTCTCGTCAAGAAATCAACCCCACAATCATGTCAAGTACTGTGCCGTCGCTCTTCCTTCGGGATTGGCAATGTCAGTGGCGCAAAAACTGTTACGAATGTGGAAGAAGAACGGCGTCGATACGATCTCCCCCTCATAGCTATGTCTCCCTTGTTCAGCTTCGTGCTGTCAAGAGATTGGGACATGCCCACTCCCAGACCTTCTTCCGCCGATAAAGGCTGGGTAGACCGGGAGGGCCTGGAGCGTCGGCGTCGGGATTCCTATATGAGTTGAGCTTACGGCGCCTTTTTTTGCTCTACGCCGTGCTCGTAGTCATGGAACCAACATTTTATTTCGCTCCCGCTCTTACCTTTTCTCCCAAGAAGACCGCCCGGAGTATTGCGAGCATCATTGCTGACTGATTCTTTCTTTGCGATTGATCTGCTCTGATTTGCCGCTGATAGGCTCGTTGGGTCAAGATCCTCTCGAAAGAATACCCTACAATTGCATTCCACGCCTCGATTAACAACTCGTTCGGTAAAGGTTCGCTCATCCAGCTGCTGCGTCAGTTCAGCGTTCTGCACTCGGACAAGAAGCAGATCAGCGTCGGCTTCGTCGGGTACCCTAACACGGGCAAGAGTTCGATCATCAACACTCTCAAGAAAAAGAAGGTCTGCAACGTCGCCCCCATCCCAGGCGAGACCAAGGTGTGGCAGTACATTACGCTCATGCGTCGCATCTACCTCATCGATTGTCCTGGTATCGTGCCCGTCTCGGCACACGATTCGGAGACCGGTACCGTGCTCAAGGGAGTCGTGCGTGTCGAAAACTTGGAGACGCCTGCAGAGCACATCCCTGCGCTGCTGTCGCGTGTCAAGCCGGAGTACATTCGTCGCACGTACAACTTGGAGAAGTGGACCAACTCGGAAGACTTCCTGGGTCAGATTGCGAGGCGTATGGGTAAGCTGCTCAAGGGCGGTGAACCGGATTGCGAGACGGTGGCAAAGATGGTGCTGAATGACTGGATCAGGGGTAAGATTCCGTTCTTTGTTGCGCCTGCGTCGCCTGAGGATGCGAAGGCCAGCAAAGGTAAGGCGAAAGCCTCTGCTGAAGAGGTCGAGGCTGCTGAAGCTAGCGAGACGGCAGCGTTGGCAGCACAAGCAGATGACGAGGTGGATGCCGCAACCGACAAGCTACTCAAGAGGAAGAAGGTCAAAGGTGTCGAACAGCCGCTCAAGCAGATTGCTGTGGCCACCAAGTTTACTCGCGAGGACATTGAAGCGGGACGACCCGAAGACTATGTCATGGAGCGCGACGAGGACGAGCCCGTTCCCGAAGTCGCTGTTGGCGAAGATGCTACTTTCGACAGCGATGATGATGTCCCCGAAGACGACGATGAGGACGACGAAGATGGAGACGCGCTCGAAGATCTTAACTGGGACGATGTTTTCCAAGGCGGTTCCGATGCCGAAGATGCCGCATCCGACGAAGAGGCGGATACAACAGCCAAATCTTCGCCTTCAAAACGCTTTGCCAATGACGAGGAGGAAGAATCCGATCCACGACGAAAGCAAAAGAAGTCGGCTCGAATGACCACCAGCAAACGCAAGGCTGAAAACTATTACACCCACGCCAACGTCAAGAACAAGAGCCGTCGTGGTAAGCCGGATGCTCCCGAACCCAAGTCGAAGGAGAGAGGGCCGAAGGTGGGTGCCAATGGTAAAGGTGCTCCTCAGCAGCGTCGTCGCAAGTAAGCATTCGGGGAAGGTTTGGTTTTTGTAACTGGCAGTCGCATTTGTATTTGTAGCATCGTAGTGGCAACTTTGTTAGTTTATGCAACGTTGTGATCTGTCTGATGAAGGGGATGGTGTGGACGTGTTTGAGATGATCATGGTTTGCGAAGTTGAGGTGGCCGGTTTGGCGATGGTCAGGGGTGGTGTTGGTTGTTGTGATTCGCTTTGGGGTTAGTTTCATTGTCCAACACCTTCACTTTAGAGACTGACGACAACATCGACACAAGCACAGGCTGAATGAGAGGATGACTACAAGATGGATATCGAATTGTAAAATTGACGCTAACGACAGCGAAAACACGAACCAAAAGCCCAGCGAACGTGTCCAGCACCATCCACCAACGACCTTGAATCGACCAGACCTTGTCCAATCTACCGAATGTTCCTTCCACATCTATCCCCGAACCAGAGCTCTCTCCAACGCTATCCAACATCGAAAGCCACCAAAACGTAACAGATCTTCAAGATCTGTGTACCAATTCTAGCCTCCAATGTATGCGTTGTAGGCAAGAAGCTTTAGCCGTGAAGTAGTGCGAAAGAACATCAAAAGACGAAACAATCCGGATTTTGTGATGAAAGAGAAGGAAAAATTAAAGATCAACTCCCATATAAGCCCTTCCTGAATTATGGTTCAAAATGGTAAAAGGCAATTTTGAAGTACCTTGAAACAGGAAGGAGGGAGTGCGATGGGGAGGTAGAAGAAAAGAAGCGAGTGGGGTTTGGGTATATATATATATATATCGAATACGGAGTTCTTCGCGACTCGTGGCCGAGGAAATGTGTGACTGGAGAAGGGCGGTAAGAAGAAATGAGATGGAATGAAATTGAGGGAGAAATTCGACTTTGAAGGGTGTGTGAAGGGTAAGGCTGCACGGTTGTCCAAAAAAAACAGTGTTGCTCTCAGAACGTGCTCCGCAAAAATATCATAACGACTGCTCCACCATCTTTGCTTTCGAAGGTCTGCAGCTGACAACAACATGCAGAACGATGCCTCGAGCGAGCTCAAGGCCGGCGCGCCCGCAGCGGTCGTAAGCAGCGCTGTCGAAGCATCCACATCACCCTCATCATCATCATCAATACCTGCACCCGCAGCCATGAACGGCGTCCCAAGCACCTCCTCCTCTTCGGCACCACTCGCTGAACCATCCTACCAATCCATGGACTCCGAAGAGCTCTCAGCGCTCGAAGAGATCGCCGAAGCCGAAACTGACTCGGACACTGAAATCGACCGACTCCTCGACGAAGCCGCGCTCGCTTTCCCGCCCGAGACCATCTCCTCTATGATAAGCGACCTCAAACAGCGAAGTATCGTCACTTTTTTGCAGCACTACATCGTCCCCGATCCTTCGCCTCAGCGGATCAAACATCTCTTACTCGCACTGGGTGTGTTTCTCCCTCGCTCGATCCGCGAATCCGATGTCTCTCTAGACGTTCTACTACCGATCCTCAAGACTGCCCTCGCCCGCATCCTGCGTCGAAGGGAGAAGCTCCCGCAATACAACACACTCGAAGACGCCCTCACACTGCTGTCGCAATCGAAGCGCATCATGGTACTCTCCGGAGCAGGCATCTCGGTCTCTTGTGGGATTCCCGACTTTCGCTCCAAAACCGGCATCTACGCCACCCTCCAATCCGAAGGCAAATACCCACTGGACGACCCACAAGACATGTTTGACAAACAATATTTCCTCACCAATCCATCCATGTTTTACTCGTTCGCCCACAAGATTTTCCCGTCCAACTTTACGCCCAGCTCGGCACATCGGTTCATCAAGTTGCTCGAGGACAGGGGTCAGTTGTTGAGGAATTACAGTCAGAACATAGACACGCTGGAGCAGTTGGCGGGGATCGAGAGGGTGTTACAGTGTCATGGGAGTTTTGCGAGTGCGAGCTGTACGGATGTAAAGTGTGGGTATAGGTGTAAGGGCAGTGAGATAGCGAGGTATATTTTTGCAAGGGAGGTTCCGAGGTGTCCGCGGTGTGAGGAGAGAAAGCAGAAGGAGAAGCCGAGGAAGAAACGAAAGTTGGGCAACGGTAAGAGTTGGCGACCTACCGAAGAGTCGGACGACGACGAGGACGACGACGAGCTGCCCGGGCTTGGCATTTTGAAACCAGACATAACGTTTTTCGGCGAGAAACTGTCCGACTCATTCGACCACGCTTTGCGCGCCGATCGAGAACACGTCGATTTGCTGATCGTCATGGGTACGTCTCTCAAAGTCGCTCCCGTATCCGAGATCTTGGGCCACATTCCACACTCGACCCCCGTGATCCTCATCAACAAGACACCCATCCTACACCTCGCGACCGACATTATGCTGCTGGGCGACTGCGATGCGATCGTAGAGTATCTGTGCCGGAAGTTGGGGTGGGATTTGCCGGCGGTAAAGCCAAACGAGGACGTGGTGGGCACGGGAGCCGCGGAAGAGGTGAAGGAGAAGGTGGAGTTACTGGACGATAGGGAGCAGAGTAAGGTCGGAGAGAAAGAGCCACAGAGGTTGATGGGCAGCCATGCGTGGCTGTTCGAGGGTGCGGAGCCGGGGCGGTTGCCGGCGTTGCTCGCCGAGATGGAGGCTGAGGACGAAGATGACGATGACGGTGAGGAAGAGGTGGACGCAAAGCAAGATAAACAAGACGAAGAAGGCGCAACGGCTCTTCCACCAGACACCGCATCGTAGCTCGCTCAACCGCACACCACGCACACTCATCACAATACCCAATCAACACTTTCTCACCATACATACCATTTCCGCAGTCTGTCAACCACCCTACAAGTCCCCCCTTTCTCTCAACTCGAAAATACTCTCCGTCTTCGCCTCCACCTGCTCCCACACCTCATCGGCACTATCCCAATCCGCACTGATCTCGTAAATGTTCCCCTGATCTCTATACCTCTTGACCAGCGGTTCGAACTTCTCTGTATACTTTTCAAACTCTTCCAACTTCTCCCTTTTCACCTTTCCATCTGTCCCTTTGGGAAGACGCTTTTCGAAATCCTTCCGAGACAGGTCGTAAAACGAGAAACAAAAGATGGGCACTAGTTCCTTTTCGATCCTCTCTGCGTCTTGTAGGGTGGTGGGGAAGTTGTCGAGGATGAGCAAGATGCGTTTGTTGTCGGAGCGGGAGGAGAGGATGGATGAGAGTTCGTCGAACGATTTAGGTGAGACAATCTCGTCAATGTCGGAAGGGAAACGTTTGAGCAGGCGTTTAGCTTGGGTGGTTTTGCCGGAGAGGGAAGGGCCGATAAGGCATAACAGAGAGACTTGGTCTTTTGTATATTTGGGTGATGCGGAAGCTTCTTCGGCGTGCGTTTCGCCTCCGAAGAACTGGTAAGTGGCAGCAGCGACCGCTAGCGCCGCGAAAAGGATCTTGCTGGTCGAATTAGAGAGGTTCTTAGCTTGCTGTTTTTGACCCTCTGCACTCAGTCGAGAGTTGAGTTGATCCCAAGCAAATTTCTTTCCCACTTCAACTAGCCTATTGCTACTTCCCCCCGAACCCAAGGTTTCATTCACCTTCTGCTGAGCAATCTTCTTCCCTTCTTCAGCCAACTTCTCGCTACTTTGAGGGTTCAACTTATCACCCACCGTCTGCTGAACAAACTTCTTCCCCTCCTCGATCACTTTGTCTTTCGCATCCTGCTTTAAATTTCTCGCCGAAGTCGAGCTAGCAAATCCACGTGCGACTCCAGACCACGTCGAAGCATGTCGACTATTACGCAGGCCCGTACGGGCCGAGGCTGTCGACCCAGCAAGCAGTCTGAATGCTTCCGAAATGCTGCATCTGGAAGCATAGGCTTCCGTCGAAGAGCTGGATACAGGCTGAACAAGATGGCTGGAGGGCGTTGCAAGGTGCGAGCCTGAAACTGTGGGTTGAAGCTTGGACCCCAGACGGGGAACTCGAGAGGCTACTCGCTGGTCGCCTAGCCAGCAAGCTCTGGTCGTAGTGGTAGAGAAAGAGTGCTGCAGCATGGTTGTCGTCGGCTTGGTCTAGGTGGTTCAGTGTGATGGTGTGGACGATACTGGTTACCTGGATCGGTATAAAGAGCGGAAGGTATCGCGAGGACGCCCCAATGGGAGGGTCAAGAAGAGGTTGGCTAAGCTGCGCCAAAAGTGTGGAGGCGGGGAAGGGAAACGGCTTTTTTTGGTAATTTTTTTTTTTACCGCTGAGGGATGTCACTGCATTTCTTTTTGCCGCCTTCTGAACTCAAAACTGAGTTCTGACAATTCGGCGCAGTCCTGACCAACTGTGAGGCTGCGTTTGCTCGAGAAGGCTCTTGGAAGAGCATGGATGGATTGAACGCCCCGTGTTCGGAAATGTCGCATGGACGCACAAGCACATGAGTGTTGGTGCGAAGGTGGTATGGTGGGCCTGAAATGCGAGAAAGAAGGACTAGAGTACAAAGCAACGGCCAGTTGAAAAGGTGAACAGAGCGAGCAGAAGGAGAAACCGTTGCTTCAAACCTGGAGGATGGAAGATCTATATATGTGCATGCGACGGGTGAATACCGATCTATCGTCTCGAAGAGAGCTCTATTGAGAATGCAACGAGGATTCCTCAAAGACCAGCAGCCTTGAGACCACGCTCGAGATCCTGAATAAGATCCGCAGTCTCCTCGATACCGACACTGACACGAATGAGGTTGTGGCCGATACCAATCTTGATCCTGTCCTCGAGCGCTACCGATCCGTGAGTCATCTTGGAGGGAAGCTCGATCAAGCTCTCTACACCACCGAGCGATTCAGCGAGCGTGAAGACGTTCAAGTTAGAAAGCAACGTGTCGGCGGGAACGTCGTCGGCAGGATCCGACTTGATTCGGAACGAGATCATGCCGCCGTAAGCGAAAGCACCGTCGGCACCAGTAGGACCGGCAGCAGCAGCACGCTTGGAGATCTGTCGGCGTGCAACCTCGTGGCCGGGATGCGATGGAAGACCGGGGTAGATGACGGTCTCGACCGAGGGATGTGATTCGAGGAACTGAGCAATAGCCAAAGCAGACTCGCCGTGCGCCTTCATGCGGAGTGACAAAGTCTTGAGACCACGGAGAGCGAGCCAGCAGTCGAAGGGGGATGGGATGGCACCGATGCTGTTCTGCAGGAAAGCCAGACGCTCAGCCCATGCCTCGTCGTTGGTGACAGCTGCGCCCATGACGACGTCGCTGTGGCCGTTGAGGTACTTGGTGACGCTGTGCATCACCAAGTCAGCACCGTGAGCAAGAGGGTTTTGGAACCAAGGGCTCATGAAGGTGTTGTCGACGACAATCTTGATGTCCTTGCTAGCGTTGGGGTGGTTGCGCACGAGCTTGACAATGAGGGGGATATCGATGACGCGGAGGGTGGGGTTGGTGGGAGTCTCAATCCAGACGAGCGAGGTCTCTTTGCGGATGGCGGCGTTGACGCGCTCGCTGACTTCGGCCTCGGGGCCGTCCATCTCGACAAAGCTGGTGGAGATGCCTTGCGATACAGTGGCGACCTTGGTGAAGTAACGATAGGTACCGCCGTAGACATCGTTGACGCTGACAATGTGCGATCCAGATGGCATCGAGTTGAGCACGGTAGCAGTGACAGCAGATCCAGAGGAGAAGGCGAGACCGCGGCTGCCGCCTTCGAGGGCAGCGAGAGCACGCTCGAACGAGTCACGGTTGGGGTTGCCGGATCGAGAGTATTCGTAACCCTTGTGGTTGCCGATACCATCCTGAGCGAAAGTCGAGCTCAAGCTGATAGGTGGGATGACAGCGCCGGTGGCCGCGTTAGGCTCGGAGCCGATGTGGATAGCCTTGGTGGAGAAGCCGATTGAGGAGGCGTGGCCGTTGCCGTTGGAAGCGCCGTTCGTTGTAGAGACCGTCATCTTGGTTGATAAGGACCTGGGAGAAAGTATAGGACTCGGAATCCAGTGTTGGTGGTTGAGGGGAGAGATGGACCTCGTCGAGCTGGCTTTTGTTGCTGATGCCGGATGTGTGGAGACAGGGGTGACCGCCCTTCCCACCGCCACGTTATGAAGACCCGAGCAGATGTGCTTGGCCAAGCAACGGAACTAAGACGCAGCTGAGGGGGTTTTTTCTTTTTGACAGCTGCGGCTCAAATCACGCAAGAGCAACCGCCATAGGATCGGCGTAAGTTGAGAATTCAGGGTTCGTCATTTATTTATTTTTTTCCAGCAAAAATTCTTGGTCGGATTTTAGCCTTTTGCTGCGACCGTTTGAACCGTGCCTTCGCCCTGAATTGGGCCGAACAAATAGCCGGCGCCCCTCGCCGTACGTAACGGTCTGCTCAGATGACAGGGTAAGCCAAGCTGAATCTGCCATGTAAGCATTCTTCACAACTTCGATCAAACGTGTTGGTACACGATTATCTCCACCGGTGGGCTTTTAGTAAGGTTTGACGGGACAAGAAGGTGGGTGGGTTTGCGTCGATGGCGTGCTCGACGTCGGTCAACCCGACCAAGGAATGTGCGACGGCAATCTATCTTCTTTGTTACGCCTGCCATAGCACACACGTTGGAGGGCTTGCAGCGTCGAGAGCAGGCGAACGCGCCAGCCTTTTCTACCGAACGGAAAGAATAAAATCCACGAGAAAAATGTGCTAAAACTACAGGAGAAAAAAGGGAGCAAAAAAGAAGCCAATCTAGATATCATAGCAGGCACGATCACCGATCACCAAGCGCTCAACAAACAGAGCGTCTTGGCCCTTATGAGTCCAGGCGATGCACGAGGCGAGCAGTCACCCCTGACCTAACTCGAAGGCAGCAAGCAATGCAAGCAAGGCCCTACAGTCGCTGCGAGTCACCGAGCATCGGCTGCCGAGCTTTATTGACCGATAGAGTACAGTACATCTCGGCATCGTACTCGAGCTCAACTTCGATTTGGCTCGGTAAACATATGCTCTCGAGAACACGCTTGATCACAGGAGATGCACGAGAATTACAGCGGCTTTGAGGTCGGTGTACAGATCGATGCCGCTTCAGAGGCAACTCTCGGAGACCTTGCTGTAGGCGATCGACCATGCGCCGACTACGTGGAAGCATTTAGTCGCCGACAGCATCGCTAGTGCGAGCAAGGAAAGTCACCAGGAGGTTAAGAGCATTGACGAAGCGAGATGATCGACCTCCTTGTGAGCTGTCAACCTGAACGTTTTTCGATGAAATCACACTTGTGCTGCTCGGAGCTGCCCCAGTTTTCGAGGGTCAATGCAGCTTCGAAATGTATGCCAGTCAACCCAGGTCCGAGCTCTAGTCCCACCGAGGCGAGGCGGACCAAACCCACTCGACCGACCGACTCAGCTCAAAAGCAGCACATGTCACGGTCCTGCTTTGTTGCCAAAAGTAGATGACCCGAGATGCATGACGCTCTCTACGTGCATCGAGCTCTGTTGGCCCGGAAGACCGCGGTTTGTTGACATGTAAAACTACTGTACGATGTCAACCGCCAGACATTCGACTGCGCTCCCAAGCTGCTCTGTGTGTTTGTTGCGGTGGAATGCCAACGTGGCACGGCCAAGTCCAACGGCGATCTTTGACCTCGCAGATTCGGGAAAGTGGGCAAACAGCTCAGACAAAGGGACCTTCACTCGTGGTCAAATGAACTACAATACACAGATGAACAAAGGCCGGGCGAAAGAAGAAGAAGAAAGCGGAGGGGAAAAGGGGCCTCTCGGACATGAATGAATGCGCAGGATGCTTTCTTCGAATTTCTTCGCTTATGAACAGAACGTCTCGCCGAGAAATGGTTCATACAGGGCGATTCAGCAGACAATGAGCGAGTAAGTGTTGATCTCGCTCGCAGCTTTGAGTTGAGGTTGACTTTTCCAGGTCGTCGCGTTTGCGTCTCGGTCTCCCGCGTCCACCCTCATGCTTTTTGCTCTTGGTTCTTGCAGACGAACTTCGGCCATTGTCCCTTTGTGCACTGCGCATAGCCCACCATTGGACTTGCTGCGAGTGTGGCTCTCCGGCAGCCTCGATCCGTGGCAAAGGTTGAGATGCTCTTCTGCACGCTCCTTCCGCTCTGCCCGCCCGCCTAGCCCTGTGGCAGATGCTGCTGCCACACTGACCTTTGAACTCCGCCGGCTGCATCGCCTTGCTTGTGTTTTTCCGTTTGTTGTGAATGGATTGCTGCTGGTTTGGTGCCTTTCGCTCGCCTTCCCTGTCCCTCCGCTGTCGCTGAGCGGTCCCTTGCCATACCCCTCGCTTAGGACTCGACACCGACACACACACCTCCTCGAAGGGGTTGCACTGGTGTCTCGTCTGTACTGAACGCTGCCTTTTGGTGCTCACCGTGACTGGACTGAGCAATGCTGCTGCTTTCCCCCCTTTTTTCTTTGGCTTGTCACATGATGATTTCGTCTTGGCAGCACACTGCCCGTTTCCAACTGACACCTCGAGCACAAGCGCCGGGTGTTGATCCCTTTGGCTTGCTTCCCGGAACTACTTCAAAAGCCATTCCACGGAACTCAATCGACCAACTTCAATTCCATCTTTTCCCCTTCCTCTTTGATTCTTTACCACCACCACCACCACCACCATCTCTTCCCGTGCCCCTTACCACTGAAACCCTCTCCCCCGTTCCTCCAACTGTCTCGTTCTCCACTTCCACCGAGACTATACATTCTTTTGGTCCCAATAAACTTCAGTTCAACTTGCCCCGTCCACACCACCACCACCACCTCTGTCCGACTTTATCAGCAACCATGTTCGCCAAATCTGTCTTCATTGCCCTCGTCGCTGGTGTCCTCGGCGTCTCTGCCGGGTACGATCCTGCCCACATGCCTGCCAAGACTGACGCCCAGGGCGGTCAGACTGGCTACAACGACTGCCAGCAGCGTTACGGTGCCACCAACCCCAAGGCCAAGTGCCAGAACGTCTTCATCAATTCCGTCAAAGACTTCTGCCTCTGGGGTCCTCCCAACACCAAGACTTCCGACACTGTTGGTGACCTTGAGGCTGTCATGGTCGCCTACTGCATGAAGTCCGGTTACGGTACCCGTCTCATCCCCGACGGCACCATCCAGGGCGCTCACTTCCTCAAGACCCCCTCTTTCGTTCAGATCACCGGTACCGGTGATTTCACCAAGATCCACATCCGTGCCGGTGACGAGGGTGGTGAGCTCGACCCTCACGGTGCCACTGGCTCCGGTAACCCCGTTGGTGGTCAGGTCTTCACCCGCGCCTACACTGGCAACTGGGAACAGCTCCCCGAATGGCAGAACTTCATGTCCGCCACCGAGTACTGCTTCCGTGCTTGCCGTGCCGGTCCTTGGGCCAAAGAGTGGTGCCCCCACATCTACGATGTCATGGGTTGCATGTGGAACGAGCCCGCCAACTACGACCGTGGTGTCTTTGAGCAGTGTGACGGTACCGAAGGCCAGTGGCCCGGTGTCTACTCTGGTTCCACCTGGTACCAGGGTGTCAAGCCTACCCCTGCCGCTCAGCCCGCCGGCCAGAGCTCCAACTGCCGATACTACCCGTCCATCTCGAACGGTCCTGCGATCAAGACCCCCTCGAAGCGATCCGTCATGGCTACCCAGGTCAAGCGTTCGCCCGAATGGGAGGACGAGCCTTAGATGGCTTTCCTCCCCACCTCACGCTGCCCACCGATTTTTGTCGCTACTTTTCAAAGTTGAGCGCAGATCGTCATCATGTCAATAGTCACTCGTCCTCTCCACCTCCTTGTCAGTTGAAAATCTTTGTTGACCTCCCTGGATGCCTTGACGGGTCGTCTTCAGGATGTTGATCTCTAGGGATCCGCTGCTTGTCTCTGTTGATGTGTGTCGTCGTACCATTGTCGTTGCGACTCGGCGGTGCGTCTTATGCCATGCCTTTCAGCATTCGTTCGTCTTGTTGATCGTCATCCTCTATGTCGGTTCTTGGTAGTGTCTCATCTTGCATCTGTTCCCTGTAATCAGTTGTTCTTTCATCCCCATTCCAAACACCGTAGACGTCAGTTCGTGAAATGTAAAAAGGCAGACATGCTTTGACGTTGAGAAACAGGATAGCATGTATGCTGCAAGTCGAACGATGGAGAGTGCCGAGTCTGAGTCTGCTGACGCCGAAGGATTGAGTAAGAGGTAGATCGGGTGTGGATCGGGTGGCTTCATTTGCGTATCGTGCACGTTTCAACTCCACTTTGTGTGATTTGACCGAGTCGAGTCAACCTGGCGCGCGTCTGACCACATCCGCAATTGTTACAAGTATCACGACGACCATCATCATCACGAACAGCTACAGCAAGCTCACCGCAAGCGACTCACAGCAAAACAAACGCTTGCCTGTCATGCCGCCTCGGCCAAAGGAAAATGTGAGTTCCACGACTTCAAACGCTTCGTCTGGTCTCGTTTGCGTACGACGAGCTCTCCGAATCACTGACTGACCTCGTCTTCTGCCTGTCATCGCCCCCTTTGTATCGCGTATCAGGTCTGGCACTACCCCAGGCCACCTGCGCTTCAGCCCACGTCGGCAAGACTCAGAGTGATCTGGGTCACACCGTCCAAGCAAGAGCTCGTCATTGCTGAAACTACCCAAGGCTACCGTGTTCTCGAGACTTCGCATCCTCCTACGTACTACTTCCCGCCCAATAGCGTCAAGTTGGACCTCATCAAGCCCTCCAAGGCTAGACGCACCATGTGCGAATGGAAGGGAATGGCAGCTTACCACGACCTTCAATTCAGCAAGGATCAAGGTCCTGTCGTCACTGGTCGCATCTGGTCTTACCCTCAACCAACTCCTGCCTTTTCTTCGATCAAGGATTATCTTTGCTTCTATGCGTCCAGCCAGACTGACGCTGACCGCCTCGGACAATGGAAATGCGTAAGTGCTCTGTCAATCGGAGCTGCCCAGCTCAACGTTTGAGCCTCGACCGGTCAGGATGAAAGCTCACACACTTTTCTCTTCCACCCTGTTTTGCGTCTGCAGATGGTCGACGACGACGAAGTTACGGCTCAAGAAGGCGATTTCTGTACGTGACTTTGATCCTGCTTGCCACTCCAGAATCACTCACCAACTGACACTCCTTCACTGCTTGACTTGCAACAGACGGTTCATGGATCACACCTGAAATCACTGGTGGTGACCGAGGTTTCAAAGGAGGTAAGTCACGTTCTATCGACCGTCAAAGGCAGCATCATCTCGGCGCGCGATTCGAGTCATTCTGAGGACACAAACTTCAGATCCTGGCTTGAGCGGACAAGCTAAAGGGTAAGCACAGGCCAGTGCTTTGCTTTCTCACGTTCATCCTTCGTTTCACTGCGGCGCATCCACAAGGTGCAATATCGCCGTCACAGGCGCCTCGCCTGTTTTGCTTTAAGCATCCTTCTTTTTTCGCGCGGCTCGTTTTTTTCCCATCGTGGCTCTAATGACATGCTGACACCGATCCACGTTTCCTTCGATTGTTCGCAGCGCCGACAGAAGCTAGCACGAGCGCGCTGGAGCGTGAACCTCTCGCTGCCTACAAGGGACTCACCTTTGCAGAGACGTTGGAGGACCTCAGCAGTCGATTTATCGTCAATCTCCCCTCGGACGAGCTCTCGAGCATCGAGCGCATCTGCTTCCAGGTCGAGCAAGCCCACTGGTTCTACGAAGACTTCTTGCGTCCGCTCAACCCTTCACTCCCATCCCTAGGATTGCGACGCTTCTCCTCGTATCTCTTGCACACCGCCTCCATGATCGTGCCGCTCATTCAACGCTACATCACTGGCGGCAGCGGGCAGCAGGACCTTGAGGCGGCCTTTGACGAGTTCCTCAAGTACAAGACGCGCGTACCCGTCTGCGGTGCCATCTTGCTCGCTGAAAACTGGGACAAGTGCCTCTTGGTCAAAGGCTGGAAATCTTCGGCTGCGTGGGGGTTCCCCAAGGGCAAGATCAACCAGAACGAACCGGAGCGCGATTGCGCCATTCGCGAGGTGCTCGAAGAGACGGGATACGACTGCACGCCTCTGCTTCCCGAAGACAGCAAAGACTACATGGACCTTACGATGCGAGAGCAACGGCTGCGTCTCTATATTGTGCCAGGCGTCAAGGAGAGCACCAAGTTCGAGACTTTGACCCGCAAGGAGATCTCCAAGATCGCCTGGTTCAAGTTGAGCGATCTGCCAACATGGAAGAAGTCAAAAGATCCGCCGGCTGGCATGGGTGGCAAGTTCTACCTTATCTCGCCTTTCATCGGACGCTTGAAGCAGTGGATTCACGCGAACAAGGCGACGCACCCACTTCGTCCTGCAGGAAAGTCGGAGCCAACGATCGATTCGAGTCAAGACGCATCGTCACCGATGCCCGCTGCGGCCAAAGCTGCCACTCCAGCAGCTGTGCCGTCCTTTGTCGATACGACTTCGCTCTTTCCATCCTTCTCTGGCGAAGATAAGGCAGTACAGACCAAAGCTGAGCCTCTGCCAGCGCCTCCCACAAGTGACAAGCTCAAAGCGCTGCTTGGCCTGTCATCTCCGACGCCGGAACCCGCTCGTGCTGCGGCACCGAACGCACAGCAAAGCCAATCAGCAGCTAATGCTCTGGATCAGATGTTCCCCGGTGTCGGTGCCAAGATGATCCAGGCTTCTGGCGACGAACGTGGCCAGCAACTTTTGTCACTGTTGATGAACTCGAACACAGCACCTCAAGGCCAAGCAGGAGCTGCTCCCACTCAAGCCGAGGTACAGAATCGCGCGTCTCTTCTGCTGGCAGCTCTCAATGGGCCCGGTGCGACTCACGATGGCACACCGCCTCCCTCGAACTCTCAAGCCAATCCGCTCCTGAATATGCTCAACGACCCATCGCGAAGCCAATCACCTCTGCCAGCTCTGATCCCGCAAAAGTCAGGCCAGGCCCAAAAGCTGTTGCAGATGCTGAGCGCGGGCGGGGGTTACGATCGAAGCATGTCTCAGACTAGCTTTGCTTCCTTTGATGGCAGCAGTTCGGCACCAACGCATGGTGGTGCGCATCAAGATGTGCCTGCTCCTAATGGTCCACAGGCCGATGCACTTTTGCGCATGCTGCAGCCCTCGTCACCTCCTAGCGCTTCCGGATTGTCGTCTCCTCCGTCACAAGCAGCATCTAAGAATGACCTGCTGTCAATTTTGACTGCTGGACTGCCTTCTGCAGATCGATCTGGACCCGGCGAAGGACCGCAAGCTGGACCACCGCAGTATGGGTATGATCGACCACCGATGGGCGGAGGTTTCCAACCAAACCCACCGTTTGCTTTCCCGCCTCCTCCTCCGCACATGATGGGCGGTGGCATGATGCCTCCTGGCGGACCACACGGGTTCCCCATGGGACCTATGCCGCCCGCACCAGGACCTGGACCTCCTCAAGGTCCACCACAAGGGTGGGAATTTATGCCGCCTCGACCGAACTTTGCGCCTTACTCGACCGGCCCTCCTTCTTGATTGACTGCTAAATTTCGCAACTGCTAACACAACCTTGCCTCTCACTCTCGGTCATGATCGTTTTGACGGTGCTCTGTAGGAGCTGGAACGAGATGATGCCAAGAAGATGCCAATGGTCTTGGAACCAATTGAACCGTGTCATCTTTATATGCTCGGCTTTTGAGCTGTTCAATGTTATCGCGCTTTGTTCATGTCGCACCTACAGTCCAAGCTCGCAAAGCTCCTCCTCGACAACCGTGTGACGTCTGTAGGAAGTTGTGCATTGCTGAGAGTCGGCGCCAGTCTTTGGCTATATAACGCATTGGCCAGCAGCCGAAGCAGACCAACTGCCGAAAGAAGCGAGATTTTAAAGTTGAGCGTACGGAATTTTCCTTTTTGGACGTGGGTTTTCCCTCCACTTTGGGAGGCACTGGACGAGTCGATTAAGGTTTTCAGCCCCGAACGTCGCATGTGCATGCGCCTTCATGGCGGCTACTGTACCGAAGCTGTCCGCATTGAACGCTTACGCTCCAAAAGTCAAAGATTAGCTTGTGCTTTTTGATCCTTTCCTCCATCGTACCATCTTCGAGACGATATCTGTACAACCAACTATGCTGTATTTCACGACGAGCTGGGTCGGGACGGTGTTGACCTTTGGTCTGGCCGCAGCGCTGGCACACGGTCGAGCTGTACCGAAGACCAACGAAGCGGTTTTCGATCTGCAGAGCACGGTGGGACAGACTTCATTCTCGCTCGACCCTCAAGCCCATTCCCTTTCATACTCCCACAGCATCTTTGCCAACATCGCCAACTTTTCCAGCGGTCAACCGCGCCCTCCCTCCTATTGGACGTACGAAGAAGGCGTGGGTCACTTTTCCGAATGGTCCAAAGCCACAAGTTGTCCTTCCTCACCGACTGGGTGGCTGGCAAGGCGGACGAATGGACCATTGTCATGGGCAATGAAGGTGGGGATCTCGACTCTATGGCTGCTGCACTTACGTGGGCTTATCACATCTCGCATTCGACTCTGCATCATCCCACCCCGCGCAAAGCAGTAGCACTGCTCCAGACGCCGCTCGACGCGTTGGACTTGCGACCGGAGAACAAGGTCGCGTTGGACAATAGCAAAATGTCTTCGGGTCATCGTGATCTGCTCACTATCGATGAGCTACCGGCACGACCTGAAGAGATCGCGAAAAAGATCAAAGGAATCGTACTGGTCGACCATCCGCTGCCGTTGAGCGTTTGGAACGGTGCGAATGTTTTGGGTATAATAGATCATCATTCGGATCGTGGAGTTGCACCCCATGCAAATCCGAGGATTTTCGACACCGTTGCCAGCTGTACAACGCTGGTCGCCAGACAGATGCTGGATGAGCTAGAAGCGATTGGTAGAGATCCGCGGGGACCGGGGGAGTATCATATGCCTCATGAGTTGTTGGAGTTGATTCTGGATGCGATTGCGATTGATTCGGATGGGTTGAATCCGAAGAAAAGCAGCAAGGCGGATGCAGAGGTTTCAAGGAGGGTATTGGAAAGAAGCAACTGGAGGAATGAGAGTTTGGAAGAGGTCATGGAGCGGCTGGATAAGGAGTTGGGTGCGGCGAAGAAGGATCTTTCGCATCTGTCGGTGAGAGATCTGCTGAGAAGGGATTGGAAGGGCGATGTTGTGCAGACGATCGATCAACGCACTCCGGATATTCATTTGGGTTTTGCTTCGACTCCAGTCTCGTTAGACGACCAGATTCAGAGAACGCAAAAGCAAACGCTCAAATCGTGGTTCAACGTCGAACGTCGATGGACGGCCGAAATTCACGCCGACGTCAGCTTGTGCCTCAACAAGTACAAGAACGAACGGGGAGAAAAAATCAGAGAGATCGTCCTGACGGTACGCCACGATCATCGCATCAACCCAGAGCAAGCGGATAGTCTGTTCAAGGAGATTTCAAGGAAATTGGGCGAGAGGTTCGAACTCCACAAGCACAAGAAGATGGATAGAAGCGACGGTGCAAAGGTAGACAGATGGTTTGGTGGCATGGAGAGAAGAATGCCGGGAGGAAGGTGGTGAGGCCGATTGTGGAGGATGCGGTGAGGAAGTGGGTTTCACCTTGAATGGATGGACTGCGTTTACACCCGACTCGCGTCTGTCGTGGGCAAACGGTCCGAGAAGAGCATACACATGATGGACTACGATTGACGCCGAGTCTCGTCTGTACAATTCTTTGTCGTTGAGGAATGTAGAACTGCATGCATTGAGTGGATCGTGCGTGTGCTGGAATCGTATGCTGATATCATATGTCTAAGAAATACCCTCCTTCCGTGAATCGTCTCCTACAACCAAGCATTTCTGATGCTATTCTTCCTACCCACCGTCTCCCTCGTCTCCAACTCCACCTCTTCGCTCGCAAACAACCTCGAACCTCTCCTCGACCCATTCCTATCCGACTCTTCGTCATCCACCTCCGCCTCACCCCCATCTACCAACTGATACCCCGCCTCCCGCTCGGCCTTGGCACGCTGCCTGTTCAACCACCGACTCAACAGCATCGGTAGCAAACTGGCCATGCTCAACAGCACCAACTTGAACACCATCTCCCTGTTCCAGATCCGATCGACGATAGCTCGCATACCACCACCCGCGCTACTCTTTGCCTTGTCTTTGAGCCCTGCAACCGTCATATCCTCTACGGGGAAAGCTTCGACGATCTCTTGCAACAGATCGCCGACTTGACACGTGACAAAGTTCCACGGAATCGAACCAACTGCCAACGTTCCAAAGTACGGCGCCAACGGAACACCCAAAACACCACAAGCGATGTTCATCAACCCATACGGTACAATCGGCAGCACACGAAGCACCAACAGATACGTCCAGACGTTGCCATTCGGCCCACCGTTTGAGTTCGAGATCATCACACTGCGCCCCGAAGCCCTCGCCCTGCCCGGTGACAACGCCCTTCGCATCGCATCCAACGGCTTCGCCAACCCGGGTAACGACGTAATCAACGGTCCCAACGGCGCCGAAAGCAGGTAGCAAAACACCCCACCCACCGCCGTCAACACCGACGTATACAAGGTGCCCGAATACGTACCATACATGGCACCGAATACCACATTCATAATCAAGCTCCCGGGAACCGTGAAAGACTGCTTCCACGTGAAAAACGTACCCAGCACCACCAGCGTGTGGTAGAAAGCCTTGTTGCTGCTTTGAGAGTAGAGCTTGAGACTCATCGCGATTTCCTTGATCTCGGCGAGCGTGAGGCTGGTGACGTGCTTGGGAAGCGTCAGCGGTAATGTGGACAGCATGAAGACGATGCAGCAGGTCGAAGCTACAAAGATGGCAAGCAGGAATGCCAGACGTGGTAGGAATGGTCGCAGGCTGGGCATCGATAGCCGCCAGGAGCTGAGGTTGATCTGGATGCCCGGCAAAAGGGCGAGAAGCGTCTTGCCAGCGCTCTCGATTCGGTAGGTGTCGACGTCAAACATGTTGTATGTGCGTGATGGGCGGTCGGAAGCGGAAGTGATCGTCGAGGAAGTTGGCGTGGTCGAGCGGCTACCCGGTGCCGCTCCGGGAACAAGGTGTGAAGGAAGGATGCCCTGATACGCTCCAGCCGATGTGATGGTCGATTCTGGCCGCGTTGGGGGTGAGTAAGCTCTCGAGCTCGCAACAGGCGAAGTGACGTTCGACGTGGTCAAAGGCGGTGTGAAAGGCCATCGCGACGATCCAGGAGGAGTGATTCGGTTATGCTCGTCGATATCCGCCTGGGCTGCGTCGGCCGCAGCCTGTGCGGCACTCCACTGATGCTTTGGAGCGCCGTGTTGCCTGATAGCCTGCTTGGGCACGAATGGCTGACGGAATGCGTTGACGTATTGCTGATACTCGCTCTGCTCGTCCAGGTCGCTGGTGGGCGTGAGTGGTGGACTATCTTGATTCAACCCAATCAAGCCATTGGGTGCAGCAGGTCTTGCTGATGGCATTACAAGCGGCTGTGGTCGCATCGGAAGCTGGTGAGACGTTTCGGTGAGGTCATCTCCTTCATCCTGAGGCGTATTTGGAGTGTTGCCTGAGTTGGCAGCAGAGTTGTTTGCTGAAAAAGACGAGAACAAGGATCGCAACGTCGGGAGTCTTGGCCTGCTGAATGCGGTCAAGGGTGCCGCTTTCTTCTTGTGCGAGTCGGATGAATCAGATGAATGCGAAGCGTCGCTTTCTGAGCGAGGTCTGGCTGCTGCGGTGCTGTTTGGAGGACCCGCCGACCTTTCTGCCTCTGAAATGAGCTGCAGACCTTGACCGAGGCTGGACATGGTGCGATCACGTTCGACCTCTGCTCTTCGCCATTGAGGTGTGCTGGATGTGAGAGTAAAGTCGGGAGTGCCCGGTCCGCGGTCGAGTCCATCTTGGAGATCTACACGCAGAGGTGAGAGTGCGGATCTTGCGAGCTGCGAGACTGGAACAGCATTGGACGAGACGGAACGGGTACGAGCACGGTTGGCGCGACCTTTGCGCGCGGACGAGGAGCTCGCTGCTGCCGTCATGGCTTGCTCTTCAAATTCTGTGGTTCCGGAAGATGTGGATGCATGCTGCGCATCAAATGCATCGCCAGGTAGAGCGGATGTGTCTGTGTAGGAGCTTGAAGGGGACGAAGGATGGTCTGTCCTGGACCTCACCAGTCGAGGAGGCGAGACTGGTGTCGCTTTCGAATCCGTGCTTCGGTCCATCTTGATATGTGCTATGCCTCCGTGCTGAAGGATCCGCTCCTGCGTTTCCCAGGGGTCGACCGGATGGCACGACAGGTGAGGGAGTGGTGTGAATGCTAGGGATCTGTTGTGCTAGTCTATCGGATCATGGTGAGAAGATGCAGTGAGATGGAGATGCTGGATGGAGAATATGTGACGGTGAAGTGGTAAGAGAAGATGATTCAGACGTTCAAGGGTCGAAGCACTCACTGCCTTGACCCTTTTGGCTGACACTTGGAAGCTCTGTCCACTCTTTGCAGCTGGAGTGTCAACCGCGTTGCCAACCTGCGTGTGTCAACTTTTCTTGGCCCAAAACTCCACCGGAATGCGATTTCCGACAGGCAGTTTCTACTCGATTTCTGCAGTGTGTCACCTAAAAATAAAAATAAAAAAATAAATCGGCCAAATTCCCTTTCTCTCCGAGGCAAACGTTGAGCCGCGGATTTGGTTTACAAGCAAGGCGGTGTTTACATCGAGCATCGTCCTGTCCACATATCTGTATCTTGTTCCCTCCCGGCACTCAATCAATAGCAGGCGGGATAAGCTGACTGCTTGTGTAATGTTGATGCGAAACTGCGAGCTGTACATCGAGAGTGATGCTCTGGTGTGCATCGAGGCTGCCAAGACCAATTGATACTCAGGCGCGTTGTGACGTTGTGCCAGGCTAGCGAAAAGAAGTCGGAGTCTCGAGCAGCGGAACGCGAAATTTCATCAGAGGAATCACATCCGCGGAGATGAGAAAGGCCGATTGCGATCAGGATCGGGGCGTTCTTCGGTTTCACTTGTTCGTTGCAGTCGGCCTTACATTGAAAAGCAATGGAATTATCCGGCTGTTGGCGACTCGTGCGCTTCGGGAAGTACCGACACCTCCTACAGCGACTAAACTGGCAAATGCAGTAGAGTGGGATCGAGGTCCATGCTGGTGGTACCTGTACGGTGCTGCCGCGGAGTCACAGTGACATGGGTCAGCTCTGGTGAGAGAGACAGCTAGCTTGGCAAAAAGGGCCTCTGAGCATACGAGAGACACTGAGGCTGTCCTAAGCTGACGGCTCTCGACCGTCCGCATATTTCGACTAGCGTTTCGAAAGATACCGCATGATCAGCCTTGCCGTTTATGGTAGGTGTCGAGATGCCACTCGATGATGGCTTTAACGGCTTGTTTGCATTACATCTTCCTACGAGTACATATACTTTGAAGCTGGATCGCAACCAACGCTTACACTTCCCGCCATCCCTGCTTCCACCTCATCAGCCCTCTCTACCGACCGCTCAAGACTGCTTCCCATACATTGTGAGTATGCTCGATATCGATGGTATCGCACGAGACTGGACTGGAACGATGTACGACAGGTGTCGCCGTTAAGTGAGCCAGTTGGGAGCGGAAGAGCGGTCCTTGTCTAAGCTCGCGACACGTTTTCTACACTTTCCTTGCGGGGGTGCGCGTTCAATCAGTGCACAAGAGGGCCAATCGCAGCGAGAGAAGACTGCCTGGTGGAAGAAGATCTCTTCACCAGGGTCTCACCTGTCTGTGGTTGACCGCTCTCGCGCACTAATTCGCCACAGAGTCGCGTATCCGAACAGGCACATGGCAGTGTCAACCAAAAGAAGGGGAAAAAAAACCCTTTGCTGACCCTTGCGGTGTCAAATTTCTTCACTCTCTCTCTCTCTCTCTCTCTCGCATAATTTCATCTCGTTCTTAAATAAAAGTTGTTGGCTCTTGACACTCTCTGCAGCTGACTCGAATTCTCACGCCTCCCAGCGCACCAACCAAAGCCCAGCGCTCAATCACGTTTGCGTCTTCGAAGCATCTCCGTTTAACCACTTTCTCCGCCACTACCATCAACCCCTCTTGTCTTCCATGGCTGCCCGTCGTCCTTGCGCAAGACTTGCTCAAACTCTTCTCAGGAACTCTTCCATCCCTGCCGTTCGAGCTCGTGCTTCTACCACCACCATCATCCCCCGCTCCTTTGCCACTTCTGCCTCCAAGATGTCCGTCGCCGTCCCCACCGACTTTGTAAGTAGCACCAAGCTTTGCCACACCTACAACACATTCACTCTAGCACAGCGATCATCGTGGCTGACCATTCATCACCACTCATTCATCACACCCTCAACAGAACAAGGTCCTCTACCAGTCTCTCGCCGAGGCTGACCCTGAGGTCCAGCAGATCATCGAGAATGAGACCTACCGTCAGTTCTCCGGTCTCGAGCTCATCGCTTCCGAGAACTTGACCTCGCTCGCCACCATGGAGGCCAACGGCTCCATCCTCACCAACAAGTACTCCGAGGGTCTCCCCGGTGCCCGATACTACGGTGGTAACGAGTACATCGACCAGCTCGAGGTGCTCTGCCAGCAGCGTGCCCTCAAGGCCTTCAACCTTGACCCCAAGGTCTGGGGCGTCAACGTCCAGCCCTACTCTGGTTCCACCGCCAACTTCGCCACCTTCACCGCTCTCCTCCAGCCTCAGGACCGTATCATGGGTCTCGGCTTGCCCTCCGGTGGTCACTTGACCCACGGCTACTACACCGCCAAGAAGAAGATCTCGGCCTCCTCAATCTACTTCCAGTCGTTCCCCTACAACGTTGACCCCGCCACCGGCTACATCAACTACGACGAGCTCAAGAAGAACGCCGACCTCTTCAAGCCCCGTATGGTCATCTGCGGTGGTTCCGCTTACCCCCGTGACTGGGACTACGCCAAGCTCGCCGAGATCGCCAAGACCCAGTCGGCGTACCTCATGGCTGACATTGCACACATCTCCGGTCTCGTTGCTGCCCAGGTGCAGAACAACCCCTTTGAGTACTGTGACATTGTCACCACCACCACCCACAAGACCCTCCGTGGTCCCCGTGCCGGTATGATCTTCTTCCGCAAGGACCGCGATGCCGAGATCGAGGGCCGTGTCAACGCCGCCGTCTTCCCCGCCTGCCAAGGTGGTCCCCACAACAACACCATCGCCGGTATCGCCGTTGCCCTCAAGCAGGCTGCCGACCCTGCCTTCAAGGAGTACGCCACTCAGGTCATCAAGAACTCGCAGGCCATCGCCAAGGTTCTCTCCGGCAAGGGCTACAAGCTCCAGACCGACGGTTCCGAGAACCACCTCATCCTCTGGGACTTGCGTCCTCTTGGCCTCACCGGCTCCAAGGTCGAGAACATCTGTGACCTTGCCCACATCACGCTCAACAAGAACGCTGTCAGCGGTGACACCTCGGCCCTCGTGCCCGGTGGTGTGCGTATCGGCACTGGTGCCCTTACCTCGCGATCCATGGGCGAGAAGGACATGGAGAAGGTCGCCGAGTTCCTCGACCGTGTCGTTCAGATCTCGCTCGACATCCAGAAGACCTCGGGCAAGAAGCTTGTCGACTTTATGAACGCTGCCCGCCAGTCTGAGGCTGTCAAGCAGCTTAATAAGGATGTTGAGGCCTTTGCCACCAGCTTCCCTCTTCCCGGTGTTCCCGACACCTCGGTCATCAAGAAGCCCGCTCACTAAGCGGGTGTGGTCTTGTTTGGCCCCGCAAAATGTCACCTTGTCTCTGCATCTTTTGTTTCTTTAACCACGAGCACACTTCAACCTGTGCATGATTCCCGCTCTCCCACGTATGGTCTTAGCCAGCGTCGAACACCTATTGTTGTTTCCCGTTTTTCCCTCTGTGTCCAAGTCTCATACATCATTTATTCAGTCTTCGTGTACAACCAGTCAGCCTCGCAATCTCATTCAACCGAAGCGGGGTCTTAGCCTCTCTTCCTCTCGAATCTCCAAATGTGACGTTGTGACGCTCGACGTGGTCGGTGCAAAGGGCTACGGGCAGCGGCCAAGCGGGTCTCGCCTGCTTAGCGGCTTGTCCGCTGTCCAGTCTGTCCGCCTGTTGATGTGTTGGTCTCTGTGTGACGCCATCGGCGTCTCTGCCTGTCTTCGTCCTCCGTTGCTCCGTCTGCTAGCCGATTGTGGGGCAGCTGTGCGGCTGTCCCGAGCGCGCAGTGTGGCCACGTTTTGTCTGTGAGAAGAGCTGCAAAATTGCAGAAATAAAGCGGACACAAAAATCAATCTCTCGCACGAGAACCATGCGTGCGTATTCACCATCGACTGGCCCGCTCTCTCATGTTTGACGTTTTTCACGGCTCTTATCAACGAAACTTTCTGACGTAGCATTCGAATCTTTCCCCCGAAATTCGCATAACCTCCGAGCCTCCGTTGGCGGTGGACCTGGTCGTGCCGAGATAGGCCCCACGAAAAACCCCCATTCTGAAAGCCTTGCTTCCAATCAGGTTCTCCGCGTTAGCATCTTCCGCTATAGTTACTGATTTTGGGATGCTGTCTTCTGCGGACACAGTCTGGAAAACGCTCGCCACTCTTGCTTTGAAGCAAAGGCTCGATGCAAACGCAAAGGCTCGGTGAAGAAGGTAGGGCTTCATGCTGCTACGCTCTGGCGAACAGTCGAGTTGCAGGCCAAAGGACGGCAAGCAAAGCCATGTGGCGATCCCTCCTGTCAACTGCGGATCAGTGGCGGAAGTACTTCACGTCAGGTTGAAAACTCGAAAATGTTTGCCACTAGGTCACCCCAACAAAAGTTACGGAAAAAATCTGAGCACTTGGCCTGTGTGGGTTTTGAAATGGCGTTTGGGCTTCCAGTTCCGCCGTATCTTTGCAATGGCCATCTTTGAGCTTTGCTTCCAGATGTGACTAACTGTTTGGTGTTGAATCCGCTGCGCTTTGGTTTGTGAGCCTCTTGTTCGGATGTTCCGAAAGGCCAGTCTGGCCTGTGTTGCGCTGTTGTGGCGAGCTGCTGCCCGGTTCCAGGTCACCGCTCTGCTGCCTGAGTTGTTTCCTTCCGCACTCGCCGGCCGGAGCAACGTGCAACGATTTCATATATATAACCCCCTCACCCACCGCTGGTCTCCAATTGTTCCCTCACGACCACCACACTTCACACTTCCTTACGTTCGACGTCAAAATGGTTGCCGAACTCAAGCAAAGGTCTACAACCGCTACCCGGGATGCGCAGGCCGCTCCCAAGGAGGAGTTTGCCGATGCCAACATCCCTGACGACTATGTCTCTCGTGTGCTTGCCACCGAGAAGCCTCTTCCTCCCGTTCAGTTCAAGAACATTCTCAGCGAGATTCAATGGGTCTCGTTCTTGGCGCTCACAGTTACTCCTATCATGGCCATCTACGGTCTTTTCACCACCAGCTGGAACAAGTACACCGCGCTTTGGACCATTGCTTATTACTTCATGACTGGCCTCGGTATTACCGCAGGATACCACCGGCTCTGGGCTCACCGCGCCTACAACGCTTCGCTTCCTCTTCAGTACTACCTCGCATGCATGGGTTCCGGTGCCGTTCAGGGCTCCATCCACTGGTGGTCGCGTGGCCATCGTGCTCACCACCGATACACCGACACCGACCTCGACCCTTACGGAGCTCACTTTGGTCTCTTCTGGTCGCACCTTGGCTGGATGCTCATCAAGCCTCGTCGCAAGCCCGGTGTTGCTGACATCTCCGACTTGCGCAAGAACCCAGTGATCAAGTTCCAGCACAAGTTCTACATCCCCATGCTGCTCTTCTTCGGCTTTGGTTTCCCCACCCTGGTCGCTGGTCTCGGCTGGAACGACTGGCGCGGTGGTTTCTTCTTCGCCGGCATGCTCCGTCTCGTCTTTGTCCACCACTCGACCTTCTGCGTCAACTCGCTCGCCCACTACCTCGGTGAGGCCACTTTCGACAACAAGATGACTCCTCGTGACCACTTCTTGACCGCTTTGGTCACTGTCGGCGAGGGCTACCACAACTTCCACCACCAGTTCCCCATGGACTACCGTAACGCTGTTCAGTGGTACCAGTTCGACCCTACCAAGTGGTTCATCACTGCCATGTCCAAGCTCGGCCTTGCCTCGCACCTCAAGACCTTCCCCGACAACGAAGTCAAGAAGGGCCGTCTTGCGATGCAGCTCCAGAAGATGCACGAGCAGGGTCAGGAGCTCCAGTGGCCCAAGTCTTCGTCTCACCTTCCCGTCATCTCGTGGGATGATTTCGTCGAGGAGTCCAAGACTCGCCCTCTCATCGTTGTTCACGGCTTCATCCACGATGTTTCGTCGTTCCTTGACGAGCACCCGGGTGGTCGCCACCTCTTGACCGGCAAGATCGGCAAGGATGCTACCACTGCTTTCCTTGGCGGTGTTTACGACCACTCCAACGCTGCACACAACTTGCTCTCCATGATGCGTGTCGGTGTCCTGGATGGCGGTTACCAGCTCGCTAAGGACGAGATCGCCAAGGCCGAGCGCGAGAACCGCGCTCTTGGCACTTCGTCCAACCGCCCCGCTGGTGCTCCTCCTTCGCCCGTCACCTCGGACGATGAGGACTTTGCCGCCCCCGCCACACCTACCGACGAGACCCCCATGACCACCACCACCACTGTCGCTGCCGCATCCGAGCAGCTCAAGGCCCAGCAGTCCGCCGAGGGTGTCAAGTCGATCAACCCCAAGGCTGCCGCCTACATCACGCCTGGTGAAGCCTACACCATCGTCAAGCGTGGTGAGCTCAAGGCCAATGCCAAGGTTGACGGTACCAAGTTCGGTCGCTTCCTATAATTACTCCATCTTCGTTTGCAGCATTCATCATTTCTCTTGCTATGGTCTCATTCATCACTCTTGCAAGTTCTAGTGCGTACGTGCGAAGCTGAATAGCTTTCGGCGTGCTTCTTGATACTTTGTACATATACCTCTGTTGTGCTTTTCTGCACCGCTCACATTCAAAATTTGAAAGTTTTCAATCGCATCTAAAGTGACGTCTGTGCTTCTTGCTTTGTGTTTCCCCGCGGTATGTTCATTGTGAGAGTCGACTGTGACGTAATGTTCGCTTGGGATTGTCTGGGGTATGGTAGGGAACACCCAGCTGTAGGGCAACTCAGGGACGAAGGGGAAAAGCAGTGGGACGAGGGAAAGCAGCGAAAGTAAAAGCTCGGCAGCCAAAGTTGAGGAGCAATGAAATAATACAGGAGCAGAGACAAGAGCAACTCTGCGTGAACATGAATATGAATTTCGCTGTGTGACGCTCCTTCCTTTCGCGCTGTGACGTTCCTTCCGTTCGCGCTGTGACGCTCTCTCTCGCTCGCTGTGTGACGCTCTCTCTCGCTCGCTGTGTGACGCTCTCTCTCGCTCGCTGTGTGACGCTCTCTCTCGCTCGCTTCTGTCGCTACGGGCTTCGTGTCAAGAGCAGCTCACTTGCTGTCGACTCTCAGAACTCGTAACACCCGACGCTCGACGCTGAAGACGCTCAACGCTCACCCAACTCCGTTGAAAGTGACCACACTCAACAGCCGCTCTCTCTCACACACGGATTCGCGTTCTTCACACAGCACCATCACAACGAATGTTCAGCTACACAGAGCGAAGTTGTTTTGCAAGAAAGAGTGAAGGACAGACGAAAATCGAGTTGGTCGAATAGCCAAAAGAGTGTGGACGAAAAGATTGTGTGAGAGTGTAACAACGAAGCGAGCATATCATCCAGCGATGACACGAGAGTCCTTGCATCCAGTGCTGGACCACCTCTTCCACCGCACAGAGTAGCTCGTCGTTGAAGGACACCAGAAAACAATGCAAAGAACGATTAATCGAAAAACCGGCCTACAACCTATGCCCAGGAACAAACACAAACAACACCGACAGCGCCGCAGTAATCAGCGCGATCAACAACAACACACTGAGCGACCTCTGCAGTAGCAACCTATGCACATACGGCTCGCGTATCCTGATTAACCTAAACGGCGTCGTCTCGCTCTGAGACAGCAAAACCAAAATAGGATCCAGCTCGTACTGATGCGACATGAGCAGCAGCACCGCTACAGCAAACGGCAAGATGACCCAGCATCGCTTTGCTCGGATGACGTCCAAAAAGATAAAGCTGAACGCGGTAGCCAGAGCGGCCCACAGCGCTAGCAGACCAAGCGACAAACGCACGAGCACCGAGATGGGCGTGAGGTTGCCAAATGCTTTGGCTCTCAAGAATCGAGGAAAGACATCGGCCTCCATGGTTCGGAAGACGTACTCCTTTTGCGAGTGAAACATGTCCGGGATGCGCGCCAGAGCTCGCTGCTGTTCCACATCCTGCGGGTGCGGCAAAGCGGAAGAGGAGATGGGGAACGAGTTGATTCGAAGTGGCGCAGGGAGGTAGATCTCCTTTTCCGAGCCTGGCAAGAGGTACCTTGCATAGATACGTTCTGCGGATGCGATCAGATCGGTGCGGGTGATGGCTGCAGAGCGTGAGATGACGGTAGGAGCGACAGAGCCGCGCTTGGCGAGAATGCTCTTCCTTTCCGCGCGTGTCTGCTGAGCCAAATAGTCGGGGTCGCCTGGGAATCGAGGCGCGGACAAGGGAGCTCCCGACGCTCCTGCTCCAGATCCACCAGCAGCGGGTGGGAGGGCGCTGGGAGCATGTGAGACGTTCGAGTAGTTGCCTTCCGGGCTATCGACACGGCTTTGATAGTCCCAACTGGTGTCATTGCCCCTTCTCGCGGTGTTGGTCTGTTCGTTGATGCCATTGATCTTGTTGTAGATACTGCCTCGTTCGAGAGCCTCGGCGTAGTACTGCGGCCAGTCCTCCTTCACCGTCTTGCCCGACTTGCGCAAGTCCTTGAAATACGCTCTGCACAAGTTTTCGTGCTGCTGAACATCGAGCCAGAAGTCGAGCGCATCTTCGGCCGCCTCGCGCTGGAGGTAGAGGTAGAAGCAGTAAAGGTCGACGGGAGGGAGCGTGCGACGGGCAAGCACTTCGGCAAGCGTTGGCAGTCGCTGCCTTGTCCGTGAGGCCTGCAAAGAGAGAGGTCGCTTCTCCGACATGATGGACGTGTGGAAAGTGTTGCGCTACGACCCTAGACCCCGAGCTGATGATGATCTGCTTTTGGTGTTTTGACAAGGCAGGCAGCTACGTGTTCGTTGCTCAATGCTGGGTTGTTGCGTAATCGAAGCGTAATGACGATTTGGGTATGGAGGAGGGATCGGAGCGCGAGGCTTTTTGCCGTGGGTATATAGAGTCGACGAGGGATGAGGAAGTGAAAAGAGAAGGAAAAAGATGGTGGTGCGGACAAAGTGGGTTGGTAGAGGATGATCGCCTTTTGCGAGACTGAGTTACGCATTCCGCATTTTTGGCTAAATCGAAGCACTTTTTGGCGTCCGTATTGTTGCTCCTGAGCGTCAGGCTGAAACACCCAACAACAAATTAAGTTTTCTCACACACGCGTGTTGCACTTTCTCTCGAGAACAATTTCTGCGCGATATCGCGACAACGGCCGTCACAATTGCACTGTTTAAGTTCAGACCCTCATCGACGATCAAATCATGAGCAGACGCCTTGCAACGCTGCTCACAGCGCTGCTCACACTCTGGATCAGTTCATGATGCAAGGTCTACACCACCTTGCTGTGATTGAGATGCGATTGTAAAAAGTGCGAACATGAAAGCGATTTGGAGTTACAGTACATAGTACCAAGCATCTTCTGCATGCTTGACCAGATGATATCAGTGAGTTTGGTAATGTTTTTGAGCTTATGTCGGTGACTTGTAAAGTACGTTTCTATGACAAGACTACTGCGTCGACGAGGAGGAGGGAGTTGCTGTTGCTGTTGCTGCTGCTGCTGCTGCCGCCACTACAGGTGCAGAGATGGCCCCTTTGCTGTCGTTTGCGATAGTACATGACGGCACGAGCTGCGCCTTGAGTCGTTGCCATCCGCGACGGCCGGTCCAGCCTGCGGCACCAGCAAGGAAGCGATGTTGGCAGATTTGCTCGGCGGAGGGCCTCAATTCAGGCTCAAGCTCGAGACAGTGAGTGATGAGATCGACAAAGTCGTCCACGCGTCCACCACCATCTGGCTCGGGCCCTTCCTTGTCCTTGCAGGGTGACCATGCGGGATCAAGCGGTGCCATATCGAGATCCTGATCCGCAAGATCCTTCTCAGAATCTGCGGGTCCAACGCGTGCGATCATGCACCGTTCTTTCAACGTCTGTGCTGCTCGCGTACCCTCTTCCAAACCCTGCACCGCTTCTTCGCCGTTCCAGAAGGGGCACTCTCCGCACAGCAGCACAAAGCCGACCACGCCGAGCGCCCAGATGTCCTGCGCTTGACCGGCGTACTTTTCTCCCTGCAGGATCTCAGCTGCAGCATAGTCGAGTGTGCCACTGAAAGTGTCAAACAACTTGCCTGGGCGAACGTGCGCCGCACTGCCAAAGTCGATGAGCTGGGCGTTACCCTCGCCATCCAGGATGACGTTCTCGTCCTTAATGTCTCGATGAACGATGTTGTTGGCGTGCAGGAACCAGAGCGCATCGGCGACCTGACCAAAGATGCTTCGACACTGTGAAGCTGCAAGACCATCCGGAGCGCTTTCCACGTAATCGAACAGATCTTGACCGTGGCCAAAGCATGGCATCACCAAGTAGTAAAACTCGTGGTCTTCGAAAAAGTCGAGCATCCTGCAGATGTTGGGATGCGACGCTGATGTGGATGTCGTCGCTGGAGGTCCCATGGGAGCTGCGGTGCTCTCCCTCTCCGCATCAAGCCTCTTCTGCGTACGGTATTCGTCCAGTGTTTTGGGACGCTTCGGTGACCATGGTCGTGGCTTGGACGGTGCCACATAAGCGATGCGCCTGAGCTGGTCCATGACATGGATCTCGACGGGAATGGGGCCGAGCACACGATGACGGCGCCAACAGTCAGCAAGGATGCGGCTTTTGATGATGTACTTGATGATGACCTCTTCGCCTTGCGCGCGGCCGTCAGGGCCTTTCTTGCGAGCCTTTTTGACAAGGCCATAGGCACCGCGACCAATGTCAGAGACAATCTCGAAGTCGGAAATGCTCTTCTTGCCCTTGTCGTCCTGCGGGAATTGATTCGCCGCAGTGTCTTCACCCGCCACTGTAGGCCTCTTGCTGCGCGGTAGGCGTACGGTGATGGCGCGGTCGAGTGTGGCCTGTGGTGTGCTGGGGCTGCTGTTGAGTGCGGACAAGGAAGTGCCTTCATCCTGCGGGAGCGCCTTGTAAGATGACGCCAAGGGCGTGAGTGGTGTCAGATCTTTCTGAGGGAGAATCTTGTCAACCTGGGGCGAGACTGGCGATAGGTCGTCTTCGTCCTCTTCGTTCAGGCTTCCCAGCTCATCACCCAAGACGGAACCCGCTCTGCTAGCAGCGCGATTGAGCCCGAGCTGCTTGAGCTTTTCCATGACCTCGACGCCGAGGTCGTGGTCGTCAGAGTCATCGCTATCGAGATCACTTTCGTCGTCGTAGTCGCCTGCGCCGGCGTTGAGGTCGGCCTTCGACGACGACGACAGGGTCGGCAGTGCAAAACGTCCTCGATGTGCGGATGATCCCGAGCTGAAGTTGGTGCCCGATCGGCTTCTTCGACCACCCAATGCAACGCCTTGTGATTCTAGATATCTTGACCATTCCTCCGTGGTGGGCGTCCTCAACAGGCTGGTAGCGCTGTTGATAGCCGAGCCAGAGGGTGATCTGACGGGCTGAATCCAAGCACCGGGAGAGCTCGAAGTCGTCGCTCCGTCTGCGGAGGGAGGACGCGAGGACTCGGGACCGTTGGGGATCTGTGAACCGAGAAGTGTGTCGATGCGCCCCAAGGCCGCGCGGGACAGGGCGTGTTCCGATTTCTGGTGCGCTAGCATCGCTGGCCGTTGCAGTGGTGCGACGGCCTCTGTGGTCCTGCTTGAAGGCGGCAACAGAGGCGAAGACTGGGGCGACGGCACGGACCGGTCGAGAGGACGCGGAGACAGTTTGGGTGATCTGACGGCCGCCTGCTCAGTGACACTGGCAGCGGGCTGCAACAGCGAAGCAGGGGCAGAAGGATCCCAGGCCACTGCAGTGGTTGCACCACCGGGAGATGCAGGTTGTGAAAAGGCAAAGGAACGGGCATGTCTTTGAGCTTCGAGGACGCTGAACGGAGCGTTCTCCCAGCCAGTCTGTTTTCGAGCGCGCTCTCGAGCAGCAGCTCTGCCTCCGTCAGCGCTAGCAAAAGTCATGGTGAGGCCTGCATGCATAGCCAGCTGCGATCGCGACCGTAGCATGATCATTCCCGAATGACGGCGTGGAACGAGCGGTGAATAGACATTGACACCAGCAGAAGAGAGCAGCTCCTCTGGGCTGGGCGTTAGACTGGGGTCTGTGACAGACGACGGCACCCGCTGAGGCTCTGTCGTTGGTGATGTGAATGGTGGTTGAAAGGCTGCAGCGGTCTCTCCAATAATGACATCCCTCGCGACGGTCGATGATGCTTGAGGGGGAAGGGCCGGGCTTTGAAATTCCGCTAGATGATGACCAGGTTGAGACTCTGTAGCAATGGGGCGGTCAGCACCAGGTGTCCCAGAGTCTGCTGTCTGTTCACTTGTTGCATCCGAAGCGTCCTCCCTTTCTGTGGCGGTATTCTCGTCGTGTTCGTGCGGTTCAGCAGTGGTGGTTCTTGCCGGACTGGAAGGAGCTGTAAGAGACGGTGAGGATGAGGACGAAAGGGGAGCTGTCTTGCCCGTCACGGCATGTGATTCTGTTGAATCAGCGGAAGCGATTCGATCGGATTCGCCGCGTGAAATGACGGAGGATGCCGAGCTCGAGACGCTGCCCGTCGAACCGCGGTTGGATAGAGAGCGGAGGGAGAATGCAGCTGCGGAAGACGCGGTGGATGTGCGGGAAGATGCGGGTGCTCCCACATATCGAGGTCGATCAGCAGAGGTCGAGAGCGACAGGTTGCACCGAGAAGAGTTCAACGCGGACACCTGGTCGCCATCGGAACTACGCCGATCAGGTTGACTGGTAGTTGCAAGGCTGGACGGAGCTCGAGAAGAACCGGCAAAGTCCTCTTCCTCGGAATCCTCGGCATACCTGGCAAGCGAAGACTGATGTGGCTTGAATGCGGACGAGCGCTTCTCGTCACCCGAATGTCGAGATGAAAGAGAATTCTCTGGCAAAGAGTTGCGGCCCCAGCTGCCCGAGCGAGTCACACCTCCCACGCCACCAAGCTTGGCGAGGCTCATCGATTCGCTCGAGCGGGAAGATGTCGAGTATCTCTTGTGGCGGTCGGAGTAGGTGTCGTCGCCATCATCATCCGCAAAATCTCGGTCAGAGTCGCTGTCGGCATTGTCGCGGGAGTGCGGAGTGTTGTTGTTGTTGTTGTTGTTGTTGTTGGAGGAGGAGGAGGAGGAGGAGGAGGAGGAAGATGGAGCATATTCAAAGTAGCTCTGGCGCCGCAGCGACTCTGACGAATTGAGCGCTGCGACGGGTCGGATCTGTTCTAGAGGCATCGAGCTCTAGTCGAAGCGAGGGGCATACGAGTGCATTTGGCTGATAGATGGAAGTCGTGTGAATGGTTGAATGTGTTTTCGCGATGCCCAGCTCCTTCTCTGACAATGCGCGTGCGAATGGGTGTAGGGAAGCAGTCGCAGCTTGTTGGCGCGTGAACCGATCTGACCTCTGGTCGTGATTACTATCTGCGTCTCGAAGCAGTCATCTGTGTCGGCAAGCTGTGCTGTCTCGGGGTATGCGGGGACGCTGAGGTGCGCGAGAAAGCGGGCGAGTTGTAAAGAGGCGAAGCTTGGTTCCTGAAAAAGCTCGCGAAGACGATTAGGGTGACTCGTTTCAGCTGGCAGGGGCGTCGAGTTGCCTTGCTTTAGCTTTCCGCAGTCGAGGGTCGATCGTAGATGGAGGTGGGAAGCAGTCGCGTCTGGTGAATGACAGTCAAAAAAAGATGAGAAGCCTCTCGAGGCAGGACTGCGGACGCAGATCGCAGGGAGGAAAAAAAAAAAAGCATTTAAAACAAAATAAGACAGCGAGCGGCAAAGAAGGGTCGACTTCACCCTTGCTGTTGAGCAAATATTTTTGTTCTCTTCCTCAACTGAGGTGGGCTGATCAATGAAATGCTAAACTCAGGATCGCGCTGCTTGGCGGCCATCACAAGGGAGAAGGGTCGTGCGTTCCGCGGCTCCAAATTCCGTCGACTCTCGATTTAGGATTACCAGACCTGCGGACCACCAACAGCCATGCCGCTTTTGAGTCATCGTTGCTCGTCTCTGCCAGATCATAGCTGTTTGCCGTTTGCTTACGTCTCAGGGTCAAAGCTTGCCTTCGCGCTGCTCAGAGTGGATCATTACGCGGAAAAAAAAAGTGACCACAATTCAAGACGCTGGAAATGAAGGAGTCGCGGCATGGCTACGTGCATACATGCGTTCAAGCTTCAGGCTCTTCCGGACGATGAAATCGAAATCTTTTCTTTCTATAGCCACGGTCCCTCCGAATGAACGCCTCGATAAGAGCCATGTGGGCCGACTGATAACGAATGGATCTAAAACCACTTTGATTGATCGATCGATACTGTAGTCGAAGAACGCTGCCACGGCATCGATCCATGACAAATTTTGCGTGCACTTGTCGCATCCTCAGACACCGCAAGCAAGCCGACAACGTCCTCAGCAAGAGCGAGAAGGATCAGACGGCCAAAAGCATTTCTCTGAGACTGCCGTGATCTTCGTCTTTTGGTCTTGGCTCTGCTCTGCCTCGCAGTCCCATTTCTGACGGGAATGTCTGGCCCAGATCACATGCTGTGCTGCGCCTACGTTGAAACTCCGACCAACGTTTGCTGGGAGCCCATGGCTTTGGGACCGACAAACCCCACATTTTGGGGTCTCTACTCGGCTCGATTTCATCTTGAGCATTTCGGCAATGTCTAGGGCGCTGCACGGTGTTCGAACAAAGGGACTTGGTGGCCGTTTGAGAGGTCCAATCCCCCTTCTACGGTATGAAATAAGATTGCGGACTTGCATGCCCAGTCGCTGATCCGCGGAAGGCCCAAGCGAACAAAAAATCAAGGTGCACGTGACTGCCCGCCAACTTTCGGAAGTCGGGCTTCCTCCACCCGCTTTTGAAGCAACCGGCTGAGTTCGACGTTTAGAACACGACCACCACCATCCTTGTTCTCTTCATAGCGGAAACCTGCCACAGTCTCATAAGCCACAATGGGTAAAGCCGAGGCAGGATCGCTCAAGGCGATCTCGAACGCCATCAAGGCGAAAGGATTGACCAAGCTGCGCTTCTACTGCCAGCTCTGCCAGAAAGCATGTCGAGACGAAAATGGATACCGTAGCCATCTCGAGTCGGAAGCGCACTTCCGCCAGATGGATGCCCTTGCTGCCTCTGGCAGAGTTCACAAGGTCATCGACGACTTTAGTGCAACCTTTCAGAAGGAGTTCGTACAGCTGCTCAGCCGAAGATTCGGCACTCGACGTATTCGAGCCAACCAGGTCTACCAAGAATACATTGCGGATCGCCACCATACGCACATGAACGCAACTCAGTGGACAAGCCTTTCCGAGTTCGTCAAGCATCTAGGGCGCGAGGGGATCGTTCAAGCAGAGGATACGGACCAAGGATGGTACATCACCTGGATCGACAACTCGCCTGCAGCGTTGGCGAGGCAAGACGCACTGCAAAAGATGGAGAGGGCCAAGATGGACGATGAGCAGAGGCAACGTCGATTGCTGCAGGAACAGATTGAGAGGGCAGCTCAGTCTTTCTCATCGGTGGATGTTGCAAAGGCATCAACGGCCAAGAATGACACAGCCGCAGAGTCTAGCGACCACGCTCAACAAGGCCTGCGGAGGAACGGATCTCAGCCTATTCGCATTGGTTTATCTCTGGCGCCAAGGTCGGATCAAAAGGCTGATGGTGATGAGTCGTCAGAGAAGAAGCAAACTGCGACGGAGGCTGTTTCATCCTCGTCACGAGTCTCAACAGCGACACAAAGAACCTCTAGCGCACCGGCACCTGCACCTACACCTTTCAAGATGCGAGTCAATGTGCTCAAACCCACATCCAAGCCGCCAAATCCATTCAAGCAGGCTGCCCCCGCTAGCACTCCATCCAGCAAGGCAAAGCCACCAAGCAGCATGACCATGGCGGAAAAGATCATGCACGAGGAATTGGAACGCAAGAAGAGAAAAGCGGAACCCTCTTCGGGCCGTTCATCCGGTCCTCAAATGCAACAAGGCATCAAGCGAAGCCGATTCTGATCACGTCGACACTGATACCTATCGCTGTTTGTCACTGTCATAGAGAGCATCCTCCGACTGCAGCTCGCAGCAGATTGTCAGGTGCTACACCGTCCATCACCGCATCATATACCCCGAGACTTTGTTGCACTGTATTTGTATCCCTCTAATCCACTCCAACCTGATGTTGTTGATCACCATCCTAACATGCATATGCCTCTCGCGGAGACCGCGGGTGTAAGTTGGCGCGATCGCCGATCTGTGGCCAGGTTTTGAGGGTCTGGGTTGCAGTGAGGAAAAAAAAAAAAAAAAAAAAAAGAAAATGCCAAGCGCTCTTGCCGTGTTACTCTTGGTTCGGTCATCAGGGCCAGCAAGCAAACACTGGCCAAGTGCACAAATTCACGCTCCGTTCTTGGCCGTCATGCGCCAAGAAATGTTTTCAGCAAGGCTTTTTGTATTTGACAGCCTATCGAGACGGGAACAGAGCTCAAGTTGAGGTTTCAAAAGTGCATTTTTCTTGGCTCTTCTGCGCTCTTTGACTCTGTCTCTTGGCGTGCTGTTTGAGATCACACTTTTGTATTGACGATGATGTTCATGTTTCAATGTTTGCACTCGCTGATGACCTAGCCGAGCGCACATTCTAGCGAGCTAGAAGCGCTTCAAACAGATGCAAAGTGTCGAGCGAATCGAGCACATCGATGCAAGAGTCACAGTGGTGGCAGTCTTTTGTCGTCAAGTGGTGAACGCGGGACAGTGGCAGCCCAGCGCAGCGCAGAAGCCAAGCCTTGTTTTCTGCAATGCTCTTGCCTCTTGCTCCGACTCCTTTGTGTTGATGAGCAGGGCCAACTTCATGGTGGGTTTGGCCGCTCCATCTTGATACCTTCCTGCGCTCGCCCACGTTTTTGTCGTCTGGTTTGCTCAGCTTGACTCGCCCCTGACAACGTTCCCATCGTTCCCACTTTCGGCTCGGGATCTGCTTGTGTCTCTGCTTCTTGCCGTTGCTAGCGCTGGTGTCGCAGCTTGGCACACACTTTAAATTCTTGGCCCACATCGGAATCGGCTGGTCAACTCTCTTTCCCTACGTCTCCTTTCGGATCTTGAAGCTCTCCTTCACATCGACGGACCATCCTTTCTACCATCATCAATCATCGACCGCTTATCTCCCTTCCTCGCTGTCCTCTCCCTGCTTGCGGCCACAGAGCTGCTCCTCGAAACCAGTCCTCGGAGCAGAAGCTGTTGAAGCAGTCTCGTCAAAGCCTTGACTTGCGGCTCGGATTACCAGCGAGCGAAGCCCACAGAACGGCTTCGTAGATTCGCCGACGATAACAAGGAAACGACCTGCTCTCTTTCCTGTTCGAAGCGACTCGAAGACCAAGGCATGGAACTTAGCGCTCTACGAAGCTGAGCAGGATCGAGCAAGTCACTAGAAGCTCTCCAGGCTGAAGCATCACATCACACTTCAGGAGCAAGTTCGTGGCTCGACTTTATACGACGCAATCGCTTCTACCGATCGACAATCACGATAAACAGCTCGAGTCAGCGGTGCTACCTGCTCATCGTATGTCATCATGGCGCCAGGTCTCATGGTAGTTGGGTCCGGCGTCAGTGCCGCTGCACTTTGGTCATCAGCACCCGCCTGGCACATTATCAGACGCGGAAGCGCAACATCTTCGACGTCTACAGCATCTTCATCGGATTATCAGACCCTTCGCGTTTCCTCCAAGATGAACGAACGCGGAGACTTCAATGGCACCTGCACAAAAGAGCACGCCATGACTATCACTCCAGAGACACCAGACGGGAGTTGTACATCATAGTGAGTATTCGACGCCTTTTGTCTTGGCGGACACAGCCGGCGCTATACACATGTCTCGGCCTTCGCGGTCAGACTGATGTCGTTGCTTGAGGTGCGGCCATGCTAACTTTCGTTTCTGCCCCTCCTTTAACAAACAAAGCTTCGCTGATGTCACGGATTACTGCTGCGCCGCAGTCGGAGGCATGTATAACGCAACTTTCCAGGCAGTCAACGTGTCCGAAGCTCAAGCTGCAGCACTTGATCATCCGATCTGCGCAACGTCCAACTATGCAGACAGTGAGTAGCTCGTCACCCCCATGCTATGAGCAACATGAGAACATTTGCAAGAATAGCAATGCACTGATGCGCATCGATGTCTTCTCTTCCGCTTCTGCGCCTCTGAATGTCCTTACCCTCCTTTGGTCATGCAGTGTTTTCATGCTACCAATACGTCACCGAGTCGCACTGCTCTGCTACCTCACCGGTTCCTTACGGCGTCTGCAATAAGAATGGGCCAGATACTAGCCGAGCCGTCTCGCGCTCGACATCATCTGCAACTCGGACCTCCCCACGTTCGGGCTGGCGTTGGACTTTGGCGCTTGGCGGTCTTGTTGCATGCTCAGCGATACAGCTCTTGACCAACTGAGGCGTAGACCATCGCTTCTGTCCTCATCAACTTACTGCTCTTCATATTGATAGTAGCAGAGGCAGACGCATTCTTCTGGCCTTGCTTCGATGGGTTTGTGCACCTCTCTTTCTCTTTACGGATCTTCTCTCATTATACCCGCGATGTTCATTCCCATCGGCAATCAAGAATCTTGAGTGCTTGACTTTGAGCAGTCCGAGGAAAGAAAACTCTGCTTAGTGACTGAAACATGCTTGACGCTAGGTCGCTGCCATGCAAGAACGGCCGCGGCGCCCCATTTGAGATTGTTAGGTTGAAACAGCTGTATTGGTTGCGTTGAAAAATCACAATCAGGCAAAGGTGCTTCGCGCGACGCGTGATGCGCTGCGACTCGAACCGAGCGGGACCGAAAAGTGACACAAAAGCATGCTTCTCGTCCCATTATTCAAGTTCATACTTTCTCTCCCCACCATCAGCACACTCTTGTCCGCACCTTGACCTCATCTGGCCAGCCTCTGGAGGCAATTTGACCGCGCAACTCATCTGCTCCACCGCGGCTCGACGTGCGGGCGTTTCCGGACATCGACCTCTGGACCGACTGCTCTCCCTATCGCCCGACCTTTCCGCATCCTTTACCCTTCCCTGACTTCCGCTCACTCGACACGCTTCCTTCAAAGGCAGTGCTTCATTACCGTAAAATGACTTCGTCTTCTTCGAGACCGATAGGTCTGGCGGGGCCTTCAGCGCAGGCTCAGCTGGTGGACGATGCAGACATCGTGCAGGAGATGTACAGGCTGCTAGGCAACCTGACACGCAGCTTCGTGCCGGCCACACGCAAGAAGCGCGAGGAGACAAAAGAGGAGCGCAAGGCGCGCAAGGAGCTCAAGGATGCCCTAGATGATATGGGCTACGACATCATCGAGCTCAAAGCCGAATCAGCATCTTCAGCACGACGCCGAGATCAAAGCATGGTCATCGACTCAATCCGACGCAAAATCAACCGGCTGTCCGTGGATGGAGGTTATGAATCTGCTAGCCGATTTGCACATATATTGGCTAGGCTAGAAGGCTCCAACGATCTGCGGAATCTATCCAGCATTCTCGAGCTGCTGGACGCTCTCGCTTTCACCGCGAGTGATGCCGGAGCCTTTGCAACTCCCGCTTCGCGCATTGCCTCCTCCAGCAACAATAGACGGGAGCCCGATACTAGAGTTACGCCATACACTATTGCGGACACGCCCGCCACCAGCGCGCCAAACAACGCACCGACGACAGCCGCAGGTCGCGCCGTTGAATCGCGTGCAGCCGGCAGTCGAGATGCATCATCACGGTCACGCACCGCTGCTGCCGATCCATTGCCAGTCAAGCCAACCGCACCAACACCGGCCGGACCCTCCCGCGAGACCACAGTGCCGAAGGAGAAGCACCTCATCTCTATTTCAGACCTTCAACAAAATGGCCAGGCAGTCTCCAAGGCGCAACTCCTTCGAAACTTGAGGCAGCAACTAGGGAAGAAGCAGATCCCTGAGGACGAGTTGCTACAGGACGTCATCTTCATCATGCAAGGCATCAATGGTCGCCATGTTCGCTTCCAAGAAGAGTTCCAGTATGACACAGCGGAGGAAGACGGAGCAGCGGGACCAGCCAAAGTGGTGAGGGTTGTGTTCAACGAAGGCGAAGCAGGATACATCAACGCACCCACCAAACGCATTGTGCATCGGCTTGCTGAGCTCGGCCAACTGTACAAGAGAGTCTCTGAATTCTCGCAACAGAGAAGCACCATGCCAGCATCGGGTCTCATCATGCAAAGTCTCTGCCACTTTATCTCGAACGAGCTCACGGGCTTCTACCGCCTAGTGGCCAGTCTAGAGGCTCAGATGAACGCTCGAGGAAAGGGCACTGGAGGCACAGAAACCGGCACAGAAGCGCGCGCGAGCACAGATGCTGAGGCTCCAACCACCTACGTCACGCTCAAACGCTTGTCATTGTGGACGGAAGAGATGACACTGCGTTTCAGGCTCATGAGCACCATCATCGAAAGCTGCCAAGATGCGCATGGGGGCTCACTCGTGTCTCTCATCCACTCTTACACCTTCAACGGCGATCCATTCATCCGAAGATTCACCTCCGGCCTCCTGGACGAGGTGTCCAAGCCCTTCTTCCATTCGCTCTCGCTATGGATCTACGAGGGCGAGCTGCAAGATCCCTTCCACGAGTTCTTTGTCGAGCTCAACGACGACCCGCGCAAGACGAGTCAGAACCGCTCCAACTTGAACCCAACAGATGGTGATCTTCCCAGCTTCAGCGATCTCGACGGTGATGCTGCATCCTTGTGGCAGAACAAATTCATCTTCCGCAAAGAGATGCTGCCCAGCTTCCTGCAAGAGTCGTTTGGACGCAAGATTTTCTCGACGGGCAAGAGCTTGAACTTTATCCGACAGAGTTGCGGCGACGGCGACTGGGTAGCAACAAGGCACACAATTTCTGGGTCAAGTGCCGAACTGCGATACACAGATCTCACTGGGCTCGAGAGCACCATCGAGAGAGCCTTTACTAGCGCCAGCAAACGCTTGCTAGACATCTTCCTCGACGAGTTCCGATTGCTCGAGCATCTGCGTGCGCTCAAGGACTACCTGATGTTGGCGCGAGGCGACTTTGTGGACCTGCTGATGGCATCGCTGGGACCGAGCTTGAGCCGCCCCGCCAACTCACTGTTCCGACACAACCTGACCGCGTCGCTCGAGACGGCGATCCGGGGCTCAAACGCGCAACATGACGATGCCGAGATCCTCCGCAGACTTGATGCTCGCATTCTCGAATTCAGCACCGGTGATACTGGCTGGGACACGTTCACTCTGGAATACAAGCTGGACTCGCCCGTCAACACGGTGCTGGACAACCAGGCTATGATCGGCTACCAGACCATCTTTACGCACCTGTGGAAGATCAAGCGGGTGGAGTTGGCGCTCAACTCGAGCTGGCTTCGACTACACGAAACAGGTACCTCGCTGTGCAGGATTAAACGCGGCACGGGCAATGCGATGTTGGCAGAGCTTCGACGCCAGTCGCAGCAGACGATGCTGATGCTCTCGGAGATGATCCACTTTATCCGACAGATGCAAGGGTTTGCGCAGCTCGAAGTGATCGAGTATTCGTGGAACGACTTGCTCACGTTTTTCTCGCGACGTCAAGGCGATCTGGACGAGCTGATCGAGAGTCACCGTGCGTATCTCAACGCGCTGATCGGCAAGGTTCTGCTTCGAGGTGGAAAGAGAGGATCGCAAGATTACTTGGCGGGCGAGCTCAGAGCTCAATTCGATTCGATTCTTGCCTTTACGGTGGCTTCGGATGATTTGACTCACCTGAGCACCCGAGAGCTGGGTCGATTTGATATGGAGCGTGGACATGTTTCAGCACGTACGGAGCGAGGAGCTAGGTCAAGAACCGTGTCAACGACGTCTGCTACGCCAGCCTTGTCGCTGGCGCCCGGCGATCCAGCCGAGGTCGCGCAGATTGGCAAACGGCTGCAAGAGGCCTCGACAGCATTCCAAGAAAGGATGGTGGTGATTGTAGGGGCGCTCGAGAAGCACTCGAACCTGACAGTACGCGATCTGGCCGTGAGACTCAACTTTAACGGCCGATACGAAGCTCACAGTCACCGGTCGAGCGGCGCTGCAAATGCGTCGACCTCATCGGGCAGCGCCTTGCAAAGTCGCAAAAAAGAAGCCGCCACTGCTTCGATAGCCGCTGCGTCGTGATTCGAAACCCCCCGAGCATTGTATGAACTAGCGCTAAAAGATACCCGTCCAAGCTAAGGATCAAGGTACAGCTCGGTGATTGAATAAGTGTGTCATGCGAAAGCATGTGGATTGTATTGAATGACAGCAAACCGGTGTCATTTTTTTTTTGATGACAATGAAGGTGAAGTGATGCTGTAGCGAACACAAGAAGTGCAGAGTTCCGGGCTGAGACACGTTGCAAAACCCCGGTTTGTCTCAGCCCTCACGGGTCAGCATTCACACTGTCTTGAGATGGCAGCGAATTCGAAGCGATGTTGAGTTGTCTGTTTCGCCCTCGCAAAACCCTTCTGTTGGAGGGGCCGTTTATAACAGCGACACGCCAAGCGCGTGCGTGTGTTGGCTTCGCATTTGCCACAGTAGTCAAACGAGCGGGGGATTGCACAGCAGTCGTCGATCACAAATGCTCTTTCTCAAAACAAAACATTCTAGCATGAAACCCATGATCGACAATCAATCACCATGGTGTGCAAGAGGCTGTGAAAGTGGTCGAGAACTTGACGCTAAACTCGAACTTTTGCTTTAGCTGGTGACTACTGAAGACATGCTGGCAATCTCCGTTGGGCATCAACTGCGACTCCCAGCTGGCATGCTCTGTGAATGGAGTTTAGAAGGTCGTTGGGCGCTGCAACGCAGATCTGTGCATCCCACTCAATGCGAGATGCTGCAGTAGCACCGAATGATGGACGCCGAGGCGTCCGATCCCGTCGAGAAAGCCTCTTCTTCTTTGTTCTTCTTACTGCGGCTACGCCATTCTATTCCTATTTTGCCAACAAATTCAAGCTTGAAGCATGGTCGGAAAACAAAAAAACGGACGCCCAACTTGATGAAAAGGCTCTAAATCGCGAGGCTTCCTTTCAGGCACGCGCGCACACTCTCTCTAAGTTACGGGCACGCCGCAACTCAGTCACACGCACGCACGCACGCACGCATGCACGCACCTCACACGCCCAAATCACACTCACTCAAGTCGCCTTGCAAAATTCACAGCGCTGCACTTCGGACGACGCGCTCCGCGGTTGAGTCTTCGAGTGCTGCTCTGCTCTGCTCTGCTCTCCTGGCAAAAGGCTGCTTTGCTCGCGCTCGCTTTTCGCGCTCCCGTTGCACTGTAAATGGCTGAGCTGCTGCTTGTGCTGCTGTCACTGCTGTCACTCCTGCTGCACTCTTACTCGCCCGATCAACGGATCGACAGTACAGAGTCACTTAACGTGAAGCTGCACCTGCGTCGTCGGCGCCTGTTTCTTGCGTCTGCGTCTGCGTCTGCTACAGATCCCCGCTCTGCCGCGTGTATTGCTTCTCTCTTCTTTTCCCTTCTCTCATCCAACCATTCTGTCTCATATCGCGCTGGCATTCCTTCGTATTCACCATTCAGGATCTCGTCATCACCCTCGACTGCTTCTCGCCAACCCGAATCCCTCGATACGACAACAGGCGCTTTTCGCCCTTCTGAAACGTCAAGCTGCAGTGTCGACGTCCAGCTCACAATGGCTACTTTGCAGCAACCTGCCAACGACGCAATGTCGTCCATGGCTGAGGGCAGCGGCAGCCGCGACCGCAACAACGTCATGAGCAAGAGACTCACCGCTGCATCCCTCAGCAATCGCAACACCAACCGTTACTCGGTCACCGCTCTCTATTCCATGGCAGCAGAACAGGATGTAGAAGTAGAGGACGACCTTGCCCGCGCTCAGAAGCGTCTTCGAGAACTCAAGGGCCGTATCTCGGCTCAGTCCAAGAAGAACTTCGTCCTGGAACGAGACGTCCGATACCTCGATAGCCGTATCGCCCTCCTCATTGCAAACCGAATGGCCCTCGACGAACAGAGTGAAGTTGCATCTACACTCGAAGAGACCGATGCCTCGGCTGTCGGCACCTCTCTAGACGACCGCAAGATGCAGCAGTACGGCAACCTTTTCTTCCTTCTTCAGTCCGAGCCAAGACACATTGCCGCACTCTGTCGCCTCGTCAGCTTAGCAGAGATCGACACGCTTCTGCAGACCGTCATGTTCACCCTGTACGGTAACCAGTACGAAAGTCGCGAAGAGCACCTCCTTCTCACCATGTTCCAGTCCGTCTTGTCCGCCCAGTTCGAGACCGCCACCGAGTTCGGTTCGCTTCTCCGTGCCAACACGCCCGTATCACGCATGATGACCACCTACACCCGCCGCGGTCCCGGTCAATCCTATCTCAAAAGCGTCCTCGCCGAGCGAATCAACAGCCTCATCGAACACAAGGATCTCAACCTCGAAGTCAACCCTCTCAAGGTCTATGAGCAGATGATCAACCAGATCGAAGAGGACACTGGAAGCCTTCCTCCCAACCTTCCACGAGGTGTCCCCGCCGAGGTCGCCGCTGAGAATGCCGATGTGCAAGCCATCATCGCGCCAAGACTTACCATGCTCATGGAGATCGCCAACAGCTTCCTCCAGACCATCATCAACTCGATCGATGAAGTGCCCTACGGTATCCGCTGGATCTGCAAGCAGATTCGCAGTCTCACCAAACGTAAATACCCCGATGCCACCGAGTTTGCCATCTGCTCCCTCATCGGAGGCTTCTTTTTCCTCCGTTTCATCAACCCTGCCATCGTAACACCGCAAGCTTACATGCTCGTCGACGGACCTCCTGCCAAACACCCGCGTCGTACGCTCACGCTGATTGCCAAGATGCTCCAGAACCTTGCCAATAAGCCATCGTATGCCAAGGAGCAATACATGATGTCGCTCAACCCCTTCGTCGAGAATAACAAGACACGCATGAACGCTTTCCTCAACGCCCTCTGCGATGTTGGTGATTTCTACGAGACGCTCGAGATGGACCAGTACATGGCGCTATCCAAGAAGGATCTGCAAATCCAAATCACGCTCAACGAGTTGTACAATACACATTCGCTTGTTGCTCAGCACCTCGACATTCTCGCTCCCAACGACAAGCACCACCTTCGCATCCTCATTGACGAGCTCGGAGGCTCACCGGGCCAGGTCCCACGCAAGGAAAACCGCACGCTGGACTTGCCGCTCTTCTCGCGATGGGAGACGCCCATCCAGGACCTCACCACCGCTTTCATGTCCGAGAACAATGTCACGCAGAATGACATCCTCTACATGGAGACCAAATCGATCTTTGTGCAGCTTTTGCGTTCCATGCCATCGCTCGCCGAAAAGCGACCCATCAACTTGCCACAGATCGCAGAGCGAGCCGCTACCACCAAGGATGCGACATTGGTGCGCAGGGGTATCAAGGTCAAAGAAATGCTGCGCGAACTCGAAGAGCTCAAGGTGGTGGACCGAAGGGATGGATACAGCCTCATGACCGACGAAGTCGCCACCGAACTGACGCATCTTGGCAACATGCGTGAGAAGGTGATGCAGGAGATGCGCAGCCTCGAAGCTGTCTACAAGACCATTTGCGAACACAACAACTACATGCGCAGCCAACTCGACACGTACAAGAGCTATCTTCAAAACGTCCGAATGACCAGTGGAAGTGCCAAGGACAAGAGCGCAGGTGGTGTAGGTGTCATTTCGGTCGGTGGAAAGGAGAAAAAGGCCCCCAAAACACAGGCGCTCGGACCCTACCGCTTCACTCATGCCCAGATGGAGAAGGACGGCATCATCGTCGAGAGCAACGTTCCCGAGAACCGACGTGCCAACATCTTCTTCAACATCACTTCGCCTTCGCCAGGAACTTTTATCATCGCTCTCCATTACAAGGGGCGTGAAAAGGCGATTCTCGAGATGGACCTCAAACTCGACGATCTGCTCGAGAAGCAAAAGGACGACGTACAGCTGCTTGACCTCGAGTATGTGCAGCTCAACGTTTCCAAGATCCTCCAGTTGCTCAACAAGACGTTCACCAAGCGTCGTTGAGGCGGTAGTTCAAGGTCGTCTCCATCTTTTTATCGTGTTCTGGATATACCCTAGTCTTCTCCTTCTTTTTGGCTCTACGCTCTAATTATGTGCTCGTTCCTGGCGGTCGAAAATCGACTTGCTGTCATGTTGTACGTTACCTTTTCGTGTTTTGAATCTCATCGAGCTCTTGTATTCACAGTCAAGTTGTTCGTGCTTGCGAAGCCGGTATGATTGCGAATGAGGTTGAGACGCGAGCGGGAAGGAATAAGAATATGAAATTGAGTTGGGCAAGCTTGTACTCTATGATCGATCTTCAGTCTTGACCGCTACGCTGGCTGCACGTTCCGCATCACCAGCCGCTGGCGCAGCCGCTGTCACCGCCTCCCCATCAGCCGCACCCTTGCTCGCACTCTCCACCGCATCCTCCTCCCTTGTCACCCTCTCAGCCCCACCCTTGCTCGCACTCTGCGCAGCCGCAATCCGCTGCTTAGCAATCCTCAACTCGGCATTGACCCTCTCCAACTGCTTGCTCAACTCCAAACCGGTCGTCACGGCGCCGATGAGATTCTCCCATTTCTCCACATTCTTGGCCGTGGGGAAGATCAGGCGTGGACCCACCGGCGGTTCTCCCTCCGCCAGCGTCTGCGTGGTTTTCAACACCAAGTTAGGTCGAGGTGCAAGCATACGCGACGAACGCAGGTACACACCGTGTCCTGACGTCGGGTTCGACGGATTCGTCGTAACAGGGGGCAGCGTCGAAGCAGTCCCCACTAAATGCGCATACGGCGGACGACTCGACGCGGCCGTAGCACCATCCGTAGATGGGAACCGCACGATACACTGCATCTCATCGAACTGCGCCTGCCTCATCTCCGCCCGCTGCTTTGACGTCAACGTCGCCGATGGCCTCGTCGTCGCTGTCGCACCAGTCGGACTCGCCCCATCCTCTGCACCCGGCGTACCGTTTTCTTCCACCACCTGCAACTTGCGCTTCTTGTTCGCTCCTCCACCCGCACTCGCTCTACCTTTCGCCGTCTCTTCCTCGGTACCCAACAGACTAGCAATCCCCGAACCGGCAGCAGCTACAGCATGCGGACTCGAACTGGGCAGGCTCTCCCATCCTCCCAAAAGCCTCAGCAGCTCTTCGCGCTCCGATGCGTATTTGGCCTCGTTCTGCTCGATCCGTCGGATTTCGACGTAGAGCGCTTCTTCTTCGGCCAACTGTTCGGGCGTGCGTGTGTACAGCCGCGCTACTGCTTTTTTACGTTCGATCTCACGCTGCTTGTCAAAGGCGTATGTGCTGAGGAGAAGCTGTCGCGTCTCTACGTCGTCTGTCGAGATTCGGGAGCGGATGAGACGCCGACAGATCGCGTAGTATCGCGCTTTGAGATCTTCCATGGTTCTCTCTTTGGCCGGTTGAGGTATTGTCGAGGTGGAACCTGGGAGAGAGGACGCCTGTGCAGCAGCCCAATCGTACCGATCGTGGATGACGACAAATCGCAGATCATAGGCTGCGCACAACTCCATGAGATAGTCCGTCTCTTCTTTGGTCCAGTCATCGTCTCGAAGGTGTTGAATGTATTCGTCGTTCGAGTAGCTGTAGACGCCAGAGTTGGTGTTGAATTCCGCATATTGGTATTTGGTTTCGATCTCTGCGTCTTCTGCCGACGCTCCCTCTGCTGTTGTTGCCGACGAGCGAGCCGGAGCCCAATGATGCAGCACAAGACCATGATTGATTTCCGGCACATCGTCATCGATCTGCGTATCCTCTCTAGCCGAGTTCAGAAAGGGAGTCCACCTCCACTGTCTAGCTTTCTCCTTTCTGCGCTTAAACTTGGGCTTGAATAGCGCACCCATTCCCATGCCTGGTTTGCCTTCTGCGTCGAGACCGTGAGCCATGGCCAATGTGGGTGCGTTGTCGCCGAGCAAGGCGAAGAGTTCTCGGGTCATGCCATCGTATTTGGATTTGGAGCGGGAGGCTGATGCTGTTGATGGGTGGGGATTGTTGTGCGAGCTGGAGGATTTGCGGTTGCGAGAGGAGGAGCCGGATGCGTGTGCAGAGGATGAAGCGGGGCGGGAACTGGATCGCTCGGGGAGCGAAAGGATGTCTCGGACGTCGTTGGAGGTCATTTTAAATCAAGACCTTCGCCGTCCGATGCGATTGAGCGGAAAAGTAAGAGATGTAGGGTGAAGATGTTGGTGTGGATGTGAGAAGCTGCAGCTGACCGCGTCGACCCTGAATGTCGACAGCTTCCAGAAGGAGGCTGGGATTCGTATCGGCCGAAATCTGACCTTGTGAATGACGAGGATCTCACAGCGCGAGAAAATTCGCGGGTGCATGGCTCGTCCTCATTCAGGGTCCATCCTTTGTGCATCTTGCACCTGCACATCCATCGTCTTTCACCTCTGCGCTTCCAGCGAGCAGCCATCGCGGCACCTTCACGAGCCTCCACGACTGCGACAAACGGACAGAAGAAATCCTACCTGCTTTTTTGAGAGGCTCTGAGGACATGCGGAGCAATCCTTAATCTGCCAACATGTCGCTCCTAGTGGATCCCGACCATCTAATCCAGTCATTGCGACTGGCCTACTTGAAGCGCATCGACGATCACTATGGCCCCAGAGTCATCACCTTTCCCGGCGTTGCTTCTGGCAGACAAGACGCCTCGACATCGGCAGCCCCTTCGCTCGACGCACCGACGTCGATGTCGACTTCATCATCCTCAACTTCATTCTTTGCATCATCGTCCACAGCAGTAGCCAAAGATGGCGTCCCAAATCGCGCTTTCGCATCTCTCTCGTATCACAATCCGTATAGCGCTGACTCGCACGTGGTCGTTGCAGGGCTGACTGACCCATCGCGTCATCCAGAGCTTGCCACCGTCTACTCGCCTGTACCCACCGTCGGAGAGTCTAGCTTGTTTGGAGGACCGGGGCGCAAAGGTGTGAGGAATGCGCATGCATTGGATGCTGATGCGCTCGAAGCCAGGTCAGATACTGATGCGGTCGGCCGTGGCCCAGGCGGCCTGTCATATACGCAGACCATCTATGGACCCGGTCGAAGTGGCGCACTCGGAATGAGGGTCAATGGTCGCAGAGCAAGTAAGTGCGTCAGCATCAAAGCGACACAACCGCTTGCGCCAACAGCATATGACGGAAAAGCGGATCCAGAGGGTCAGATGCAGCCGTCGACAAATGAGGTGTCATCCGAAGCAGTGGCCACCGCATCCGAGAAAGAGGGAGAAGCGGACGCAAAACCTCCTCAGCCTCAAGACATCCTATCAACTTCGCCTGGTGGAACAAGAATAGGCAACGCAATCGGATCGGATCTCGACATTTCTAATGTGCAATCTGGAACGGTGATGGGCAAGAGGGTCAACTTTGCTGTGCCCAGCAGCGAGTCTGGTGTCGGCAACTTGAATACAGAAGGCGAGCAGTTGTCGGAAGGTCAATCACTCTCACCTCGGCCTCGAGATGCAGCTATTGGGGGTCGACACGGCTCGATATACGCTGAAAGTTCGACCGAGTCCAATACGGCAATGTCAAGTCTGGGATCAGCTGGCTCCCTGCCCGATGGCAGCCTGGGCCCGACCACCATCAACTCTGCCATCACAGGAGGTCCTCATTCACCACATTCATCAGCGAGTCAAAACAGAGATGCTGTGCTCACTGCTCGCTCTTCTCCAGTGCTGTCTCGTCCATCTGTGCCGCCTCTATCCGATACTCCCGCGAACCCAGCACTGCCAAAGATGGTCATTTCTGGAACAGACGACAGTGACGACAACAGCGACGTCAACAAACCGACAAGCAGTCACAGCAGAAGGAAGCAGCGTCGTAACAGCCGTCGCTCGAGCCGGTCCGAGCCATCGCGCCTCGCGACACAAGCCGACTACTTTTCGTCGATCCGTGTCAGTAGGAGTCAGCTGGAGGCACAGCATGCGAATCGACCCAAGGGCTCGATGCTCAGCTCGATGCTGCAAAAGCAGGATTCGGGACCTGAGAATCCTTTCGCTGCTTTCTATGCTGGCATAGCTGGTCGCGCAGCCACTGTGCCGAGTATGACGGTCGAGATTTACTTTCCGTGGGCGGAAATCAGGCAACCTCAAACCTCATCACCGCCGGCGAGTGGGGCTATCTCGGTGCATCTAAAGACAAAGAGTATGAAGCTCAACATTCGCAAAGATGCTACGATGGAAGAGGTTATTGGGTACGGTCTGTACTGCTACGTGGAAGAGGCTTGGAAGCCTGAGCTGGATCCTGCAAATTCAACGTGGTCTGAGGCCGAGCGAGAAGCCAAGACGACGACCATTGGTTGGACATTGATGATCGTCGAGGATGGGGAGGTGGACGATGACTTTCCTGCAATCGATCAGAGTTTAGTGCTCGGCAAGTTTGGAGGAGACGAGTTTGCCATTTGCGAAGCGACGCCAAATCAGGTACGACAACATCGAGATGCGTACACCAACATCACAAGGAGGACGATACGCGCACCGACGACATCCAAGACGCAGACCAGCAAGCTAGGTGGTGCGGGTGAGTCAATGGCTGCTGGCTCTGGAATGGTGGATGCGTCTCAAAGCACGCTTGTAGGCGGGGGAGTCAAGAGCGGTGCCGCAGCTATCTCGGGCAATCCTGCCTTAGCAAGTCGACTCGGTGTACCTGGTGCTGGCACCCAAGTAACAGCTGGCTCTCTGATCAACATCCAAGGTACGCCGATTTTTGCATCTGGCGCTCTATCTCGCAGTGCTCTAGGATCTTCTTCGCAGTCGATCTTCCTCCGAGTGCTGGTGACACCGAACCCCGAAGTGCGATACAAGACGACACTCCAAGTGCCTTCGGATATGTACCTGGCAGATGTGCTCGAGATGATCTGTCGCAAGCGACACCTCTCCAACGTGGACGACTGGGCACTCATCGTACCTGACAAGAGCATTGTCGTACCGCTCGACCGCACCGTCGAGTCTTTACAAGAAACCACGATCTCGCCTTGGTGCGACGATCCAGCCTCGGCGCTCTGGGAAATACAGGTGCACTGAGTAGCTCATCTACCAACCCGAACGCGTCCATCTTCAAACGCTACTCAGCCACCTCGGACCCCAACGCCGCCTCAGGCCAACCCAAATACACCAAAGCGCTCGACATCGCAGCGGCGTACAAGAGCTATACGGTCTACCGCAAATCTCCCATGTTTGGCGGGAGGCACAACGAACGCAGTCTCACGTTGGATGGCGATTGGTTGCACATCATGCCGACGGATATGAAGACGTTTGGTAAAGCTGCCTCTTTCCATGTTTCGAGTGTGGTGGCGTGCAAACTGTCGAGCAAGGTGGTCAATGGGTTTAAGCTGGTAGTTTGGAGAGAGTCGCCAAGAGATACGAAGAGGTACGATTTCGAGGCGGATTCAGGAAGGATTGCGGCGGAGATTGTGAGGGAGATTAATTTGTTGAGGAGTCAGAATTCGTAGCAGCAGAAGGTGTGTACTTTCCCGCGGTTTTCCCCATGCAAGGCAAATTTCATTTTTAACGAGAGAAGCCCCTATCTTGGTTTCAAATCCTGACTCCGCTGTAAGCTATCGGCAATGCAAAAGAGCTTTGTCATGAGGTGAGGATCTTGTAAAGCGGAGCGAGAGAGCCTAATAAGTTGGGCGAGAGGAGTGAGACAAGTGGTGTCTTACATAGAGCTCGAAGAGGTATGGTGTGAGGAGATGATTGGGCCGGTCTGGCGTATTATGCTGCAAGGTGCTAGCGACAAGGCATACGGGCTACAACTTTCAAGCAGGACCAAGAGGACGGCGTCTGCGACTCAACGAAGAGTTGCTTCGAGATGTACATGCTTGGAAGACGAACCGCTGTCGAGCTTCGGTCGATCACAATGGACCAGCAGCGTCTCGGCGGGAAGAACTTTTTGACAGCTTGACAAGCAAGGGTTGCATATCTCAAGAGAAGAAAGATTTCCAGCCGGCTTACACCTTCCAGTTCGACACACTGTAGCGTCGGGACTGATATGACCGGATCCCGTGAATATCAAAGTGGACGACAACAATAAAGAAGCAAGAGGAGAAGCAGGAACAAGAACCGGCCAATATGACAACTCGATGTCGGTGCGTGATGTGACAATATAGAGTCAGAGGTGGGTGAGAAACTGTTCCTGCCATGTATTCCGAAGTGAGCGAGTTGCAAGCCATCAAACTCAAGTGGGGTTGGTCATCATCTGGGTTCGAAGCGAAACGGTAAGCTTTTGATATGCCAAAGCCTAGGAAGTATCAAGGCAGTTGTATGTTCAAAAGAAAGTGGGCGAAAGGTCTTCGAACACGCTTCATCTCGGGTTTGCTGCTGGATTGTGGATCGGTTGCAATGTAACGCGCTGCCGCTTGCATTTGTGTTTGTATGGCTGACAAGGATTGAGCTGGATGATATGGCAGCGCTAAACTTTTCTGTTTTAGCATCCCAACTCCAACCCTCTGTTTCCCACATGAGAAGCGAATAAAGTGTGAGTTCCCGACCAACCTCTACTCGAGGCTCAAGAGGATTCCGACCGTTGAGATGTCTCTTCTAGACGGGCAAAAGTGTAAGCCTGAGTCTGGCGTTGACAAAACGCAGGCTGACAGGCGCATACTGTAGAGTAAATCGATTCGGCCAAACCCGGGAACGTGTGTGTGTGTGAGCGGGATTATTGACACTGATGCATGCAAGCGACAGATACGCAAGCGCCGCCTGGGAAGACAGATCGAGTGCCATTTCTCTAGGGTCCAATGCGCTCGACTCTTTTTTTGGCGAGACAAGGGTCTCGATCCACTCGCGATCACACTCGTCAATCGCTACTTCGGTCTTTTCGCCTTTTAATTCTACAGCCAAGTCGATTCGGGAAAGCCATCACTAGCATCATAAATGCCCGAGGCTTGAGATGCGATGCGAGGATTGCGGACGAGAGAGAGCCAATGGAAAGGTTATGTTGCGGTTAGAAAACAGAACCGATTCTCGATCTTCAACTTGCCTGGTTTGGGCCGCATAAATCTTGCATCACGTTACCAGACTTTTATTTTATTTTTTATTTTTATTTTTTATTTTTCGATATTTTTCCCTTGCGTGCGGCGGAAGCGAGTGAGAAAAGAGCCCTCCAAAGTCCGCCGATCCGCTGTAAATTACTGTAACGCGCACTGCTACGCTCGAGACCGCTGACCCGTCGAGCCCATTTTTGGGCCCAACATACCCAAGCCACACACACAGCCTCTTCTCGCTTGCGCTTAGCTCTGATTCGCTTCATTCATACGATCCAGCCCACTCCACGGACCTCTCTGTACGCTATGGCCTGCCAAGCCTCTCTCGATGGCTTGCGATCGCAGAGCATTTCGATGATAATGGTGTGGGCCATTGCCCTCTTTGCCGCGTTTTGAGAGATAGAAAGAGAGAGCGCCTCGTTGTCATAGAGGCGCAGCTGTCTTACATCGAGCGCTCGAAGACGCATGTTGAAATGAAATTCGAGTTCTCATCTCGGTCGCTTGACAATGGGACTGCAAAACTGCAATCAAGTCCTGTCTCTGGGCTCACACTCATGCGCCCGGTGCATTGCGTTACGTTGCGTTGCGGCGCGATGCTTTGCTGGGCTGGGCTGACGTGGGATCAGGGCAAAGAAAGAGAGAGAGCGATTCGGGCTAGTTAAGTGTAGTCATGGTTTAGCGGGCTTAACCTAGTGCTGCGAAGCCCGCTCGGTTGCGACGGGAAAGCCGATTTTTCTTGGACCAAAAATTGCTCTCGATCGAGGCGACTCTCTGGCCTAAATTTGGCTCTGGTCTTGCATGTTTAATGACGAATTTTGTTTTTCCTTAGCAGAGAGTGTGAGAGAGACCTTCCTTTTTCTGTCAAATGCAGGTGCGGTGCGCTGCATCCGCGCTTTTTTCTTTTGTCTCTTTCACTCGCTCGCTCACTCGCTTGTCTTGGCTCAGCCCTTCCCTTTTCTTTCCCGTTCTGGCGTGTCCCGTCCTGTTAGCTAACGTCTGTCTGGCTCTGCGCCTTTGCGCCTGCTTCGGCCTCCGCTCTCGCCCTCGCTCTTTGTAAGCGCACGTCTAGATCGCTCGCTCGTCGTCGTCGTTTCCGACTCTCTCTACCACCATCTTCAATTATTGTCCCAAAGACATCTCGTCGTCAGATTACGATCCGGCCACTCTTCATCTTGAACCCGCCTTCTTAGGCTAACGAACTTTCGTAAGTATTCCGCTGCACACACCAACACGTTCGGGGTCGGACCCTCTCTCTGCTCCACTCATTATGTACGCGATCCCCCGCCCGGACCTCTCGAGCCTTGGTGCGTGGGCCTGCAGCCGCTTCCGCTTCTAGCGCAGACGCAAAGCGTTGGGGTGGTCCTTTCTGCCAAACTCGGATCGCGGTCGCATGCATACTGGTCTCTCTCAGCATCTCCACATCTGGATAGCGGATATATGCAGCCTCTTTGTCCATCACATTGCGTTTGGATCCTCGACAAGCGCCCTTTGTGCGACTCGTCCGCGTCTATGCGTTGTCACACCTCGTTGCCTTCATCTCGGTCTCGTAATCAAAAAAATCAGCGACAAGCGGAAACTGACCGATGCATCCCTCTCTCTCTCTCTTCTTATCCCGCTTCCTTCATCTGCATGCTCGGTTCATCTTTTTCATCCCCCATCTGCAGTTAACGACCCCATAACGACCCAGCTACCGACCAGCACTTTTGCTCTCTCTCTACAACCACCCATCCTCGACACATCACAACCCACTCGACGCCACCTTTGCTAGATATAACGTTCAGCGAGTTCAACCCAGTAACACCCATCCATCTGCATCATCGGCACGGACTCTTGTGTTCACCTCGCGCGCCAGACACCCGCCTTGTTCCTTGCCTTCCTATCACGACCCAGCATCACGCCAGTCACTAGTCTTTGCATCTGCATGCCTGCTTTGACACGCGCTTTCCCCCTTGTAACGACTTTGTAACGACCCGTGGCTCTTCCCCCGATTTTTTTTTTTTTTTTGGAGGAAGACCATTTTACGACTTTCACGACCAGCTCATACGCCCTTCCGAGTTTCTCGTCCATCATCTCTCCATCTCCCTTGCTCTCTTCACTACACTATCATCTGACGACGAGCCCCCTTACTGCTCATCATTCTCTCACCGTAAAGCAATCCCGCCTTTGTAACGACCCAACTCTTCTTCACCGCCATAAGAATGGAGGACCAACTCTTCAGCCCCAACGCCGCCGCTCAACTCTTCGACCTGCCTCTTTCCTCTGGCGGTCCCATTGGCTTTTCCCCTTCCATCGACATTTCGAACTCCCTCCCTCTCACCTTTGGCGACAGCCTCGAAACCCCCGCCTTCATGCTCGAGGTTCAACGCAGGCGTGCCGACACCGTCACCACCCTCAAGCCCGACTTTGACTTCAGAGACGACCTTGACCTCGACAGCGCCGCCATCTTCACCGACATGCCCCAACGTCCTCGTGCCGTTCAGCGTCTCTCCCTCACCCCTTCCGTCGCCAGTTCCGCTACCTCTACTGCTTCCGAGTTCGACTACGGCGGATTCGACAGCGAGGCCGACCAGAGCAACGCCGCTTCCCCCGTCACCGACGATGCTCGCACCGCTTCCTGGACCGAGTCTGCTTTCAACTCTTTCGATGTCTCGGCCTCCATCCAGACCGCTTTCGACCGCATCGGTTTCAACTCTCCCGACGGTGCTTCCAAGGATGCTACCATCCGAGCCAGCACCTTCAACCATCACTCCGACTTTAGCTTCCACGAATTCATCGAGGACGCCGAACAGAACGCCCAGAAGCTGGCCCCTGCTGCCAGCATCGACTCGCTCCCTGCTGGCGACTTCATCGCTTCCCAGGTTCCGCTTTCGCCTCTGAGCCACAGCGAGGCTTCGAATGAATGCGATCATGGTCACTTCTCTCGCAGTGGCAGCGAATCGAGCCTCGGTCTCTTTGGAGGTGCCGACGTCAGCGCCATGCAAATGCCCGTGCCCGTGCCCATGCCCATGCACGCTTACCCCGTCAACTCGTTCGTGGCCAACAACGGCCCCTACCCAATGGTCTTCTCCCAGAGCGCCCCCGATGCCTCTTGCTTCCATCCTCACGGCTCGCCTTGCCCTTCGTCGCCCAGCAGCGCCCGCAGCTCGTCTCCTTACCCCAACTTTGGCATGGCCGGCGCTGTTCCCTCGGTGCTTGCTTCTCCTTCTTCGCGACAGATTCAGATCCAACACATCCCTGCTCAGACTCCCGGTGTTGGTATGCTGCCTAAGGGCATGAGCCTCTACAGCCACTTTGCTCACCTTGCCAACCCGTACGCCGGTCTCATCACTAAGCGTTCTCGCGGTCGCCGTGTGCCCAACAAGCCTGAGGAGATGAACAATCTCGGCAAGAGCGGCAAGGTCTACACGTGCAAAGTGCCCGGTTGTGGCAAGTGCTTCAAGCGTAGCGAGCACCTCAAGCGTCACGTTCGCTCCATCCACACCGACGAGAAGCCTTTCCTCTGCCCTTACCCTTCGTGCAACAAGCGCTTCAGCCGACATGACAACCTCAATCAGCACGCTCGCGTCCACACCTCGATGGGTGGAGTCGCTGGTGTCGCCGGCGGCGAAGAGTACGATGCCTCTTCGGTCCACCCCATGTCGCACCCCAACAACCTCTCCCTCGCCCAACCCATGGTCCTCACTGCGGCACCTCAGGGCGGTATCTCGATCGCGTCTGGCCCGAGTGCCCAGGTTAAGCAAGAGAGCAGCTGCTGATTTTCCTCGGTCTTTTTCTAATCCTCAAGAAGCCGGCCTTCAATTATGACATCAGTCTCTCTTCTTGCTGCATACTGGATTCCTCCTCGACCTCATGCGATACCCCAGGGAACCCCCCTCTGACGATGTTTTCTCTGAACATCGCGCCGGGGTCCCTTAACTCAATGATACCATCCGATCTTTTTCTGTCTTCGCTTTCGGGCTTCTGTTGATGCTTGTCCCACCCATTTACTTAGATGCGGGGACTCGCATCACTGGAGCAATTTTCTCCTCTACTGCGGCACTTCCTGACCTCAGCTTTCAGAATTTGTTGAAGGACAGTCTGATAGGCTTTTGACGGTCGGTGGCTGCTGCTGAGAGTGTTGAGCCGGTTGCTTCTGCATCCGGTTCTACAGACGGTGCTCGGCCTTTCTGAGGTCTGAATGCCAATTGTGTCTTCTCGCTCGATCTCACTATTCTTGGCTCCTTTACGGACTCTACCTTTTCTTTCCAGACTTGACCTCGGTCAACCACTCCATACGGACACTCGCTCCTAATCTTCCTGCTCCTCTCTTTGTTGCGATTTTTCTTTTGTAATCCCGCCTTTATGTGCTATGCTCGACGACTTGTTGCTACAAAGGTCTCGAGCTGGCGCAATGGCCTTCTTCTCCGCTCATGTACGTAGATTTTTTTTTCTTTCTTGCACTCGCTTTCTTGTTTTTGCTTTGAAATTTCAGTTCAGTTGTGTCGACAAATGGATGTTTGTGAGTCAGTTGCGTGATTGGGTGCCAGTGTGATGATGAAGATAGATCTCGTGTCGACGTGTGATGCAGCGGGGAGGGGACGGCGTGAGCGCGTCTCGTGCGACAAGGCGAGAGCATTTGGGCAAGCTCCGCTCGCCTTTCACCTTCACATGTCTTGTTTTCATGTATCTAGGTATCTTCTTCTTCTCTTCTCCATCAACTTTGTCTTTATCACTAGGCTGGTCATCGCTGCAGTGCACAATTTTCTTTTGCCTTACTGTATCTCCCTAACCCACGTTCGTTCTTTCTCGCTACCTTCGGGTGGGAGAGCGTCGCTAACTTGGCTTGAGGGATAAGGAGCTTGCATCAAAGGTTGCAGTATCAATCCCGAGCTGTGGCTGAAGTATTATGTGTGTCACAGATGATCGTCTGGACGACGTTTACTGTGCGGTTGGTTATGGTGTTGTTGACGAGAATTGGGGGTTTTTCAGCATGCAGCTCTTTTGCAAACATTCGTACTGCGCATTCAAGTGAAGCGACGCAAAGCAAGTGGCAGTTGCCTTCTATCACCTTGTCCCAGCCTTGCTCCCCCGCCTTGACGGGTCGAGAGCGTCCAATCGATACTGTCCAGAATTCCGCAACGAGATGAAACTTCCCCTATCAATGTTGCAATACCCGCCCTGCTTTTGCGTGAGAGTGAGAGGCGGGGCGTGGTCCTACAGTATGACTTGGGGCGTCGACGTGATGATGCGCGATGACACGTCTGTCGACGGTTGCGACAAGGAGCATGGGCCAGTGTCAACGATGCAAGCGATTTGCGCCTTCCAAGCCGACGCTATACTTCAAGCACACACTCGAAACCCAAGTGACCATCACCTCAGCGTAGGAAATTACTGACGAGTCCGCGATGTCTGACCAAATCGTGCGGGACGACATCCCACTTGGACCTCTTCAAAGCCTTGCAATCACATCTCTCAGCCTCAAACCGTACAGTACTGGAAGCAGCAACACCCTCCAAAGCCGCAACCCAAACCGCACGTTCGCAGAGACAGAAAAACAATTCAATTACTTCACTCGCAAACCCCCATCTTCCGCTACAACTTTTTCACTTCATCTCCGGAATCCCCGCCATCTCCTCATACCCAAGCGCAACATTCAAATTCTGCAAACACTGCGTAGCCGCCCCCTTCAACAGATTATCAATCACCCCCACCACCACCACCCTCTTCCCTTCACTGTGCACCTGAAAGCCGCCGAGCTTCAACCCGTGCTGCAACTGCACATCCTTCACCTCCGGAACCTTGTCTTGAACCCTGATCAGCGGTTCGTTTTCGAAAAAGTCGACGTAAAGCTGTTTGACTTGCTTGCTCGTAAGTTTTTCCTTCAACGGAGCCGAGAGGGTAGAAATGATGCCCTGGAACCACGGGGCGACGTGCGGGATAAACGCCACTTTGACATCACCCTGTCCGAGACGGCTGAGCTGATAGCCGGCTTCGCGCTCGTGAATGTGATCGGTGAGCGCGTAGGCTCGAATCCCACCAGCAAGGTCTTCAGGTGTAATCTTGGGCACCGTCGTACGCTCACCCGACGGCGTTTCGCTCGCCTTGGTCCCCGCACCCGAGTAGCCCGAAACGCCAAACACCGTCGGTCCAGCAGATAGATCAAGATACGGCAACATAGGCGCAATCAGCGCTTGATTGTTGGTCGCATAACAACCCGGGTTTGAGATCAACTTGGATCGACGCACTTGCTTACGCCCGTAGATTTCTGTTTCGACACAACCAAAAAAAAAAAAAAAAAAAAAAAAAAGAGACAAAAAGTCAGCCAACCATCCCCTTCTTCGCCGTTGTTTCAAGGGTGGGAGGGCAAAAACAAAGCGCATCGCACAGACCAACCAGGAATCATTGGTGAGTTTAATGTTTAAACGTTTCCATTTCATCCGGTTCATCTGAAGGAACAACTTGCTCTGCATCTTGCTACCCTCCCTCTACTATGCGCTCCACACGGGCTACTGACCTGGCAAACCATACGTCCACTCATCCTGGAACCTATAATCAGCCGAGAGATCCACGATCACACCATGCCCCTTAGCTTTACCTTTACCACCTTCCTGCACAGCCTCCACAAACGGCTTGCAAATGCCATTGGGAAGCGCCATAACGTACGCATCAGGAGGAGCACCTGGTCCCTCTCCACGCTCGAGCTTCTTGAGATCCTCGACACCAATGTTGCTGTAGTTGACTTGCGCCTTCGTGTACTCCTTCAACGGCAGACCGGCCAACTCTCGCGACGAGACGTGCGAAAGCTCAATGTGCGGGTGGTTGTTGAGCAACCCGATCAACGACTGGCCTGTATAGCCTCGGGCGCCGATGAGCGCAACCCGCTTCTTCTCCGTAGTCGAGCCAGGGATGGGTCCGCTCCTCTCCACCGCTGTGGCGTATCCACGTCGAGATTCACCGGCCATCATGCGCGAAGAAGTCAAACCAGGGCGAGCCATGGTCGAGTAAGCACGCGTTCCACTGGGCGACGTAGGCTTAGCAGGCTTGAGAGGCAGGTAAGCACGCTCGATACGGCTCTTCTCCTCGAGGTTGCGAACGATCGTCTCAACCTCGGCAACGTCGTGAATACCGTAGTAGAACAGCGAACGGCCGTTGCGGGTGAACGAACCATCGGCGCGCTCGTAGTGCCAAGCTCGCTGATCATCGTCAGCACGCGAAGTCCAGACCAGTCGCTTGTGATCCTTTCGGATCTGCTTCCAGATGTTGTCGTTGACGCCGTTGAGCACACCGTTGCGAGTGGTGACGAGCTTCTGCAAGATCGGAATCTCGCCTTCGGGCTGCGAAACAAAGGCAACGCAGTCGAAAGGCTCGTCACCGTAAACAGTGTAAGGGTGCTGCGAGATCTCCGAAAAGAACTCGGCGACCGACTTGCGGCCATCCTTGATCTCCTCATCGTTCTCCTTGAGCACCTGTCGGACACGCTCGGCACCCACGTCCTCGATGCTGTTCTTGCGGTACAGCTTGTATCCACGTCGGATGAGCGTACCGGCACCGCTGTCGGTGAACAACTCCTTCTGCAGCTGGTCGACCGAGATGATGGCGACGGACGAAGAGCGGGGGAGATGGTCGAGCAGCTCCTTCATCTCGCGAAGCTTGAGCTTGGTGCCGTACTTGACCCACTCCTCCTTCATGAGGTCGTCGTACTCCTCGTCGAGGTTGATGACCTCCATGAGCTCCTTGGTCTTGCCGTGGTAGAGACCGCCCTTCTCGTTGAGGTAGACGATCTTGAGAGGCTCGAGGGTCTTGGACAGCTCGGAAGCGGCAACGTCAGCGTTGACATTGAGGATCTGACCATCGTTGGTGACAGCAAGCGAGGTGAGGATGGGCAAGCAGCCGGCTCGGATAGCGCTCTCGATAGGCTCCTTGTCGACCTTGTTGATCTTGCCGACGAGGCCGTACTTGTCCTTGTCGAGGTAGTCGGCGGTAAAAGTGCCGATGGGGATGGGACGAGCACGGCTTCCGAGCGACTCGAGCTTCTCGACGAGACGCATGTTCTCCTCGAGGAAGATACGACGAGCCACCTTGAGCGTCTTGGCATCGGTGATACGGATACCGTCAATGTAGTCTGGCTCGACACCTTCCTTCTCGAGCAGCTCGTTGAGCTGAGGACCGGCACCGTGGAGAACGATGGGGTAAAGACCAATACGGTGCAAGAAAGACAAACTGAGAGCGAGCTCCTCAAGCTGGTGGGTGAGGATAGCACCGCCGACCTTGATGACGGCAAACTTGTCAGCAGCCGAGAAGATGCGCAGGTATCGCTCGACCTCCTTGCGCGAAGCAAGCGAGTACAATAGCCTGGTGATGGTCTCCCTGTCATAGGCGTTTTCGCGGGCGGCGGCGCTGGAGTAAGATCGGACGGCAGGTGCAGCGGCACGAGCCTTGTTGGACTCGACCTGGTTAGAAGAGGCGGAGGAAGCGGTAGCAATGCGAGCAGCCGAGGCGGTGTTGAGCCATCGCTGGGAAGCGACGGCGGCGCAAGCGAGACCGCGCGAAGACGATCGCTGGGCGGCAAGCAAGCCCATTGTGATACGAAACGGAGTCAGGAAAAGGGAGTTGCTGGTGGTTGTGGGAGGAAGCGAAGGATTCAACGATCTAGAAAGTGAAAGGTTAGGGGGTTCCCAAGCGTGAGAAGAGTAGCAAGGGGGTTTGTCGATGATGAGAATCGTAAAGAGAGAAGAAGCAATCCGACACGAGTTGCCAAGCAAGATTTGTTGTCGCTCGCAGCTCGCAGCAAGAGAGATAAAAATCTGTGTGCACTGACCCGACTGATTGACCCCAACTGGCTGACTCGCTCCGAGCCAAATCACAAAGATTGAGCGCGCCTTGCCTCTGACCTCGCACCAAGAGATCAATCAATCTGTGAATCCAGCCAGCTCTGCCTTCACCCTTGCTCCCATCGACCAAAGCTTGTCAGAAGCGAGCCAATGGGATTTTTGATGCTCTGCGGCTGCGTCTTAATCAGTTTAAGCCGCTCATCTCTGAATTTAAACATTTTTAACCCATCGACTACAAATCAACCATCCCTTTTGTATTCACAGAGATGCCTCCACGCAGTCAAATTTGAAATGTGACAGACACTGCACACGGGCTTTGCTGCTGGTCTGACTCGACATTGCCTCATCGCTATCCACTATCGGACACCTTGACATCCTCAACGAGAAGCTGTCACACCGTCGCACGTCTCGTTCGCTCGTGAACAAAGCAATCACAGCCAATGAGCACAACTGAGAGTTCTGGCTGATTCAAAACGAGAGACAAAGGCAGATAAAAACGATAATGTCGACAGAATACATAAAACAACAAGAGAGGGAGAGAGAGAGCACAAGTCTGGATCGGTCTAGATAAAGATGGAGCCAGTCGAACTGTTTGAGCAGAAAGTGTCGGCAGTGAGATGTGAAAAGAAAGTGCCGGATAATCTGTCCTGAGACTACCTTCGGAAATGCGGACAAGATGCGAGCCTCTGACTTCCCCCGCAGCACGCTAACTGAGATTGCGGGGTGTCATCGACTCTGAACATCGTGACAGAACCGTGCAACTGCCCATGAACACTGGAGCAACTTGTGCTGCATTCGTGTCGCGATGTGTGATTCGAAAGAAAAGGTGCGCTCACACTGCAGTCAAGAAGCTAGCGGACTGCAGCGGCGCGGGATCAAAAAAAGACGAGGGATTGAAAGCACCACCATTAGAATACTGCTGTTGTTGCTGTTGTTGTTGTTGTTGTTGTTGTTGTTGTTGTTGTTGTTGCTGCTGCTGCTGCTGCTGGAATTGTAGCTGGAATTGGAGCTGCTGCTGCTGCTGAAGCTGCTGTGCATTGCGCATATGCATGTAGTCGTTCGCGTTCATCGAGAACATCTGAGCATTTCCGTTCGGACCGAGAACAGCAGTAACATTGTTCAGCCCCATTTGAACGAGCTGCTGCCCGTTGCTACCCTCGGGACCGCAAGCCGCGAGCACGCCGTGGTTGTTGGTTGGCGACGAGAATGCGAGAGCAGCGTACGTCAGCTGTTGGGCGGGGCCAGTGTTTTGACCTTCGAATGTGCCCGGCTGGACCCAGTTCCCAGCAGCATCATCAAAGGTGCTGTTGCATTCTCCGGTACCGACGTCGCCTGAGATGGACGCAGATCGAGGAGAAGCGCTGTGGCTAGCAGCCGGGTTGGCAGGAGCCGACAGGAAGGCAGGCGGCTGTCCATACACCCTGGTTTGCGAAATAGGAGTGAAGCCAGCGACGCCAGTGGGCATCGAACTGGAGAGCGAGCCGCGCATGCTCGAGGCAACCGAGCATGAAGACGTGGGACTGTTCTTGCCGCCCTCGCCTTCACTGCCAGTGGCAGAAGGTCCGTCATCGTCGTCGAGGTCGTAGACGTCCACGAACTGACCCGGAGCGCTGACGCCCACCTGACGCTTCTTGTTGCCCATCTCGGCGAGAGGGACGGGCAACTCATCGACGGGAGGCTGAGGAAGCGTCTCGAGGCCTGCCTGAGCGAGGAACTTGTTGAGCTGTTGACGCAGCTGCATATTCTCTTGACGCATGTTGTCGATCTTGAGGCGATAGATCGACTCTCGGGACATGGCGTCGGCAACAAAGTCAAGAGACTTGTTGACAATCAGCGACTTGGAGGGGCGTCGTACATCCGAGATGGCGGGCAGTGAGGCGGCGAGCTGGAGGAAGCGGCCGTTCAGAGACTCTCGACGAGCCCGTTCGATGGCGTTGTGAGTGGCCCTACGCTCTGCGCTGGTGCCCTTCTTGTTGCCTCCGCCGCTTCCGGTAGGGCGCTGGAAGACGGGAGCGCTAGCAGGCTGGCCGTTGGCCTCGACTGCGTTGATGGATTGCATGTTGCACGGAGCGAATGAAACGAAAGATGATGAAAAAGTGATCCACCGATACGAGGCGCAAAGGCAGCCGATCGCTATCTGAGTGGTGACGATGGCCGAGGTTGGAGGTGATAGGGGATTGAAACAGCGTGATAGCAAGTGCAGCGACACGAGGCGCGCGGTATGTATCTGAGCTGTCGAAGAGGAGAAGAAGGGTGTTGAGGACCTTGGGGATGGAGGCGTTTGCTTCAATTACGACGGTCAATGAGGAGACGACGTCGGAAAGGATGGCGAAAGTATTGGCGGGATGAAAGGCGGTAAAGGCGGAAGATGATGAGATGCGAGCAGGCTTTTTCGCGAGTAAAACTCAAGCGGACTAGGCTGTTGAAGGGAAAGCATGATCAAGAAGAACAAAAGGTAAGGATGAAGAAGTCGTTAGCAGACAGAACCGCGGGACAGCGGACAAAGAAGGTGCTCAACGGTGCTTGGCTTGTGAACGGGCGGTCATGGCTAGCGGAAATAACGACAATGGCGACTGGCAATCGCAGGCTGCAGACTAGAACGCTGATGCCATCATACGACGACAGTCGAGAAGCTGGGCCATGTCAAGCCAAGCCACGCCAAAGCTGACTTCACAAAGACTGGAGCCGCACGTGGCCTGAGGTGCCCACGCCACGATTCGATCTCCAATCCGGCTCCAGAAACGATGCGGGTTTAATCTCGAAGCCGATGGTATAATGGTGGGGACATTGGCTCTGGTGAAAGCGCAGAGATCTGCAATATGAGATGCGAGAAGCCACGCTGTGACTGTTTGCTGTGAACCGGCTAGCAACTCTTCTGTCGCAACTCCCTATTAACCACCTCGGTCGAAGATGGATCATCAAAGGTAGCCAACATCGGAGCGACGAGCCTGTATCGGCCTCGAGATCCAAGATCGAAGCACGAGAAATGGCGGTATCAGAGCTCGAAGCACGGCTAAGCACTAATTGTGATGTGGTCGGTGCAGTCGGGTTTTGTTATCGTCAACAAAGTTGGTGGGTACGTGGGCCTCTAAACGCTATCCAGCGAGACCCGATTCGATAGTCGAGCCGCCTGCCTACCAATTTGCAAACAAAGCCAAAGCACATTGAGAGTCGAAGATACGTACCACAAGCTCAAAAAGGGGGAAGGCGGCGGTGGAGGGGAGAAAGGCGGCGGCGGCAGCAGCAGCTGACAAGGATGATGACGAGGATGGTGGGAGAGAGACGAAAAAGGTCGCCTTGAATTGCGTTTTGGATTGGCCCGAAAGGACTTGAAAGCTCGCCTCTGCCGAAGCGCCGTCCAAAACAGGTCAACTCCGGAAACCACTTGTCCGGCTCCACCCAAATTTGCTGCGTGTTGCCTGTCTCTGTGCTACAGCAAACAAAGGTTCATGTTGACACCATGTTCGTTCGCTGACAGGACTCGAAGCTGACATTTCCGCATTGTTCTCTTCATGCTAGATGCTGTTCGGGCCAGTAACACTAGTGAGTACCGTACCGTAATCCAGCTCGACAGAGAATCGCTCCGACAGACAATAGCGAACAGCTTACTGTGGTTAGCACTCATGATGAGGTATGCACACGCCCCGCCCTTCTCTTGCATCCGAGCACAGTAGCGAGCCGAGTACGTCAGGAACACTTTCTGCTGCAGGTGTTTGGCTAATGTTTCTCTCGTTTCGAATTTTGGGAGCAGGCGAGCAGGCGAGCAAGCAATCAGACAAGGTCCTCCTTGTTCAGAATCGCAAAGAGGCGGTGCATAAAAGAGGTCCAACCTCGCGATTGATTTGCATCGACACACAGCAGCCGAGTTTGAGACTTGAGCTACAGGACACTCGGACAAGGCTCTACACCACTTGAAGTAAATCACCGTCCGTCTTGCATGCACTCGTCGCCGTCTTGAACCTGGCAGAGCCGAACTGCAGCGAACCTAGCAGCCAGCCAGCAGTGTGTACTGTACGCCTCCTCTAGCATCACATGTCCAAGGATTTGCACCTGTGTCCCCTCTCTATCTCTCAGAGAGAGAAGAGGTTTAAGCGCGGACAGGCCAGCAACCGCCGTTCTGAAATCCGGTCAAGGGTCATCGCTGTTTACTGTCAACAAATGTATTCTCAAGCACTACGATGGTCCCTTGACGGGACAAATGTTGGTCTGAGTGGCATCACAACCTGCCACGCCCAGTGATCCACATCCAATGTACAATGTTGGTGCTAGCGGTGGTGCTGGCGGTGTTGGCAGTGCGAGGATCGCCCTCTCGGTCGATACAAGTCACGACCCTCGGCCTGTCCGCGGAGCCTGTCAAGCGTGAGTTCGGAGTCAAGATGCCGAAATCGCCGCAACGGCAACCTGCCCGAGGCATCGGTGCGCAGAAATTGACCGGTCCATTTTGTCGCAGACTCGTAAGCGCTCTCCATTTCCAGGAAGAGAGCTGAATTGTTCTCTGACAAGAAGCACAATTCACGATTTTTTATCAGATACGTTGCATCGTACATACTGTTGGATGGCTGCTACCACCTGCCCGCGGCTCCATTGAGCGAACGCCATCACTGTTTCGTCGGAAAGCCGGCGGCCAGCGGATGGGACATCAAACACAGCCTCCCAGCCATGTGGGCTTTGTCAACGTCGCGTGCTAGCATTCCTGCCCCTCCTGGAACTTACCATCTGAGACGCCGCATGTGATAGCAGCCGGTCGATCCACCAGCTCTGCCGTTTACGGCGAATGTACACCTTTCGCTGTATGCCACGACGCCCAGCATATCGCTTGGCTTTGTCCTTTCTGCAGGGTCCGAAAGCTTCAAAGAAAGCGGCTGGACTCACTCAAAGCAGATGGGCATATGCCAGGAGCCAGACATCGATTTCAGCTCTTCCAGACAACACCACACGTAAATGGGCAGTATGGGCATCTTGTGTGTCGCATGAATGGCTGTGTTCGTCAAGGAGCGTTCGTCGATGCAAAGCATTGCCAGAAGGAAAGAAATGATCGAAAAATGTTAGACCTTCCACTCGTTGACGAGAAGGAAGAAAATCATCCTCACGGAAACATCGGCCGTACAGTTTTGACACGTGACTTTTTTCTGCAAATCGGCTCCGAAAGTATCGCTGCACAGTCAGTTCGAGGTGCATTGCTCGCCGTCGTCGTTGTCCGAAAGGCGTTGACTGCTACTGCTGCCCCACGCTTTCACCATCTCTCTAACCTCGACAAGATCAACAACATATCGTCAAGGTAAGCATCAGCAACCTTCGGACTCGTACCCTTCGACACCACCAGCGACGTTCTGCACACCAACTCAAAGCATTCCACCACGACCGCTCACCAACTTTATCAATCACACTGCACCGACCTCCCGTCATTCGTTGCACTACCATTACATTACACAGATGAAGGTCGAGATTTGCGCATTCTCCCAGAGGAAGATCTACCCGTAAGTTGTCAAGCCATTGTCTGAAATGCATCCCATGGGCTGCAGCCATATCGACGCAGTCAACAAAGCATCGCCAATTTGCAGCATTTCGATACATCATCAGTACTATTCGACCATACACACAAAGTTACGACAATTGCAGGATCAGTCGATGTAGGGAATAGCTCAGAAAGAGGTGCGGAGGTAGTCAGGCAACAGTGGTCTCCGTGGTTGGAGCAGCATCAGCACAAGTGGGAAAAGGCGCATTCCGATGATCATCAATACCTTTCAACGGTGGAGGGAAATGTAAGGCGACAGAATAGAACACGCCTCTTCAGAATTGGCCAGCACCCGTCGTTGTTCCGGGAAGCGGCCTCGTCATCAGCAGGCACACACACCAACTTCAGTGACCGTTCTATTCCGACTGGCAATTATCTTCAATGCAGGGATGCAGTCAAAAGCAACAGAGTGGGGATGTCATTCACCGTTGCTTGAAAAACACACCGACCGCGTGTTTATTGACTGGCCGACATGCCAGAAATGAACAGGGGCAACACATCAGATGAGGACCTTATCGACACAGGAAGCGTCATGTCCGAGGAAGTGGAATGTCAATGCAGACGTGGGGCGGAACCAGGACAAAGCTTCAGGGATCGTAGGATCGTGATCCTAAAGTGCGGGGCATCGCCTCCAAGGGATCATTACGCTCGGACATACCACCCACATCATGATCGCTATTTCGATATCGTCCCGCAAATGCTCTTTCCAACTCGACTTTGCTGCAGCCCATAGATGCTTTCGATACCTGCTCTTCCGCGACTTTAATACTGACCAACGACAAACACGCAATCATCACGCCTTGAACTGCAACAGTGGTAAGGGTCGTCTCTACGTCCGTGGTGACAACAAGGTAAGTTTCCATTCAGAGCTGGATCGAACAGGCAAAGGCAGCATTCCTGGCTTGATGGGGAACATGAACTTCGCGCAACACTTTGGAGGATCTACAAGGAAGGCAGTGTGCGCTAGCACGTCCTGGCTTGCCAAGACCTGTTGCATGGAGTGTAGTTGCCAGTCAACGCGGATTCAGATGCTGCCTAATGCCTCTTTGATCCAATTGCTCAAGTCACAACGCAATGGACGTGCCGACTGACCTTGTCTCACACTCTCTGCTAACACTTGACCAACTGGATAGGTCTTCCGCTTTGTCAGCTCCAAGAACGAGTCGCTCTTCTTGCAGCGCAAGAACCCCCGTAAGATCGCCTGGACTGTCGTTTACCGACGTCTCCACAAGAAGGGTGTTACCGAGGAGGTCGCCAAGAAGCGCTCGCGCAAGACCGTCAAGCACCAGCGTGGTATCGTTGGTGCTTCGCTCGAGCAGATCAACGCTCGCCGTAACCAGAAGCCCGAGGTGCGTGCTGCTGCCCGCCAGGCCGCCGTCGCCAAGAGCAAGGAGGACAAGAAGGCCAAGGCCGAGGTTCGCAAGGCCAACAAGGCCAAGTCGGTTGGTGCTGGTGGCGCTGGTCCCCAGATGTCGCGACAGCAGATGAAGGGTGGTGCCGGCAAGGTCCGTGTCTAAACGCCACGACGATCCTGCACGCTTGCTTTTCTTCCAATCCTGTCTCTCTGTTCTGCCCCGTCGCATTTGTTACATTAAAGCTATCTGGACAAACACACACCCTGTGTGATTGCGGCATTGTCCACGTCCACGATTAACACTCTATGCATCGCCATTGCACTTTCCTCATCATCTCTCTCACATCATCGTCTTGGTCGACAGCGGCGAAGACGTTGACAGCTCGAGCGCTCGCATGTAGCGTTTGTACAAACCAAACCAAAAAGCAATCACACACCACCGTGTCGACTCGCAGTGGTGTATCTGTGACGGTTGTGTGTCTTTTGCCATGGAATAACTGAGAGGCCATCATTGGCGACCGACATGTACAGAGCATACAAAACATCAGCTGTAACGCGCAAAAAGACTTTACCGATCGGACACGATGTCGAATCAGACTATCAACGACGAAACTTTACAGAAAAGTTGAGCAGGTTGAAAGCCGCTACATCGATCAGCATGGTCACTCGAAGCGCTGGTGACTGGGCAACACGAGTTGAAACGCTTCCGCGGAGAGAAGTCAACTTGACAGACGACAGCTTCAATCGGCCGGCTTGATAGCCACAGGACAGCGAAGGCAATTAACTTATGTAAGCGCGGCTTCGAATGCTGGAAAATGCTTACGTCCGATTTGCCTTGGGATTTCGATCGGCGAGCAACTTGGCGGGAAAGGACGAACTCGGCGTGCAGTGCAGCTGTTCTGCAGATCCCTGCTGCTGCAGCGCGCGCGCGCGTGTGTGTGTGAGCGTGCTGCTGACATTTTGGAATCAGCTTTCGGCTTGAATTGTCCGAGAAGTTAGACTTGGCGTGCTTTGGTTCTTTCGAATGCCTGTCATCAACAAAGAGAGACACACACACACACACACACACACACACACGAGCTGATCTCTGTGTGCTGTGCCGGGTCACGATGGGTTATCAATCAAGCTCATACGACTGAGTTGCTGTGTGTACGTAAGCCACAGCCTGTTCGGATTGAGAGATTTACGATGCATGGGAACGCGTGCAGGCGAGAGAAAAGGGCAAAATTTTGGAAGAGCGTACTGTATTGTGCTGTGCTTGGTGTTCTGTTCGCAAAAGTGTGTATGTGCCTCTCGGAATTCGCCCAGCAGCGAGCAACCGGAAACAGGATCACCGTGGTACTGTGCGTGTGCGTGTGTCAATTCGAAACGCATCATCACCCAGCGGTTTGAAATCTGAGCAATCAAGGTTAAGCTGCAACATCGAACCCCTTCCACCATTCTGACTACTGTAACTTGATTTTCTGACCCAACTCAAACCTTGTTTGTCGTCCACCACCTGTGACTACGGTAGCGAGATCACAAGCAACGCACCGCAACGCACCGCAACGCACCTTGTTTGGCATCAACCTTTGACCAAGTCGGACACCCTCCCGAAACCACTTTACTGGTGCTGTTGCCTCAGCGCCTCAGCTGCTGTCGCTCGAGCTACCCCGCGACGAACCGCAGCAACGGCATTTCCGTCCAGCGTCGACTAGACAGACACATTATCCGACGTTGCCTCCATCCGACGATCGGGTCCAAGCACTTCCATCGACTGACTTGAGCGTCCACTTTGCTACGTCACGTCGGCGCTCCTCTCCGACCCTTCAGTCGCCGCGGCCGCCCAGCTCCGACTTTTCCTCCCTGCTATCTACCAATCGACTATCCGCTACAAGCGGACGCTCGCTCGCGACTGTGCCAAGCTTGCAACCCCAAGGCAGAATATGGCGCCTGTCCCAACAAGTGTCGAAGCGCCCCACTCGGACAAACAAACTTTATCACACGGCTCCACCAAAAGGTCCAGCCCCTCTGCCTCTGCCTCTGCCGTTGCCGCTGCCGCCACCAAGTCTCCCCTATCCTCTTCGCCTTCGCTCTCTTCCTTACTTAAAAAGGGTGCCCCCATCGTTGCTATCTCGCCTCCCGCCCTCTGCCATCAACATGTCCAACACCAGTGTCGACCTTGCCTCGCATCGTCGCGACTGGTCTGGCTTCTCATCCAGCCCGGACAGCTCGCCCGACGTCGAGTCCGCAGCTCCAAGTCTCACGACCGGCTCCACTTCGGCTTCCGTAGAGAGCCTTGAGTCGGTCCAGGATGCGCATCAACGCAGCCTCGGCGCTCGTTTCGGCAAAGGCGATGCCTCCTCCTTGGGCGCCATCAACCGCCTCACATACGATGCAGCTCCTCCAACCAGCTTCGATAGCAGCCAGGACGGCGCCAATCTCATCCACTCCGAGTACGGCTACTGTGCCAACCCAGACTATCGCTACACCTCGGAACATCGCCGTGGAGACCCGCTTCCCAACCCAGTCGAAGAGGAACCCAGCTACTTCACCGTGCTCACCACCTACATCAGCTACATCATCCTCATCCTCATTGGTCACATGCGCGACTATACTGGCAAACGCCTCTTCCCCAAGAGCTACCATCACCTCATGGAACGCGACGGCTATGCTGCCCTCAACTCGGATTTCGACAGCTTCTACACGCGCCGTCTCAAGGCTCGTATGGATGACTGCTTCAGCCGTCCCGTCACGGGCGTTTGCGGTAGGACCGTCGTCTGCCTCGACCGTGTTGCTCTCGACTACCACCAGACTTTCCGTCTGACCGGCGAAAAGACGCGTGCTCTCAACATCAGTGCCTACAACTACCTCGGATTCGCTCAATCTCACGGTGGTTGCGCTGACGCAGTTGAGTCCTGTCTGCGCAAGTACGGTGTCAGCAGTTACGGCAGCCGTTTGGGCAGTGGCCATCTTGATCTGCAGACTCAGACCGAGAAGCTCGTTGCCAAGTTTGTCGGCAAGCAAGACGCCGTGGTTATCAGCATGGGCTTTGCTACCAACAGTACCACGATTCCTGCCATCGCCGGTGCTGGAACGCTCATCATTTCGGACGAATACAACCACAGCTCGATTCGATTCGGCGCCCGTCTGAGTGGCGCGCACATCCGTCAGTACAAGCACAACGACATGAAGAAGCTCGAGTCGCTCTTGCGCGAGTGCATCAGTCAAGGCATGCCCCGAACTCACCGTCCTTGGAAGAAGATCCTCCTCATTGTCGAGGGCCTTTACTCGATGGAAGGCACCTTGGTCAACTTGCCAGAGGTGATGCGTTTGAAGGAAAAGTACAAGTTCCATCTGTACATTGATGAGGCCCACTCCATCGGCGCCATTGGTCCTCACGGCCGAGGTGTTTGCGACTACTTTGGTGTCGATCCTGCCAAGGTCGAGATCTTGATGGGCACGTTTACCAAGTCGTTCGGTGCTGCAGGTGGATACATTGCCGGGGACAAGAACATTATCGACCGTATCCGATTGACCAACCATGCCAACGTGTACGGTGAGACGCTCTCGCCTCCCGTCTTGACGCAGATTGTCGCTTCCATGGCCTCCATCATGGGTGTCGGACAGAAGCCTGACGAGCTTGCACTCCTGCCAAGCTGGGTTCAGCTGCCCCGCAACCTTCTCGACGGCAGCGAAGGTCGCGAGCGATTGCGACGACTCGCGTTCAACGCTCGATACCTCAGCAGTGGTCTTCGCAAACTCGGTTTCATCGTATACGGCCACCGCGATTCCCCCATCGTTCCTTTGCTCATTTTCCAGCCTGCCAAGATGTCGCTCTTCTCACGAATGATGCTTGACCGTTCTGCCGTGCTGCCACCCTCCCAGCGCTTTGCAGCGGAACAATCGGATATCACCCTCGAACAGCTTAAAGCTCTGGAAGACCCAGCATCGCCCGCCAACATTACCCGACCCGCGCGACCGCCCATCGTGGTGGTGGTGGTAGCGTATCCTGCTACGCCGTTGATTTCGTCGCGCGTTCGATTCTGTGTGAGCGCTTCGCATACCAAGAAGGATATCGACGACGTGTTGCGTGCGTGCGAAGAGGTGGGTACTCTGTTGCACTTGAAGCATGGAAGTGGTGGACCTGGAGGAAGGTGGAGTGTCGATAAGGTGATTGAGAGGTGTTTGGAGTTGGTGCACTGGAATGGTGAGGATCCGATTTGATTGGAGTGTTTGATTGATTCGATGTTTTCCTTCACTTCAGTATTGCGGGTATTTTGACGCTTATAGTTTTGGTGGTTGGCTACTCATGCTCTTTTCCGTTTGCAATGTATCATTCTGAATTGTTTGTGGATGACAGTGTGTTTGGGATGTGCTTGAGCGTCAGCTGAAGGAGCCGAGCATGAAGTAAAGACGGTCACGGGGTCATTGCCTAGCATCGACTGTGACGGCGGTGTGCCAACAACTCAGCTCTCAACCACGCTCGAAAAGGCTACACTGTCCCCATCTGCCATCAGGCTGCACCTTTTCGACATGAGCACAGACACAAGAAGCAGCTGAAGGAGACGGTAAAAAAGAAAGAGAAAGCGTTCGATTTCTGCTGCGAGTGTTCATCTAACAAATTAAGAAGCTGTGTCTTATCACCGTATCCCGTCTTCATCGGCGAAACAGGACAGGCTGAACCAAGTCCACACCTTCCTCTCGAACATCCGCCCGACGAAACCGATTATTCAAACAAGCTTGGCGAAAAGTTTAGGCGCAGTGCACTCTTGTGCGCAATGAGCGAGGTGGACTGCAGAGACGCACCCCGCAAAACAAAAGCAGATCAGTAACACGTTTCACCCAAAAACAGCTATGGTAGGTTGACGAACTTACAAAACTCTTCAATACAGTTTTCACCCTCAAACCCTTTACCTTCCTCTACACGCCTGGTGCATTCGTCGAAATGATGCTTCAGCGGAGCACAGGCTTTGGACTTTTCACACTCCTCGTAGATCGCAGGTGCGGGATCTTCCGGATCGTCTTGCTCTTCTTCGTCTTCTTCTTCGGCGTCCTCGGAGGATTCTTCGGCGTCTTTGGAGGACGATTCTTCTTCGGCGTCGTCAGAGGATCCCTGTTGAATGTAAATGAGAAAGAGATTGTTGAACGGGTATGAGAGTGGTTGTTGAATGTGTTGTCAGAAATGAGGTTCGCGTTGAAACTGAAAGAAGGGCATCGCAGAGCGCCAGGTCAAGGTGTATTGGGGCGGTGTCGGAGGAGCCGCGTTAGGAAGCTGAGAGTTGGATCTTAGCAAACATGGAACTGTTGAGAGTGGCAGAGGTTGCGGCGGCTCGGCGCCTCGCGAGTAGCAAGGTTGTAGTTGTCTGATTGCTTTTGGATGACGCTGCCTGATGCTGTCTGACCAATCGTGCTATTTCCATACGTCGATGAATGGTATTGGCGATACCAAAGCTATCCAGCGAACATGCAGATGGAAGCATTTGCGAGTTGAAGCCGTAGCGGCATGGCTTGCCATTCCATGACGTTGCCTTTGCACATTGTATACCAGGCATTTGCTTGGATAAGAGACGGAATGCGACTGCTGTTTTGCTGGTCCTTGATTGCTGGTGCGGAATTGTTGCTGCTGATGCGGGTGTGGGCTAGGCGATGCGATGAAACCCTCGGGCGAAACTTACCTCTTCGGCGTGAGCAACGGGCAAAAGCGACGAGAAGAAGCTCGAAACGGAGCTAAAGACGGACTCGTCGCCCGAAGCGGGGAGCGACACTGTGACGGATGAGGATGGCATGGTCAAAGTGCGTTATGGTGGTTGCGACGTTTGAAGTGTCAGGATGAACGATCAACAAGATGCGATGACAAAAGGTCGACAAGCAATATTCCAAAATTGTCCGTTTGACCTGCCGGGCCTTGCCAGAGTATCGACGACGTTGGATCAGCAACAAGAAGAACTCGCAGCCAGCCAAGCCGTCTCTCTCTCTCTCTCTGTCTCGCGCAGACAGGGCTGCGATTTGTAATTGTTGAGATTATCGCCTTGTGCTGTCCTTGACCGGAAAACAGCGGAAAGTCCTTTTTGAATTCGTAAAGGAAAGCAAAACCGTGCGAGAGAGAGAGAGGTTGAGGAGAGTCCGATCACATCGCTATCGGTCTCAATTTCAACTCGAATCACCTGATTGACGCTCCCCACAAATTAGGCTTTTCCATGAGCCAAAAAATGAAGGCACCAGAAGCTGAGTCGGAACTGAATCTGTTGCTATGCTTTCTTTCGGGCACAAACAAGGCACCGCAGGAGAGAGGCTGCACGGCCTGCAGCCGTTACATCCGTGTTAGTCACGCCTGCTTTTGCTAACTCAGTTATCTTGGAATCGGTGGGTCGAATTGCGCAACAGCATCCATCGACCATCGGCGCCATCCTTTGCTCCAGCTTACACACTTGCAACACGCAATCCTTGGCTAGCGACCGACACTCGACGCAAACACTAGCTGTGGTGGTGGCTTGCCTGCTTCATGTGCATGCATGCATGCATGCATGCCTGCTGCTGCTGCTGCTGCTGATCAACTTCTGATTCTGCCCGTGCACGAACCAAGCTGCACTTTTACTTGTTTCGCATCTTCCATCACGCTTGCCAGGTCTCGTCCTAGCATACATAGCATTCAACGATACGGCAACGATCTTCAAACGCAAGACATCCCATCTCCGGTCTACCTTTTTCGCATCGACAAGGTCAGAGGCGATCCCGGCATCGTCGTATTAACGTCATGTCCTGGACCCTTGTCTAATTCTTCACGCAAGATCCCTACGGAAGCAGAACAGCGCCTCTCAGCAAAAGCTCAATTGCGGATTCAGGTTGATACACAGGCAGCGGCGATATGGACCCCAATCGATTGCGTTCTCCTTCGGTGGCGCCGCAGCCGATGCCAACAAATGCGGCTGCCTCGGCCGCTTCAGCATCCACCTCGAAAGCGAGCAGCAGCTTCAACCATATCCTGCGCACCTTCCGAGGTGGTGGGCGCTCAACTTCTTCAGCAGCTTCAACCGCATCTGGAAACGGCATCTTACCCAGCACCCCTCTAGCACCCATCACAACTGCATTGCCCACCTCTCGCAACCCCTACGAGCCCGGCACCTCCGCATCTCTCGAGCCTATCTCGCCCTATGACCTCAACCCCATCGAACCTCCCGAGGGCGGTGCATACGACGCGCTCTTGGAAGACCTGCGTAAGCCGCTCCCAGCTACGTCCAAAGCGAGAGACGAGGCGGTTCGACAGCGTATACCCAAACTTCGTGCTCTATCAGCTGCTGTCGAACGTCAAAGCGGTCCCAAACCTATTTTTGCCGACGATGTCCCGCTCGCAGAGGTCTTTCGTCTCTGCACTGCATTGCTCACAGCCGAACATCCTCAAAAACTTCGCATCGAAGCCTGCAACCTCCTAACACTCTCAGTCAAGCTTGCTGATAAGCGCGCAGCAAATGCTTCGCCCGCTCTCACCGAGCTTCGCAACGGCGCTCCTGGCTCCCTCTCTTCCAAGATTCCGGACAGCGACCAGCCGCTTGCAGCAATTGACCGCGCTCTTTTCTATCGCCTCGTGCTCAGCGTTTCTGCCAGCGAGATCGACGACGAAGAGGTCGACGATAATGCCCACGTCATCCTTGCTGGTCTACCAGCTCAGCTTAGCGCGCTGCAGGTCCTTACCAAAGATGGCCGTGACGTTGTCGGCTTCCCAGGTCTCATTGTGACGCTCACACGCTGGCTGCATGTCGCATGGATAGAGGTGCAGCGCCTTCGTTCTCAACTTCATCCCTTGATCGACGAGGCCGGTAGGGTCGGACGCGCCGGCGCAAAAGACAGCGTCGATGAGGTGGCTGTCCAGCAAACTCGAGCTGTGGCCCAACTCTCTTCTGTCGAGCATGACGTTCAAGTATGCATCCAGCTCCTCACCGGCATTCTCAAATACAGCTTTGCAAGGATTCCGATTGCGCATGCCGAGATGGTCATCCGCAGCATCGCAGAGCTGATCATTGGCGAGTCGACCGCAAACGCGCTCACGCTTCCCAGTTCAGTCATCGGCTCGCCGCCTCTCAAAAGTACCCCTCTGCTTGGCCCTCAGCGCAGTTTTGCTGCGCCAACACCAGCATCTCGCCGTTCTCGTTCCCGTGATGCGAGACCCTTGGTGGACGGCTACTCGTACTACGGGCTCGAAACCATCAGCCCTTCGCCTGACAGCAACGACACGTCACCATCGGCTACACCGCGCTCATCAAACAAGCTCGTTTCCATTGATGCAGTCACATCTCAGTTGAACGCCTCCGCCGCCACTCCCTCGAACAAACCAGTCACTGCAGCTCCGATGACTCTGGCAACGCTGGTGCCGAGTCGCGAAGCAGCCGCCGCCGCAGCTGCCACATCGTCCCGTACAGCAGCAGAGTCTTCTTCGTCAAGCTATTGGGTTGGACCCGAGCTTCATCTCAACGAAGTTCGCGGCTGTCTCAAATTGCTCGACGCGACCCTCCGCTATGGTCATCTCCCTCCCGCATGTATCGATGTCGTTGTCAAGATGCTGTGTCGACTACTCGGCTATTCACGCATCGATCCTAGCTCGCCCGGTTTCATCAAGGAGAAGGCGGATGAGCACGAGACCGAGTGGCACCAGGAGGTGGTGCCCATCCTTTCCAACATACTGCGAAGCCACTGCGCCAATGCAGCTATTCGATCGGCACGTATCATTCTCACCGGGCCTCCTGACTCCAACAAGGCTGCACCTCTCGAGGATCCTGCCATCTTGGTTGGAGCTGTAAGCTTCTTCCGTCTGGCTTTGACGCATGTAGCAGAGCAGGAGCACCAGAAAAGTCAAGGAACAACCACTTTGTCATCCGGCAAGGGGCAAAAGGAGGACGCACTAGCACCATCACTGTCGCTGGCACTCATCATGCCCGCCCTGCGAGCTGCACTGAAGCGCCAGTGCGATGTGCTTGACCTCGAGGTTCTCTCGCTCGTCTGGGATCTCCTTCCTTCTACCTTTGTCGCCGCTGATCCTCAGCCAACAGCCGCCAAGCGCCAAGCAGGAGAAAAGCAGGCAATCAACGCTCAGACCAGCAAAGCTCCTCGAGAGAAGCCCTTCGCTCGTTCCGACTGGGATGCACTTCTCGACCTCACCATCGAGGCCAAGAGGCATCTCGAGGGCCTCAAGCTCAGCCATTCGGGAAGCAACACGGCGTCCGGGCAAGCCTCCTTGGTCGAGTCGAGTCCTGCTGGCCACACCACACCGGTGCTGGCCATGCTCAAAGTATTGGACAAGCTCAACATTTCGCACCCACCCAAAGCTTTGCTCGACTCCAAGGATTCCGACCAGAAGCGCGCGACTGATGTCGACGATGCGGCAGCATCGCGCTCGCCACCCTGGACGCCCAAATTGGCATCGTTCCTGCTCACGCTCTCGCCCATCTTGCCCGATGCCACCGTCTCAAAGCTGGTTCAATACCACTGGACTCAGCATCTCTGCCTGCCGAGCAATCCCGACTGGCTCTCCAACATTCGAGCTCTCCTGCAAGCCTTCTTCTACCGCGACGAGTCTCTTTCTCAATCAGGTGCATCCGAGCAGAGAGCTCGACACGATCTTGTATCGCTCGTCTTTGATCACGTCTACAATGCCGTTCAAGATTTGACGGCAGAGCGCGATCTGTTCATGACCGACGTTGTCTTGCCGCTGGCGAACTCGACGCTCTCTTCAGAAACAGACCCCAGAACCGAGGCGATGCTGCGATCGGTGCTTGTCCAAGCAGCTGTTCTCAGCGGTTCTCAGATCCCTGGCCCAATCGATCCGGAAGCTGAGGCCGTAGAGACCGCCAAGCAGAGCCAGGCTGACACCGACTTTGAAGAGGTCTTTGTCGAGGTTCGAAAGTTGTTGTGTAGGCTTGCACGCTCTGCTCCGGCACACAAGACGGTTGCATTTGATGTACCTGAAGGCGAGCCCGAAGACACTCGACCTCGTTCTAACTCGGATGCTCCTCGTGGTAGCTCTATCAGCGAGGTCAAAGCACGCAATGCTGCTCTGGATCTTATCGCCATCTTCAATCGCATGGCTTTCAGCACACCTTGGATCGCCAATTCGGTTGACAGGGATGTCGATCGGTCCATTCGCCAGAGCTGGGAGAAGAAGACGCGCGCAGGCTGCATCGCCATCTTCCGCGACCTTCTCGACCTTTTGAAAGTCAAGCCTGCTTCCAACTGGAGTGCGACCTCCGGTGGTACGGCCTGCACTTCGACCAGGCTCGCCATCCTCGAGTGGCTGCTTCGTTTCCGTACCGATCGTCAGCATCGTGTCTACCTTGCCGGTGACATGGACGATCTGGTCCGAGCAAGTGCGCTGATTCTCATGAAGGGCCCGGTGGAAGCTGAAGACGGTGTTGCTTTGGGACGACAGGCCAGTTCTGCTTCGAACGAGGTTCGGCCTAGAGCGGTTTCTAAGGTGCCACCTGGCATCGGTCGTAATGAGCGCGAGGGACGCGAGGCTCAGCGAAACGTGGATCCGGCTGCCAGGTCGAAATCTCGTCTTCGTGAGCAGTCTCGAGAGAGGGGCAGGTCCGAGCGGAGCACCGACTCGGCCAAGCGTCTGCAAGGCGAACAGAACCGCAGCACGAGCCAGCAGAGGGCTGCACGATCCGCTCCATATGAGCATCTCTGGCGCCTGCCCCAGACCATTTCGTTCGAGATGCCCACCATCTCGCTACGCAGCGATATCATTTATACCTACATCCACGAGCGCAACGACATGGAGTGCTGCGCCGGCAACACACACCTGCACAGCGACACGGGCAACAAGCCCGCTCCTATCCCCGTGTCCGAGTTCTTGGCCGTCGCTATCGACATGCTTCGATCGGAGCCAGATTGGGAGGTGGTCTCGTACCTCCTCTGCCATCTGCCTCATCAGCTGAGCAACAAGCATCTCTTCTGCGGACCCAAGGCTCAACTGCAAGTCTTGCATTTGCGCAAGGAGATCTGTCAAGGTATCCTTGACGACGCGCTGTTGCCCAAGGTCATCCTGCCGGACGATTTGAAGAAGACGGATGTTACTGCTGTTGTCTACGAGACCCTCGTTACGTTGATCAGTTACCGCACACTCTTTTCGCGAGCAGAGCAAGATGAGATGGTCGACGCCTTCATCCGAGGTCTCAAGAAATCACACACGACAGCGCGATCCTGCATCAAAGCCTTGTCGATCACGTGCTACGAGATGCAGAAGAGTTTTACGCGCTTCTTTTCCAACATGCTTCTCACGCTCACTGCCGTGCGCTCTCACATGACCATGAGCGTGCACATTCTCGAACTCATCGCCACGGTCGCTCAGCATCCGGCGTGCTACGCCAACTTCACTGAGACCGACTACAGACGTGTCTTCAGTATCGTGCTGCAGTACATCGAGTACCACCAGAGTCCGGAGGCGGCGACGCGTGACGACTACCGTGCCAGCCCGGCAACTTTCTCGCTGTCGCAGTACGTGATGCTCATGGCGTTCTACAACATCTCGCTTTGGTTCGTCATTCTCAAGATTGGCGATCGACCCAAGTATCTGCCTTACATCTCGCGTGGTCTGCTCAAGGCCAACGAGGCGCTCGAGACGCTGTCGGATCAGACACAGGTCTGCTTTGACTTTCTCGCCAGATTCACTTACTCGAATGCGGATTCGAAGAGTCGCAAGTCTTTCATCAACCAGCTCATCATGGGTCCACCTTCCGCGGGCGTTGGAGCGCGCAAGGATGCCGGCCGTCATTCCAAGACGTGGCTTATGGGCAATGGCTTGCTCACTGTATCGACTGCTAAGAAGGCTGGCTGGGTGGAGGTCGTCATACGTCGTCCATCTGGAACCGCGACGATGCTGTGCAAGCTCGAAAATGTTCCCACAGGCATTCTTCCGGATGAGAATGGAGACAAAGATCAGTTGCCTGCCGTGCTCATGATGAATCGGGATCCGGAGGTCATGGCTTCGCCGACGTTGGATGCGCCGGCGGATGAGCCGAACGAGCTCGCGGAGGGCGATGATGTCAAGGATCATCAGGGAAAGGAAAAGGAGAAAGACAGTCTTCGTCGTCGCGTGCAGGAACGACTGGAGATCAGCGATCGTCTGCGTGCACGTCGTCCACTGGGTCCGGCTCACTTTGGCCTTGCTCCTCGACCGCGATCCTCTTCTTTTTCGGTGGAAAGGTCCCGACCTTCAGGTTTGCCCAGTGTTGTTCTGAGTGAGGGGCATGCGGGTAGCTCTCTGGCGATGCGTCAGGTCATGCGTGATATTCTGGGGCCTGTGGACAGATCCTCGTCGACAAACACGGAGTCGAACAACGCTGCTGGTGGCGGATCGAACGCAGCAGCCAAAGCCAAGGCCACCTCAAAGGAGCCCGACATGGACCCAAGCTTTTTTGCGCTTCAGCTCTCGACGTATCCAGACATGTTGCACGACACAGCACCCATTCTGCTTCCTGACGAGCCGGCCACGGACCGATTGATCAAGGCGGTCGATTTCACTCCCGTGGTCGATTTCCACAAGATTGGTGTTCTGTATGTTGGACCAGGCCAGGAAGATGAAGTGGATATTCTCAGCAATCGTCACGGATCGCGAGCCTACACGCGCTTTTTGCAGGGTCTGGGTCACCTGGTCACGCTCAAAGGTCAAGAGGACGTCTACACGGGTGGTTTGGATCGCAACAATGACGAGCACGGCAAGCACGCCTATGTATGGACGGACGAGATTTGTCAAATTGTCTATCACACTGCAACGCTGATGCCCAACGACGAGCACGATCCCATCCGACGGTCCAAGAAGGCTCTCATTGGCAACGATTTCGTGCACATTGTCTTTAACGAGTCCGGCCGCGACTATAAATTCGGCACCATCGCAGGACAGTTCAACTACGTCAATGTTTGCATCTCTCCCATGACTCGCGGTGGGGTGAACCTGGGATCAGCCAACCCCGATGACGCCGTATTCTACCAAGTGACTCTACAGCGACGACCCGGTATGCCCGAATTTTCACCCGTTGGCGATGGACAACTGTTGTCAGCCGAAGCGTTGCCGACGTTTGTCCGTATTTTGGCGTTGCACAGCAACGTAGCTAGCCAGATTTATTTGGATACAGGCGAAGCCATGCAGCCGTATAGCAGTAACTGGGTATCGAGGTTGGGCCATATTAGGAGAGCGAGGATGCAGCATTTGGCAAAACGGGGCAAGGAGGGTGGCGAAGGGGTAGCGGGAGGGACCATGATGGTTCATTCGGGGATGGCGGAGTTGTATGATTTTACGAAGATGTTTTGAGGGCGGGTGAAGGTGGTGAGAGGGGAGGAAGTTGTAGCGGTTTGATGTGTGGTAATTGAGATCGTAGTAATTGATTGTTTGCGCTGCGGGTGACGGTGAGGGACCGCCTCTGATTGATGCGTAGCAATCCAGTTTGTAGCGATGATTGTGTGCGCTGCGGGTAGCGGGGAAGACCGCCTGTGTTTCGGATGTATGATTTCACCAAGCTGTTTTGAAAGGGGCAAATTGGATGGTGGTGAGCGTGGTGGTTTGGGTTTTGATGTGCAATGTGTGAAAGAGAGCCTCTGATACAGATGTAACCACAGTCAAGCTGAGCACGCTCAAGCTCGGTCGAACCGGATTAGGAAGCGCAAAGGGCGAGATGGGTGAAAAGGGAGAAGCGAGCGAATCGCGCGAAGGAGGAGGGGTCGGCGTAGGGCTGGTAGGTTCAGGAGCAGGTTCGACGGGCGAACAAGGAGGTGTAGGAGGCGTAGACGGTTCTTGAGGAGGTTGGGTAGGGCAAGGCTTCTTGGGTTGCTTCTTGGGCTTAAGGTTGATGGCTGGCATGAGGGATTGGGTCTGTATTGTTGCGGGTTGAGAAGAGAGGGTTGCGAGGCTCGAAAGAGAGAGAAAGAGAGAGCATAAGAGTGGAGTGTATGCAGAGTGTGCAGAGAGCGTGCAGAGAGCGTGCAGAGAGGGAGAAAGAGAGGTGTGGGAAGCTGAAGGAAAGAGGAGGGAAGGAAGGACGAGAACAAATGTATGCGCGGTTTAAATGTAGCTTGTTGACCGTCTACAAATCTGTCGCAGAGGAGACTGCAGCGCTAACCAGACTCCAGCAAACCGTCAAGTGAGGATGTGTAGCGCAGGACGCCTGCAGCGCTTACCAGTGTGCCCCTTGAGCACAAGCCAAAGCGCTGAACGGAGCGAAGACAAGGAAATTCAGAGAGCCAGATCAAAACGTCGTTTTCACATCCCTGCCGCATACATTGCGTGCACCAGAATCAACTCTGCTCTCTCTCGAGAAGCAGGAAAGTCGAGGGGGGCAACGAAGTTTTGTTTTGCTCGCATACACCTTCGTCTTCCTTCAGCAGCGACAGCAGCATTTTCACAGCTCGAGCAAACACCCCCACCAATCTCCATCAGCTCGAATCACTTTTTCGAAAACTCCGTGCCATCCTTTGTAAAACGTCGTTTCCACCAACACCATATCGAGCTTTGGGTGGCGTCTTACACCATGCGGAAACGAGGCTGGAGACGGTCTCGGGCAGGCGTAAGGTGTCGTAGGCGTAGGACGGGACCAGAGTGGTGGAAGCGAGGCTCGTACAGCAGCTGCTGTACGAGGACCCAGAAGTGTTGCCAGCGAGGTGTCTCGGTTGGACAAAGCTGAAGCTGCATACTGATTGGAGGGGCGGCTGCTTGGCGGGCGCTGAAAGTTGGTCAAGTCGAGGAAGAGGTCGGGGGCACAGGGCGAAAGGGAAAAAAAAGTGGCTGAAGAGCGCGACGCGGTCAAGTTGACTCTCGTCGAGCGCGTCCTTTGTCCAGTGCTGCGTGCTGCTGCTGCTAGTCCAACTGCATACGGCTGCCCCTCCTACTACTGCCGGTACACTTTCTGACAGTCGGAGCTGAGACCGTTCAAACCAAGGTAGACTTGCCGTTTACTGATACTGAAATTACTTTTCCAATGCAGTGATGTACATGACTGCCATCATCGAATGCGGTTGACGTCGAGGTTGAGCGAGATAAAAGCGCAGGATCGTGGGGGCGAGGTCCCGAGAAGCGTATGCAGTGGATCGAAGAGGCGATGCCAAGATGAGTAGCGATGAGGGGTAGCGAGGTTCCAGATTGGTGAGCACAGCGTGCAGTGTGCATTTGTATTCGAGAGTCCGATTAGAAGGGAGGGGTCCCGGTTCGAATAGCAACGACGAGGTCCAGAGGAGAGCGTTTGCATAGCAAAGACGACAAAGATTGTATAGATGGATCGAGCGGTTTGTATTGAGCGACCAAACGTTTGTAATCACAGTTTGAAGTAGAGAGACCAAGCATTAGTAACGGCAGACCGCATTGAATCAAAGTGAAGAGGAGAGGGAGGGGATCCAGAAAAGTCAAAGTCGTCAGCAAGCACTTTGGAAGTGAATACAAATGAGCTCGAATACTAACCATTGTTACCTCGAATGAAAGCGTCACCATAAGAGTTCTTCTTGACGCCGTCGACGTATTCCACCGTCTGCTCGAGCGCAATGTTCATGTAGCCATCGAGACAGGAGAGCACACCGCGGTAGTCGATACCTGAATTGAGACGGACATTGACATTCTTTCCAATCACACCTTTGAGAAAGTCGTTGGGACTGCCTGCTTTGGGGGGCTGCTGCTGCTGCTGTGTCGCCGACATGTTTTTGTGGAGTATATGTGGTCTGCGTCAATTAGGAATTTTGACCTCGAGAGTTGCAGCTGCGTGGCGCTGTCTGTTCGTTCGATAGGGGTCGATGCTTGTCTGTCTGCAGTGAGTGTTCGATTGCCTTTGAAGTGCCTGTGTCCGTGCAAGTGTATTGAAATCGAGGATTGGTGGTAGAGACGAAGTGGTGGTGATAAGCATGTATGCGCACCCAGCTTTGGCGATGGATTTGAATTGTCACCTTTCCAATTGCGCAAAGTTGAATTTGAATCCACGGCACGGGACCTGCTACGACTCCACTTTACGCGAGAAACAATTCATTTTATTTCCTTTTTCCCTTTTTCGCATATAGCTGCTCTGCTGCCTTGTTTAACATAAATCACGAGAATATTCGACATTTATTTTCGCGTACTGCCATCTGCAACTACAAATTCGTCTGCAAAATTCAAATAATTGTGATCGAATTACCACCTTTTTTTTTTTTTTTTTTTTTGGTATTGGCCGACTTCCGATGCTTGAACCTCTTTAGAATTCTTCTGATCGATGGTATACAACCAACACCCAACTTCCTCCTCCTCTATACAACTTGCGTCACCTTCACTTTCAAGTCTTTCTTATCTGATACGAACTGCATTCAAATCGCACATCCCAGGTCGCTCTTACGCTCGCCTCATAGCTCAGAACGCCTCAAACATTCTCCAGCTGACGTACACTTCCAGCTCCGCCTCTTCCCGTCGTCGCTAACGTCCTTCCAAGTCCAAGCCACCTCGCATCGAGCAAGCCCAAGGTCCCGTCTGTCGCGTGGACAAACTATGAGCGCTTTTGACCCCATTGATCTCATTGATCTCAAGTGATCTCGACGTCCAAGCGTCCATCGTCCTAGACTCTCCTCGAGCTGCTTTCATCCCTGCAAACAGCATATTGCCTGAGCACGGAGTTTATCGTCCCTCGAATCACTTCCACGTAGACAAGGTGGCAGCAGCATGTCCCGTCCCGCCAAGCTCACGCTGGCCGCCTCAGTTCTGGTGTCGGGATTGACCGTCTGGGGAGTTCACTACATGCAGGAGAAGGAACGTGAAGTCATGTATCGCGGTGTAGAGCGCGATGAGGCGAGGCAGGAGGAGAAGAAGCGCAAACGCCTGCTCGACTTGCAAATCAACCAGGAGAAGGAGGCAGCTTACCAGAAGATTCAACCGACAGCAGGAGCTGGAGCAGGAGCAGCATGAGATGGGACTTGAGATGGGGCTTGGTCTGCGACTCGGTCTGCGACTCAGATGGGATACGCCTGCAACGTGCCAGTGACTGACCAGCACAAAAGACTTTCTCCCTCCCAAAAACCCGTCAGCAGACAAGTCAGCCTTTGAAATCAGCCCATCGTTCCAGATTCATCCAGTCAACGCACTTCAACGCCACACTCCAACGCACAACTCACCCAACGTCCCCCCACAAACACTCGCAGCATCGATCTTTTTACAACATTTGCACGCACATGCAGAGCGACTCGTAGGAATGCATCAACGGCATCGTGTATTACAAGATCAGATTGTTACAAAAAAAAATAAAAAATTAACCAGCCGTTTGACGAAAAACTTTGGCGGAAGAATTTGTCGTGTATGGTGTTCTTCCATAGAAAGCTGATTGTCAAAGTGGGGATTCAGTAAGGTCGTGAAGGAGGTCTGGACCTAGCTCTGTAGTCTTCCGGCGCGGGTGGGCCGGTCTGTAGCGCCCACTCCTCCACTGCCAGTGGTTGTGATCTGTAGCTCCCTCCTGCAGCAGCTGGAGGCGGCGGGGGAAGGAATCGTTCTCGTTCACCGTCCGTAGCCGCTCCAAGAGGCGGCAAGACCGGTCGCTCTCGAACCCCCATCATCCCCCCTCCACCTCCGAACCTTTCGTCTCGAACATACACCCTCTCTCCTGCTTCATACACAGCTCGCTCGGCTGGGTAGCCACGTCGGTACCCTCCTTCGCCTCTATACGTCGCAGGTGGAGCAGGAGACCGTCGATACTCGTACTCGCTAGGTCGACTAGGACTGGGCGGACCAGACCTCATCCACTGTGCCCCCGGCGCTGCGGGGGGTGGCGGGTACGGGCTTCTGCGGCTGTACTCGGGCGATGCCGGGGTCAGCCTGTACGATCCACCGCTGGTGTAGCGGTAATCGTCGTAGGCGTGCTCGGCGTAGGGTCGGGCAGCAGCGCGGATTGGACGGGTGGGGATGGGAGCTGGTGCTGGAGGGTAGGTGCGCGGATAAGGTGCTGCGACGAAAGGAGGAGGAGGAGGGTCCGCGTACCCACCACCACCAGCGCGCATGGTCGGCGGTGGAGGAGTGGCTGACAGCGATGGTGGTGGTGGACCGTCATCGCGAATGTACGCCGGAGGATACTGGGTCGCATATCGCATACTCGGATGTGGCGCAGCAGCTGGACGAACGAGTGCAGAGGGAGGCGGGTAGTCGTCGATGTACCTCCCGTCAAAATCACGTGGCGGTGGTGGCAGTCGTTCGTCTCGAGCATGCGGAGCGTACATCTGTTCGTACCTCGAATCGTAACTGCGCTGATCGCGCATTCTTATCGCCTCTTCCTCTTCCCACCCCATTCGACGAGTAGGACCCCCGGTGGTATCCTGGATCAACGGCTTCCTATCGTACTCTGCCGCGCGTTCATACCTTGCATCCATCGACCGTGGCATCCTCGAAGCAATGGGTTGTGGGATCGGTAAACCCGAAGTCGAGGGCAAGATGTCGGAAACCCGTGCGCGTTTGGGACTCGCACGATCGCGTGCCAAGGGTGCATCGTCGCTAGCATCGCTCTCGTCTTTAGCACGCTTGGAACCTCGACGTCTTGAACGAGGATGTTTACGAACTCGAACTTTGAGCCCTTGCTCTGCGAAGGATTTGGACAGTCGAGTCGACTCTTCCATGCCGGGAAACCTTTTGGCAGTGTAGACGTGGAAGGGATCCGAATAGATCGACTTGCAGTGATGTACCGAGTGACCGATGGTCTCAAAGAGGCAGAGTTTGAGTCGGTAGCGTCCTTCGACACGAATGCTGAGGTCGGGAAATACGAAGAAGCCTTGATGTGATCCATCGATGTCCTTTAAATGGTAAAGGCACGAAACGCAGGAGCCGCTAGTGTAGCGAGTCTTGCCGTCGTTGAGCAAGTGCAGCTCTTCGTCGGTATCGGCATTACACAGCATAGCGTACATGAAGAAGTACGGGTTCTCGAGATACCAAGCCTTGTCTTCCCACCCATCACCCAGCGCCGTAGTGACGGGTAAACCTCTCCTGACACCTGGCGTTCTTGGCGCACTCGGTCCATGCCCTGGTCTTCGCTCGATGGGTGGTTTGGCAGGTGTACTTTCCACGGTCTCGCTTTGACGCACGGGACGATCGTGGGTGATGACACGAAGCTGAACGATAGGAGCTGGATCGATGGGTCTTCGATCGGCTTTTTCGCCCACACCGCACATCCTGGACTGTTTGGGTTGTTCTCGAACCGTCAACTGATACTCGATGTGGTCGCGATTGGTGGTCATCTGTTGAACGGCAACATATTGGTACGCGACGCTGTTTTCGGAGGCGGTGTTGGGGGCGAGGGGGGTTGCGCTGGAGCTGCTCTCGCTGGTTTTGGACATGGCTGCGCTGTGTTGTTGTGTTGGTACGGATGCGCTACGTGTATCGGGATGATCCATTGTTGCAAGAGGGTTGTAGACGGGTTGATTTGGAGCCAGAGGGTGCGGACGAAATCAAGCTCTCGGTACGCGTGCGAATGGCCGAAGAGGATGACGGAAGTTAATCGAGGAGAAAGGAGAGAAAAGGGAAAGGACACCGAATGTGCCAGCGCTTGGACGAAGTGTTATTCTTTCATGCTCGTTCGAGCTGGTTGGTGGTGATGATGAGCGGGGGTTGGGGGACAGAGCTGTGCGTCGAGAAAGGAGTTGGAGTTGGTGGTTGATAGAGAAGCGTCTCTGGTGGGGTGTGAGAGCTTGCGATGACGTTGCTGGGGGATGGTGCTGGTCGGAAAGATGCAAGCGTGCTGTGACTGAAATCGTGGTCGATTGCCTACACGAAGGGTCAAGATGCAGATGGAAGAATGTGCAAGATACAAGACAAGAGCAGCTGAGACAAGACAAAGTAGTGGCGCACAAAATGAGATGCTGAGTCGGGACTGGTTGGAAGGCGATGGCGTAGTTTGAAGTTGAAGAAGAGAAAGGGGAAAGAGGTGGGAAGGAAAGATAAGCAGCAGCAGCAGCAGCAGAAGAGACGAGGAGAGACGAGGCGAGACGAGGCGAGACGAGACCGAGACGAGAAAGAGAGGAAGAAGATGAAGGTCCAAAAGGGGGAACAAGGAACCAGGAAAGAGAGAAAAGAGAAAGAGTGGGGGTTGGGGTTGGAAGGATAGGCGACTTTGGACGGCAAGATGGAAAGTCAAAGCAGCGGAATGCAAAAGGGCTCAGTTGCAAGGCACGTCCCAGGAAAACAGGTTGGCGTGGTCGAGTTGCAGTGCCGGTTTCAAGAAAACAATTGGGACTGCAGCTGGTGCACCTGTTGCTGTTGATCCCATGAATGAATACTCTGCTCCATCCACACACTTGGAAAGTGCACATTCACAACCAGTCGGACAAAATGCCGGTGTCGGCAAAGTCGCTCTTGCCATTTGTCTCGTCGGTGTAGTGCTAAGTGTATGTATATATTCTTGCAGCCGACAGACGGCCGACTGACGGCCGATGCGGGTTTGCGGCTGTCGATGATATTTGCTCTTTCTGTCACTGCAAGGGCGTCTTGGAAGGTATCGCCTAGCCCTGAACTCGGATCTGTACCGAAAAAAAGGGTCGCGCGGGCACACGAGCTCACATGCAAATGGAATCCCAAGAAATAATTTCGACCGAGCTGGCCGCAAACCTACATGCTGGTTTATTTTTATTTTTATTTTTATTTTTTATTTTTCGAAACTGCGAACCAAGCCAAACGAGGCTTTGAGACCATTGTTTGACTCGATCATCAGGCGAGTTTCGATGCCATAGCTTACATGTACAATCCAACCAAAGCGAGTCTAAACAAGGAGGTGGCCCTACATCATGACAATGGAAAAGCGCACGCACAATACCAATTTGGCTTCTGCCAGTAGGTCAATGCAATAGATCCGTCTTGTACCGTAAAATGATCTGTTGCAGAGTGGCAGTGACGTACATGCAGGTAAATTAAGTTCCAGACCCGGCAGACTGGCCAAAGTTCCAAGCCGCTGGTGATTCAAACACAGACGCATCCCACCAACACGCCAGAGTCGAGTCTAGTCGGGCCGAGCCGAGGCGCACGCTCGGAAAAACACTCTGCTAAGGGAAAAAAAATAAAAAATAAATAATAATAATAATAATAATAATAATAATAATAATAATAATAATAAATAAGCAACGACGAGAGTCTTTTCTCTCTCTCTCGTTTCTGGCTCCGTCAACCCTCCCGCCTTTGTCGGACCTGTTTTTTCTCGTTTTTGCTCACTCTTCCTTGTCGGGCTCCGATCTTGCTCTTGGATGGGTTCAAAGTTAGTCGCTGCCAAGTACACAAGTTGGCTCTTGGAGTTGGCCCTTGGATCAATCCAAGGCGGGCCTTTAGCTAGTCCGACCGGCCCGTTACGAAAGCTACCTTCAGCGACTCGGTGCCTACTCAAGCCACCAGGGCTTGCTGCCCCGTGCGCCGTTGCTCGATCTTTAGCGTGCTAATTCGTATCAACGCCTCAAAGTTCTCAAGGCTGTTATGCAGTGCAGCCCTCCCGAGAACGAGAAGGATGCGTCTTCTAAATCCGTTGCATCACTGAGAGTAGACTGCGGTGATGCCAGGAATGTCAAGCGAATGAGGCTGCCTTTGTTGTTCGTCGGAGCGCACTCTTGCATCTTACGTCTTGCCTTTGGACCGAATGAAAATTGAGTGATTGGGGTTCCAGAGCAGCGGTTTTCTGAGTCCAGAGCGTCGGCCAAACTGCTGGTTCAAAAGTTTCCAAGAGCCCGGATCACTGTTCGAAACAAAACAAACAAGGCGCAACGGCTTCTGCTTTGTGCTCAACACACAGAGAGCCTCGCTTCGCCTTTACTTTACTGGGGACTAATGTCAACAGCGCACAGAAGACGTCCGTCTCCACCCGACGTGGACGCATGGTCTTCTTTGGTGCTAGTCACTAAGGCTGACCTTGTTTTTCTCCACCCAACGGACTGCTGGCGAGATCGACGTGGCGCCAACTCCTGGCCATTGAGTTCTATGCGTATCCGACATCGATGCATGCCGCACCCAACGCTTGGTAAGCTCTGTGATTGTTCGAAAGCAAACATCTGTCCCGCAGTATCGGTCGTCGCGCCCAGTGATCCGGGCTGGTAGTCCTCGATGTCGCCACTCGCTTCCGCCCACGATCGAACTGCATTGCTGCTCGTTCTCGACGCACCTGGCGTTAGCTGATGTACCCTTGTCAAGATGCCATGGGGTGCTTAGCCAATTTTTCCCATGCAAGAGGCTGGCAGGTTCAGTCAACCTTTTCAGCAAATGGTATCGCTCTTGCGCTGGCATGCAACCGGCGACCTCGCACGGTATCCCGCTTCCCACGTTTTCTCGATCTGGTGTGAAAGAAAGCAGCATGCTGATGTACCGACTTTTCACACTACGCATGCCCGGAGTGTTCGAGAAGCAAAGCCGCTTTTCTGGGTCGCATCTCGAGGTCGAGTCAGGTCGAAATTCAGTCCAAGACCCCGGCTCGGTGCACACCTCTGACGCTGTCTGTTCCCACCATGCGGATCGGATATGAGTCTCAAATCGAGACTCGACTCGGGAATGAGATTGACACGCATCGCGATGCCGAGCCCTCTCTCTCTCTCTCTCTCTCTCTCTCTCTCTCTCTCTCTCTCTGTGTGTGTGTATGGGCCACGCCAGTTTTGGCCGGGGATGCCACGTGGCCCAGTGTGACTTTGCCGGCGCAGCGGCGGCATCATGCATCATGGCAACCATGTCCACCAAAAATGAATTGAAACCGTTCGCTCCGCTTATCGTCGTCTCCATCGCATGCGTTTCGTGACGCTGTTGCTCACAACTGAAGCGTTTGCACCGATACCAATAACCGAGCCATGCAGGAAAGAAACGGCTGCAATCGGATAAGACAAACGAGGTTGCCGTTGGGCTTTGCGATCTGATTTTTGTCGAGATTCGGCTATCTCTGACCACGATTGAGATCCTGACTGTTCGGTAACCTGATCAGATTGAGTTTGCATGGATCATGCATGCATTACCGAACAGGCACAATAGCTGCTGATGCACCGACCTCTCGCTTCAACACCTTCCCTGAGCACGCCACACGGTTGACATGCTGGCAGTTCGACAAATGATGTGGTAATCATCAGACGGGTTGGAGCTTTCAATGCACCGACTGTTCCACTAAAGTCAAGAGCCATTCCACTGGGCTTTCCATTTGGGCATTGTCGTCCCTTCTACGCCAACCCCTTTTCCCAAAATTCGGACTCAGCAATCGCCTCATGCAAAGCAAACTAGCATCATCGGATGCAATCCTTCAGGCGCCTGTTTCAATCGACTTGACTCGCGATTGATTGCCAAGATGGTTTCCGGGAGCTCTTTCGGATGTCGCTCTTCGGTTTCCTTCGAAACAAGAACTCAAAGATAGAAATACACAGAGAAACATGACCAGAAAGCATTGCCGAGAAGGAACGTCTCGATTTCTTTCGGGAAGCCAAGCGAAGCGCATAAACAGGCAACCGTTCTGCGTAACCGAATTTGGCGTGCTCACGCTTGATTTGATATCGCTTGGCTTGGCTTCGAGTTTCGGCAACTGGAAAACGTGCCAAGCGGGGACGCTTGATCTGCAGCTGGGCAAGATCAGGTGGGTTGCAGAGCTCATTACGACTTGTCCTTTCCATCCGTATAATCCCGGATAAGACACGGCATGCCAAAAAGTCTTTGCTGGCATCTCTCGGGACTGTGCAACATACTACGGGCATGTGTCGTCTTTCGTGCGCGTTACAGGAGGACATACTCTGATCCGGTTCGGTGGATCCAAGGTCCCTTATAGCCTTCATGTTGGCTTAGATCGTCTGTTTGGAAGCAACGGGGTCTTCTCGTGTCGCTCTGGCTGGTCGACTTGAACAATTTGTCGCACACCTTCCACTTCACTCTGGTGCTCGCTCGGTTCAAACAGATCGGACGTCCATCGCAGATTTCACAGGCAGCAGAGGCAACAGCCTGCTCTTCCTTCAAGGACTGTGTATCTCGTGGTGGTTACATAATTGCACTCGGATCTGCCTTTGGATCACGGTGCAGTCGTCATATCACGCGGGAGAAGCGTCGCGAAAGTGAGGTAGCTCGTATGGCCTCGCATCTCGTAATATGGCTTCGAGTAGACGGTTGCCGACTGGATGGGTTGGTTCTGTTGTGTCTGCTGTTGCATCATGCGAGCTTTCTTCTTGGTCACGGCAATGCCTTCTTGCACGCCTCGCTGGTAAGTTCCATTGGTATCTTTGCTCTGCGAAGCATTTGCCGTGCTCCCGTCGTTCTCATTCGCCTGATCAGCAACCTCAGCTTGACCGTCGTGCTTGCGCTTGAGCACAGCCTCCTCTGCCATGCTAGCGTCACCGTCGTCGTCAGCATCGGCATCTACGGCGGTGCTTTGAGTCTTAGCTCCAGCCTGTGCTTTGGCGTTGCGCGCCTTTTCGATCTGAATCAAGCGTCTTGCCTCCTTGCGCTTCTCTACCACTCGAATGCGGTTGATCGCCTCGTCGATGCTGACCTCGGGTCCGGCAGCAGAGTGGCTCTCGTGCGTGCGTACCAGCGACTCGAATGTCTCGACGTCGGTAAAGCCGTACTCGTTGAGTGCCGCCACGGTCTTGAGCACCTGCTCAATACAGGGAGAAAAGCAACAGATGCGAGTGACTGTATCGCGCCGCAACGCCTTGGCGGCGTGACCCACTGCTTCCCACGGAGCTGGGAGGTCGAGGAAAACAGAGTCTGCTGCACCGGTGAGTCCGAATCCGTCCTTGCAAACGTTGCGATGATGGAGTACGATGGCCTTGTCCATGCCGTGAGCAGCAAACTCAGCCCTCGCCTTGTCAGCGCGCGGCTCGTGGAATTCGAAGCTCCACAGTCTGCCATGTTCTTCAGGGACGTGCGCATCCGTGTCGGGTCGTTGCGGTGTCGGAGAGGCCGAATTTGCCTCGGCTTCGGCTGCTTCCGCTACTGGAGCTTCAACGTTTTCGGCACCGTTGCCGACTGTTTCAGCTGCATCATCTGTATCACGAGGCTGTCCTCTGCCACGAGAGAGGTTCTGCTGCAGATGGTTGGGCAGTCCTCCCCAATTCCTCGGCACCTGCATTCCTGATTTTGAGCTCGAAGCTTCTTCAATGCTGACTGATCTCGATGCTGAGCCAGTATCGGCACGACCGACGGTGTGAGCGATAAAGTGGCTGAAGCTTCCTGATCCCGTGCCAGCCTCGATGACACGGCTTCCTGGACCCATGCTGAGCTTCATCGAGATGAACGACATGTCGGGAGCGTATAGGATCTGCGTACGATGTGGCAATGCCAATGTCCATAGCTCGGGTGTTGGTCGAAGCAGGTATACGTATCCTCGTCCGTTCTTGGAAATCATCTTGCTGCCGTATGGCATGCCGACCATGTCACTGTGAGGGAAGTGTCCGAACATGTTGGAGACGTGCTCGCCTGGTGTCACGGTGAGCGGAATGGGCGTCTTATCTCTGGAGGCAAAGACAATGATCAAGTCGCCTGGCTTGATATAGGCATCGTTGTTGCTTCTTGCGTTGCGTGAACTCGAAGCTGCATTGGTAGTCGTGGGCGCGGGCTGCGCCGATGCAGAGGTGGAGGTCGAAGCCATCTTGAACAGGCCTCTGCTTGTGAGGCCCTGCTGCTCGGTAGCGATTGCAGCTGAATTATAGCCTCTTGGCCTGGTGCGAGAGGGTTCAAGGTGCAATGCTGCGTGCAGATGAGTGATGGTCTCTACTGTACAGGAGTCATGATTCGAGAAGCAAAGTGAAAAAGTTCAACTTTTGGCCGCTCTTCCAAAAAAAAAAAGTGACAGCAGCGAGTTCCGAAGTTCTGTCACATCGCCGATTGACTGACTCAGTTCTCAACAGGGAAAAGGACAAGAAGGGTCCAGTCGCAGTTGCCAAAGTTACTGATTCATCAACTGAGCACCCGATGCGCAGTAAGACGCCAAAAAAATAAAAATAAATTCTTTCTTTTCGCTTCTTAAGCTAGTTGCTGAGGAAAAGCAGTGAGAAAGGAATTCATTGAGAGTCACTTTTCGCAACGTGACCCTGAAGAGCCAGAAAGGCACACAAAAATACAAGAAGTCGAAGCGTTTCGAGTGTGCATACGCTACGCTCCGCTCACATCGACCAAATCTTCGCAAACAGCTCAGAGGGAAGGGAAGAAAAAAAAAAAAAAAAGGTAGCAAAGGGTCATGCTGATCACTCGTATTGCTCTTCTTTTCGATCTCTTGTCACGATCACTCCCCCGCATTATCCACAGCTGACACCCCACACCAGCTCAGCAAGTCGAAAATCAGCGCCTCAACTTTCCAACGCAGGAACGAGTCTCCGTCGATTGGCCAGGCAAGCTCGTACCTGACAGGACCAGCTTGTTGTCCTCTCCTTTTGCTCCTCTTCCTTCTTTGCTCGTCGTCGCCGCGACCGGCCAGTGGGGCCCTAGCGGCTGCACCATCTTCAACTTCGCCCGGCCTGCACTGTCTCGAGCGTCCATCCGCCGACTCTCCTCGAACCCGGCCACGCACCGCCTGTATACAAGGCGACATCTACGAAAGCATCGATAGTCGTAACGGTGACCAGCAAGTGGACCCATCCTGTTCCAAGTGTACTCTGCCAGTCGCACTACGCACAAGACGCTATACTACAAGCATCGAATGCTTGCACATCAGCTTCGTGGCTCGACATCTGTTCCGACCCTCCTTACATCGACACACACCGAATCCTCCAGGGTTGACGGACCCGAATCAACACCGTTGCAGTGCGTCCCTCCACAATGACGATGAACCTCGCAGACGACATAATCGTCGACCAACCATTAGCAGCCAAGGAGTCAGCCGAAGGATCTCATACAACAATTGATATCGACCTCCCACCATCGACACCACCACTGCCTGGCGCGGACAACGATGTCGAACTCCCGTCAATACACGTGCCCGATGAGGCTGCCCTAGCCGCAGCTGTAGCTGCCATGGCCGCGGCTGCACAGAATCACCCAGAACAGACAAGTCAACAGCAGAAGGCGACTGACGACCACAGCATGGGCGGCCCAGATGATCTCAACTCGTATCTTCTTGCTGCAGCTGCTGCATCCGTCCGCGCGCAGCAACAACATCTCACTGACGACCACCAAAAAGCACATTCAGAGGACAGCTTCGACTCCAATCCTGCATCCATCCGCACCAGTGTACACACCAACGGCACTTCTGTGCATGGCTCTGACAATGACGATGTCCGCGCTGCGATTCACGACCGATGCAAGAAGTACACTGACGACCGCACACCTTTCCCCCTCACTATCGGGAACCGCACGCCAGGTGGATTCGCTGAACTGCAAAGCGACTCGAACAATCTCGACCATCTTCCCTTGACAGAAGCAACGGTCGGGCTGGGAAAGACGCGCTGTTACTGGGCTTTGCTCTCAGCAGATTATTCCAAAGGAAACGGTCCAACAGGCGAAAAGCTTCGATTCGTCTACCTCGACCCAATCTTGCAACAACACATGGCCGAACAAGCTGCTGAAATGGTTGGATCCAATTTCTACGACTATGTTCATCCCGAAGAGCGCGACCGCGTCCTCGACGACATGCAAAAGATCGTCGAGAGCCGCACTCTGTTTGGAAGCGTCACACGGTGTCGCTATTCCCGCCTTCCTCGCATTCGCGAGCTGCTCGGTGCTTCGAATCCTCCTCGGGACCCCGAGGCAGATCGCTACGTCGAGGACGACAATTTCGTCGCCATCGATATTGTCATCAACTGGATCGGCGATGGCATGCTCCTCTGCTTCTTCCACGCCATCATCGACAAGGCAGCCGAAGACAATGACGAACAGCACAAGTCCGATTGGACCAATTGGTGTGGCATCCCAGGAGCCAGTTTCACACTACGCCAATGCGACACCATCTGGAAGCAGGTCAAGGCCGGACCACGCGAGGCTATTCCCAAGTCTGGGCCCGACCACGTCTTCCAGGTCATCGAAGCGGGGGGTGACAGCCGCGTTCTGCTGAGCTGGCCTCCGCCTCGGCTCTTTTCGGGCACAGTGGACGCTAATGTGTTGGCGCAGTCGGACACCACCGCTTTCCAGGACGGCTCATACTTTGCAGATGACTTTGCACGACTCGCGCAGGGAGTCTCGATTGCACCTGGATCCTCTTCCCTCTCGGACGCAAACACGAGCTGCACCAGACGATTCCGTGCCAAGCACACCTTGACCACCGAAGGCAAAGTTCGCAGTATCGAAAGCGTCCTCATCCCTTATGGCGGTGTCATTCTGGCTTGCTTCCACACCACCTTCCAGCAAGAGCTGCCTTCACCCGACCCGAAGCTGGTTTTGCAGGCTCAAGCAGAACGACGCAAGGCTGAAGATCATGATTCTCAAAGCTCTCCGAACAAACGACCGCGAATGGATGATGGAGCGCGGTCTGAAAAGGATGTCAAGTCGCAGACCACAGCGTCAATTGCCGCATCGGCAGCGGCGCAGGCAAATGCAGCTGCAGCAGCGTTGCCCTCGACTCCGTCAGCGCTCAAGTCCGAAGACCGCGCCTCAACAACGAACGGTCCTACCCAGGTACAGTCTAATGGTCACCCTGCCAGACCAGCCAACGGAAATACGCCCAAACCGGCAGTTTCCAAATACCAGAAACCGGCAAGCAAGTCTGAAAGTGGCCTTGCGGCTCTAGCTAATCCGAGCCTGATGTATACCAACGCGCCTGCCAAGTCACCTGCAACACCCGCCGCCGGCGCCGCTGCACGACCGGTCTCGGAACGCAACGCCACCACGCCGATCCAAAAGCCAGCCAATGGCCGCTCGAACCACGCTGCCTCTCCCTCACCTGCTGCTGTTTCCTCCGCAACCAGCGGCTCTCCAGGTGCATCACCCAACAAAGCATGCACAGGCTGTGGCAAAATCAACAGTCCAGAGTGGCGTCGTGGTCCATCGGGTCACAAGACTCTGTGTAATGCCTGCGGTCTGCGGTACGCTCGTTCGCTGACGCGTCGCAAGAAGAAGAAAGGCAAAGATGGCGAAGTCGAGTTCATCGAGCCGACGGGCGATCCGACTGTGGTGCCCAAGAGTCGCGGTGGAGGAGGTGGAAGTCTGCCTGGTGTGCATCGTAAGAATAGCAAGAAGAGGAAGGAGGAAGAGGCTGCAAAAGCTGCGGCGACGGCGGCGATGGCGGCGATGGCTGCCTCTGCTGGTGGTGCTTCGCCCGTGCCAGCTGCTGCGATGTCGGCTTCGAGTGCCAGTCCTTCTTCTGCTTCGGCGACGCAGAGTCCTGCCGCTAGCTCTGCGCAAGCGGTCAAAGCTGCGCCGCCCGCCCAGGTGGCTGCGAGTAACGGAGTTTCTTCTCCGGCTGCTTCGACGCCTGTCAAAGTCGAAGGCGGTGCGGTAGCAGCCGAAACAAGCTCCTCGGCCGCCACCGGTGCCGAGAGCAAGAACGAGGAAGCATCCACACCAGCGACCGAGACTACCGATCCCGCCCACTCCATAGCAGTCTCGATCGCACTCGACGCCATCGCTCAGGCATCATCTGCACCGCTCCTCGACGCCGAATCTCTCTCGCTTCCCGTCTCCAACGCCATCAGTCGCGCCATCGCAGCCACCATCGGCAGCACCGACGGCAGCACTCCCATTCCAGCCGCTAACGCACAAGCGCTCTCCCCATCCACCACCACCACCGGCACACACCTCTCCAGCGAGCCCATCGCCACCAGAGCCACCGCCGATCCAACATCCGACCTAGATCCAGCAGTCAGCGCAGCCGCCCTCCAAACCATCGAATCCGTCGTCTCTGAAGCGCTGTACAAGCAGCTCGTGCATTCGTCGTTGCCGGAAACACCGCCTGCGGATAAAGGCGAGACGGAGGTGGATTTGAGCGATGCACTGACGGCAGATGCGATCAGGGCGGCGGCTCAGGCTGCCGTTGCTCGTGGTGTTGAGGAGTGAAAAGAACGCGTCAAAAAGAGAAGCAGCTCACTACTTCCAGTTTCGATATGTACTGTACACTAGACCTCTCTTTTTCCCAGTTGTGTACTTTAAAGATATCCTTTGCTCGCTTTTTGTAGTTGTGCGGAAAAATGTATTTGCTCAGACCTGATCGCTTAGATCTTTCTTGTGCTTTGCCTGTGATCTCTTTCACACTCGCACACGGTCAAGACGATGAAAACAAAACAGCGTTGCAACAAGCGAATTCTCTGAGAACAAAAAAAAAACAAACTAATACAGCGTTGACATACGTGGCTTTGAAAGAGGTGTTCAGATATAGTAAGCGGAAGCATTAGTGCCTCTACGCTTGGTCGGAGTATCGTGCATCCCGTCTCCTCCTGCACCTGCCGAAAACTTGGACTTACTGCTTTCCACCCTCGGACTCGACTTGAGCAGTTTGAGATCCATTTCGATCGTCTTTCTCGGTTTCCTCTTTGGCGGAGATCCTTCTCCACTTGCTCCTGGCAAAGGTAACGGTGTTGGGGAGGCGCTGCTCCACGTACCCGCAAACGTACTTGTAAACGCTTTCGTTGGAGAACCAGTCGGTACGGACGGAGGACGGTTAAACGTATGTGCTCCGTAATACGGTTCAGCGTTGAGCGAAAGATGCGTCGTACGAGGTAGAGTGTTGAATTTGGAAGCAGATCCAAACAGGTCTTCCGTCTCACCGTCTGACGTGGGTGGAGAAGGGGTAGAAGCGAGTTTCTGAATGAGTTCGGCTTGAGCCTTCATGCGCAGTTTCCAGGATGCGACGGATTTTTCGAGATCCGACATGAGGGCGCGCTGCGAGGCGATGACGGTGTTGAGTCGGTCGATTTCCTCCTTCTCGGCGCTGGAACGTGTGCTGGTGGATGGAAAGGCTGCGGAAGGAAGAAGGACGCTTCGAGAGCCGCTTGTGGGTGTCGGTGAGGGAGTAGGGGAAGAGTCGGTGTTGCCGGCGTATCGACGGTACTCTTTCACCGATCCTGCGCGATTGAGTGCCGAAGAGGTTGGAGTAGTGTTTCCTGGTCTTAACTTGGACCCGCCAACAGTGGCAAACTTGATCGGCGAAGACGGAACAGACCCTCCAGCTCCAGCTCCAACTCCCATCGGCACAGGCAAAGGCCTAGCCGCCTTCACTTCAGCATTCTTCGCCTTTTCAGCTTCCAACTCTGCAATCTTGGCATTGGCACGCTTCAACTCAGCCTCCATCGTCGTCATCCGCTGTGCGTCATGTTCGCGTCCAGATGCAACTGCTCGAATTTTCGCCAACTCCACCGAAAGCGTCTGTCGCTCTTCTTCGGACTGACTTAGCTCGTCACGAAGCGTTGCGAGTTCGCGTGAAGTGTCCGGGATGGATTTGGATTCGGCCAGTTGGCGACGGGTGGAATCGAGTTCGAGTTGTAGGCGGTCGAGTTGGGCTTGTCGTTCTTGCAGCTCGGATTCGCGCTGTTGGAGTTGCGGGAGAGTTTCGGAGTGTGGCTTGGTGGAGCCGCGGACGAGGTCTTGGAATTCGGCGTTGACGTCTTCGTCGTCGTCGTTGTCCTTTGTCGACGCGAGTTGCTTCTCTTTGAGCTCTGCCACCGAGGCCAATGCTGCCTCCAGTTCGACCTGCATCGCTTGCTTCGACTTGTGCACTTCCTCTGCCGCTCTCTCCGCCTCCAACCTCTCCGCCTTTTCATCTTCCACCAACGCCTTAGCCTCCGCTACCTCCCTCTCCAACCGCTCCTTCACACTCTCCACCTCCCTCTCCTTCTCTCTCAACCTCTCCCTCAGTTCCTCAATCTGCCGCTCCAACACCTTGCCCTCATCATCGGCCCTCGCCTTCGCCACCAACTTCAACAATCGATTCGCTTCCTGCTCTTCCAACAACTTTTTCTTGTTCTCTCTCGCCTTCTCTTGCTCCTTCAACGCAATCTTCCGCGCCTCGTCGCGCTCCTTTTGAAGCTTATCGTACGCCACTTCAGCTTCGTCTAGCTCTTCCTCATTGAGGCGGATCGCTTCCTGGAGTTCGGCTTGACGGGCATCTCTCGCTGCGAGCTCGGCTTGATGTGCGATGATGATGGATTGTCGGGATTCGATTTGGGTTCGTAACTGGCGGCGGAGGGCGGCTAGCTCGGCTTCCAGTTCGAAGGGTTTTATGCCGCTCAAGGTGTCGGTCAGCGGCGCGGTGACGGTGGGGGCGATGGGACTGTTGTAGCCGGAACCTGCAAAGTGCAAGTCGCTCATCCGAGGACCACGACGTGCCAGTGCTGAAGCGTAGCGCGCGCGAACCGGTGTGCTTGGCCCAGCTACGTCCGATGCGTCGGCAGCAACACTCTGACCGGTCAAAATCAACCGGGTCAGGTGTTCGATCTGTCCCTTTAAATCGCTTCGTTTCTTCTGCATATCTTCGACCTCTTTCTGCGCCGCTTGTCGTTGCTGTTGCAGCTCGTCCAATTTCGACTGCGATTCTCGCGATACTTCCAGAGGGTTGTCAGGGTTGGGAAAACTGTTTGCCTCCAATTTCGCACGTAGAGCGTCCAACTCCTTCCTGTACTTCTGTAGCAGAGCCTTGTCGTCCATTGCCGTACCGCGTTTTGCGGTCGTGACGACCAGTTTGCAGCGTTTGCCGAATTTCAGCGTGGATAGCGTTTCGTTGGCGTGTTCTGTGTCTGGGCTGAGTGTGCAGATAACGGCGATGCGGGCGTTACCAGAGAGCGAAGTTTGGAGGATTCGAGTCAATTTGGAATCGCGGTAGGGGATGTGCGCATCCCCACTATCAGAGGGTTCAGTGAGCTTCCCAATAACAGTTCCGAGCGTCAGCAAGGACTTGTTGATAAAAGCACCTTCTTTGCGTCTCTCCGCTTGGCTTGCTGCACGTTCGGATCCTGCCAAATCGATCAAGTTGAGTTGGCTGATTCGTACCTCCTTAGCAGCGTCTCGAGAGCGCGATTCGATAGTCAGCTGAAATACACAGTGCGATCTCGAGCTCCTTTCGTTCCAATCGGTTGCTCCTACGTGTCTTTCATCCTGACCCCTCTGAAGTAGGTCAAACACCGTCTCTGCATCCGTAACAATCTCCTCCCTCAACCCTGTAATGATAACCCTGCTCGATTTCTGATCTTCGATGATCCTCAGCGTCGACCCAGCCGCACCTTTGATCGGCGAAGCCGGCCGCTCTGTCGTCTGCATCGATCCCGACAACTGTGGCAAGGGAGCCAAAAGATCCTTCAACGTTTCATTGTAAATCTCCAGATAGCTAACTCGAAGTAAGAACTCCCGATCAGGTTCGTCCTTGATCATGTCAAACACCTGCTGGACTGCACGTGGGATGACTCCAGGTTCAGCGTCACTACCGGACATGGTGTGCGTTTTACCCGAACCCGTTTGACCATACGCAAAGACGGTTCCGTTGAAACCTTCCATAGCTGCGCGGACGACGGGGGCGATGTGGGAGTGATACATGTCATCGGTGGTTTGAGGGGCGGTGATGAGTTTGTCGAACTGAAAGTGGTAGGTTGAAGAGGAGGGGTCGTCATCGATATCGTTGCTGGTGGGCTGAGCAGTGGCGATGGATGCGCCTGCGCCAGCACGCTCGGACGAGGTGGTTCGTTTGGCGATGGCCGGGTGGTGTTCTGTAGGCACGATTTGATTTTTGGTAGAGTTGCAAGACCAAACAGGTGCGTCTGAAGTGGATGCTCGCGAGGGACGCATACGGACGCATACGACGACATTCTGTTTAGATTCCGAGGTCGGCTCTGCTGGTTTGCTAGAGGAGGGCTTCGGCACCTCATCTTCCGCCACAGCAGGCAGGACGACACTCGAGTCTACATCGTTGGTAGCCGCATCCGTAAATGCCGACTCGGCAACGGCAGCCTTTTCAACTGCAGCGAGCTTTGTGAAAGGTGAAGATTTGGCAGCAGAGCCCACCTTGGCCTTCTTGGCCATTGTCGTTGAAGGGGAGCTACGATGCTCTTGGTTGGTATGGATAATGGTGGAGCGGCGGCTTGCCGTGTTGGTGGAAGGACGAGCGTTGATAGTGGTAATAACTCTTGAAGTGCGTGGCGAGGTGAGCAGTGTCGATCTGCGCGGAGAAGCAGTAACCTGCGGACGCTGCTTGCTAGAGGTGGAGGAAGTGATACGTGCTTTACTCGCTGCTACCTTGTCCGGTTCAGTCGGATCTGTGCTGGTTATAGGCTGTGCAGTAAGAAAAGGCTCTGAAGCAAGTGAAGCAATAGAAGTAGCAGAGGAAAGGGACGAAGAGGTAGAAGCAGAAGAGTGGGCGTGCAAAAGCGACAGAATGCTGCTATTGCTGCTTGCGTTGGATGGGAGAGATTCGGCAGTGGATAAGGTGGATGACGCAGAAGTGCTTGTGCTTAGACCGGGCTGGCTGCACTTGGGCGGAGGAGTGGGGAAGGGAGGAGTAGAGGCAGATGAAGTTGAAGATCGGAAGCGAAACATGACTGCAGACTATGCAAAAGCTCGTGTGATGCGTTCTTGCTATGGTACACTGAGGCTCGAAACGACAGACCGGCTGACGTTGAGATACAACAAATGCAGCTAGGCTTGCGTCGGTCTTGAGAGAGAGATGTGAAGTTGTGGCAGCGTGCAGAAATGCAAGCGATATGAGATAGACTTGTGGCTTGAGAACAGTAAAAGTGATGGTGGGCTGGTTGGTGAGTGGGGAGGAGGCAGCATATATGATGGTAGAAGTATGTCTCAACCCCGAAACACGGAGTGTCTGATGCGACAGGTCGATTCGTTTGGCTGTCTTTTTCTCTCCCTAACGCTATGCTGCTGCGCTGCTTGACGTAGCAGCCAAGATGAACCGAGAGCAGTATAGAAGACGAAGCCGATTGTGCAGCAAAAGAGGGCAGTTGGGCAGTGAGTGTTGATGTTGAGTCAAACTCTACCGAGGAGCTGCACGTGTGCGTTTTTGGACGCGCGCTCGATTTTAAAGCTTCACGTGGCTACGATTTTGTGCGACTCAATGTCATTGTTAGCAAAGCTGGTGTAACAGCTTATTCTTCACTGACGCTTTCCTCCAGTCGCTTTTGGCGGATGTTCCCTTCTCTTCCTCCTTTGGGAGCGGTTGATTTGGATGCTTTGCTAGCGATTCAGTATCTCTCTGCGTGTTTCTCGAATCGTTTCATCGAGCAAGAAGTCGTAGCAGCGTCAAGAGCAGCAACACTCCTTCGCTGCGTGGAAATGCACGTGATCCCCTATCGCGCAAACACGTCTTTCTCGTTTTTCTCTCCGAGTAAATTTGGGATAGAAGCTGAACCGAGCTTGTCCAACTCGGCGGGGAGCTGCTTCTCTCTCTCTCTCTCTCTCTCTCTCTCTCTCTCTCTCTGCGCATTGATCAACCCTCCCTTCATGCAAGCAGAGCTTGATTCTGCGCCGACAAGTTGTTGCCGCTCAGAACCCTGCTTTTTGCGTTACGGCGGACAGCTGACCGCGCTTGCGACCTTGCCTATTCTGGTTAGACAACAAACCAAGTTGCGGGCTGGATTCTTCCTTCTTTTTCTTCTTCTCTTCCAGCATCACTTGCTTTCATCCGCACTCCTCTATCCACTCTACATCCATTTCATCTGAAGAGATTGCCTGGCAGCATCACCTGCTGAGGCGATCAAAGGCTCGTCAGAAAATGACCACCGCAGTACCCATCGATTCTAGCCGCATCCGACCGGGACAGTATTCTCGACAACCCTCTGCTTTCTCCTCTCCCGACCTCAGTGGAGGCAAGGAGAACGAACCCTTGCCGTCAGACAGAGGAAGATCTCAGGCTACTCAGCCTATCGCTATAGATTCCAAGTATCGTCTTCGGGGAAACTCTCCTGAAGATGCCGACCGAGCTTCACGCTCCAAGTTTGGCTCGTCGTTCAGTCCCAAGAAGGGCTTGCGAAGTCGCAGTCGAAGTCGCAGTAGACTGTTCGGCAAGGACAAGACCGACTCGCTCAACAGTCAATCTGGCCCTCAGCAGCCGTCAGCAGCCGCGCGAACACCCGAACAGATCGATGCCGACTTTCTCGACCTGCTAGACGAGCTTCAGGTGCAACCTGATCTGCGTCGCAAGCTCCTCTGCCTCAACTCTACGGTCAAGGCTTCCATGTTGCAAGGTCAAGCATCGCTCAGTTTGGCGTCTTTTGGGTTTGACGATGGCTCAACATCGTTGTCTTCCAGCCCTACAAAGTCGGCTCGCATGCCGATTCCTGAACTCCTCAAAGGTCGACCAGCAAGTCGTCCCGGTTCGATCTATACATCCTCTCCACTACTCGATCAGGCTTCCAATGCCTTCCCAGACACGAGCGAGCAGATGGCGCCCCCCAACACAGCTGCGCTGTTTGACGACGGGCCCCCTCGACAGATGTCTTCGGGTTCTTTGGATTCTTCGTCCTCCGGTTCGACGAAACACCCTGCCACGGCTTCGCGCAGCGCCATCCGCGAAGCGTTGAAGAAATCCACCCCAAACTTGGGTCAAGGAGGATCGTTCATCTCGCTCTCTGCTTCAGCCGCTGGCGGCTCTACTACTTCCGTCCGACCTCGATCCATGTCGTTTGGCAAAGACATTGCCGCGTCGTTTGGTAAAGAGACGCCAGAGAGCTTTGCTACCATGCTCAAAGCTACCGATGCGAGCCGCATTGATGTCGGGAGGGTGAAGCGGATGCGTGCTGTTTTGGCTGCCGAGTCGCCTTTGTGGATCAGGACGTTTATAGGCTCGGAATGTGGCGGTTACGCGGCGATGCTGACACGGCTCGACGAACTTCTGGCTATGGAGTGGAGAGAGGAACAGCACGATGATATGCTGCTGCACGAACTGCTGCGATGCTTTGTAGTTCTGAGTACGACGGAAGTCGGTCGTGAAGCACTCGCCTCGCAAGCACCACGACCGTTTCGACAGCTCGTAGACTTGCTGTTCAGCGAAAAGAAACCGGGAGACCTCTCGACGAGGAAATTGATGATCGAGATGTTGAACATCCTGCTCGATTTACAACTGCCCGCTTCGCAGTCTCACTCGAGATCTTCGCTCAACTACTTGCTTGACTTGCTCCAAAACCCGACAGACCCAACAAAGGCAACGATCGTCGACTTCATCGCACAAACCCACACCGCTCGACCGCTCAAGACGTATATCTTGGAAGTGTCTTGTGTCTGTCGCGACTATTTTTGGATCTTTTGCCATTCGCACAACTTCTACTGGCGCTTTGAAGAGCTTTCGGACCGAATCGATAGGATTCAGGGACCCAAAGTTCCCGGAGGTATGACGGGCGGTGTAGAGTTTGAAGCAATGGCCTACGTCACCGCTCATCTGCGTTTGGTGAATTCGGTAGCGAGCGTACTGGTTCAGGTGAAACCGCATCAGCTACCCAAGCCGAGTATGTCGGCGAAAGAGTTTCACGCGGCGCTGTTTGCATCGGGGTTGGAGAGAGTTCTGGCCACGTTGAGGAGGAGCTCGCAGCGACACTATCCGACGACGCATTTGGAGGTGGCGCGGTACATGTTTTTGGCGTCCCAGGCCGGGTATGTGTTGCCGTACCATTTGACGGATTGGTTCGAGAGTCCCAAGGTGAAAAGTGTACCGCTGTTGCCGCCGTTGCAGCCGTTGGGGTTGCCGGAGCAGTTGCCGCCGGCCAAGGATGGGGGGTTGCTGCCGCCGATCCCGACGGCGGGTGCGGGGGGAAGATACGGGTTGGCGGGGGCATTCTTTGCTCCGGTTACGCCGGTGAGAGGGTCGTCGTTTGAACCCGAAGAAGCGGTGCAATCGCCAGGAGCTGCATCAGTTGCACGAAGAAACGCCGTTAGGACTGCGTCCCTGTCTCCGACCAAAACTTCGCCCAAGAAACAATCCGCCGACGAGCAAGACTTTTGGGACTTTCCCACCCCCAACCCTGCCCCTTCCCAAGACAACGCTGACCGACAAGTCCAACTAGTCAGCTTCGATCGCAGGCTAGACTCCCAATTCTCACTCTTCAACATGGACGAGCATCAGTTGGGCATGCCAAGCTCGTCCACCTCGAAGCGCATTCTAGGCCTCAACGAGGCCGTTTCTCAAGACCTGACGCAGCAAGTCAAAGAGGACAAGCGGACACCGGTGCCAAAGCGAACGGTTGCAATGGGTAAGGTCGCAGTCGGCGGTGGAAGCTCAGTCGTAGGCTCAGCTGTCAAGAAATGGGAAAGCATGAGCATCTCTCATCAACCGACTTCTCAGAAACGCTTCTGATTCCACCGCGCCGCCATATGTTCATCGTCGAACCCTCCCCTTCACGTCAAGAACATCTTTTGTTGCGTTTTGCACCTCTCATCCCTGTCAATGCCGCCTCAGTCTAATCGATTCGTTTGTTTCCTCTTCGATCACCTTCGTTACCAAAAATCTCATCCGTCTCAAACAAAACTCTTCCACCTGTGAAAGTGTTACGTGCATATCTTCGAAAGAACTTGAAATCATGTTGATAAGAATACAACTGAAAAGAGCGCAGAATGAATGGTGGTGAAAAATCTAATCTTTGAAATCAGAGCTTGTTCGGAGTGTCCACCTTGGTACTAGCAAGTCCCGGCGTAGGGAAATCCTCAGGCGGAGGAGGAGGCGCCGAAATCTCTCCCTTGCGCTTCAACCTGCCCTTCTTGTCGAGGTACTGATCCGCCTCATCGGCGTGGCTGAAAGGTCTGGGTCCCAACAAGTTCCTCATGTCCTCTCGAGTGATCACCTCCTTCTCCAGCAGCAGCTTGGCAACCTTTTCAACATCGGCACGGTGGTCCGTCAGCAGCTGCGTTGTACGCTTGTGCGCCTCGGACACCATCTTGCGCACCTCAAGGTCGAGCATCTCACCGGTACGCTCCGAGTAGGGCTTGTGCATGGATTCCTGCTCGGTGCGGTACGAGATGGGACCGAGCTCCTTGTTCATACCGTACGAAGCGCAGATCTCGAACGCCATGCGTGTGATCTTGGACAGATCGTCCTGTGCACCGGTGGTGATGGTGGTGAAGAAGATCTCTTCCGAGACACGACCGCCGAGCGTCATGCACATGCGGTCAAGCAGCTGCTCGGTCGAGAACAGGTAGCGCTCCTTGGGCAGGTACTGAGCATACCCGAGAGCGCCGACACCACGAGGAATGATTGAGACCTTCAGCAATGGATCGGCGTGCTCGAGGAACCAACCGCAGACGGCGTGACCGGCCTCGTGGTAAGCTACGGTCTTCTTCTCTTCGGGCGAGAGAACGCGCGACTTTTTCTCGAGGCCAGCAATGACACGCTCGATGGCCATCTCAAAGTGGTGCTCCTCGATCGATTCGGCGCCACCACGAGCTGCGATCAGAGCAGCCTCGTTACAGACGTTGGCAACGTCGGCACCACTGAAGCCAGGGGTGAGCGTGCTGAGCTTCTCAGCGAGAAGGTCGCGGTCGGTGGAGCTGTGCAGCATAAGAGGCTTAAGGTGAACGAGGAAGATGTCCTTTCGGCCAGAAATGTCGGGGCGGTCGATGGCAATGTGTCGGTCGAATCGACCGGGTCGCATCAACGCGGCATCGAGCACATCGGGTCGATTGGTGCCGGCAAGCACAACGACGTGCTCCTCGGTACCGAAACCGTCCATCTGCACGAGCAACTCGTTGAGCGTCGACTCACGCTCGTCGTTGCCTCCAAAGTTGCCGCCCTTGCCACGACTCTTACCAATAGCATCGATCTCATCGATGAAGATGATGCAAGGAGCGTGCTTCTTGGCATTGGCAAACATATCTCGCACTCGGCTAGGACCGACACCGACAAACATCTCTACAAATTCGGAACCCGAGACGGACAGGAAGGGCACTTGGGCCTCACCGGCAGTGGCCTTGGCAAGCAGCGTCTTACCGGTACCGGGAGGACCCGAAAGGATGGCGCCGCGTGGGATCTTTGCGCCGAGCTTCTCGTACTTTTCGGGCTTCTTGAGGAAGTTGACAAACTCCATGATCTCCTCCTTGGCCTCGTCCATGCCGGCGACGTTCTTGAACTTGGTCTTTACGTCTGTCTCTTGGTTAAACATCTTGGCTCGGGATTTGCCGATGCCGAAGATGCCGCCAGGACCGCCACCGCCACCTCCACCCATGGCGCCACCAGCAGCTCGTCGCGACATCCAGAAGAGCAGACCGGCGATGAGGAGAGTGGGAGCAAAGTGAAGGAGCGTCGATGCGGTCGAGATCTCCTCGTGATAAGCGACGGGAATTCTCTCGTTGGCAGGGATCTCGAGCTCACGTTGAGCCTCGTCGAGGCGTCGTTCGAAGGCCTCGACAGAGCCGACGCTGAACCAGTAAGCGGCGTGACCGTTGCCACCGGCAGGGCTGCTGGAGCCGCTGCCAGAGGATGGGTACATGGAGCCGGTGGCGTTGGAGTGGAGGTAGACCTTGACCTTGGAGCGGTTGACGACGACGAGACGGTCGACAAGGCCCTTGTCGAGGAAGGCGGTGCGGAACTCTTGCCAAGTGATCTCGCGGCTGGGCTGGTCAGGTGATGTGAGGCGGTAGAGCAGGTAGGTGGAGACGATGGTGGCAAGGATGGTGTTGGCGTTGATGCGAATCTCGGTATACTGGCCGTTGGGACCGCCGCCGGCAGAGCCATTTGCGCCGGACGACTTTTCGGACTTGTTCTTCTTGCGCTCGGCAACATCGTCCTCATCTGCCTCGGATTCCTTGTTGCTCTTGCTCGAAGTGGGCTTCTTGTCGTCGCTCTCGAAGAATTGCTTGAGGTTCTCGGGTAGACCGCCGCTGGCCTTACCCTGACGAGCCTCCTTGAGACCACGCTCTACGGACTGGTCAAAGTCTTTCTTCTTCTGCTCATCGTCCTCCTGCTCCTTTGCGGAATGGTTCTTCTTCTTGTCGCCATCTTCAGCTGGTGTTGCGTAGTGGCGAAACTGTAGCCTGAGAGACTTCTGCGGCAAAGCGAGCTTCGAAGAGGAAGCAAGCTGCGATCTTGATGTTGAGATGTTGGTGAAGGAGCGGCAAGGAAGCGAGGTGGAGAGCGGCTGTGCGGAACGGGATGCGGCAAAGCCAAGGTAGCTGCGGGCTGACCGCGATGTTATCGAGCGAAGCATGGTTTGCTGTGTTGGAGGAGGGTAAGAGCTAGATCGAATCAGGGCAGCGCAATGGTAAAGAATGAAAAGGGTCCGGTCCGAGCTAGCGGCTGATGTGTGTGTGTCGCGCTGCGCTGGGAGCGACGGTGAGTGGTAAGCCCTGAGAGACCGTGAAATGAGAGCTGACGGTCCAGAGTGGATGTTTCGGTGACACCAAGAGTAAGAAAGGTGGTGATAGAAGGTGGTAGGAAGAAGTAGACGATAGCTGGTTGGTTTTGCCAAGCTAAACTGAGTTTGGCTGACTGACTTGCTCGCGAGGCCAAGAAAGGCGAGTGGCGCGTCGCCTTGGAATGGCTCTGGTTGCAGCAAAATCAGGTCAGCAAAGCCTTCTCTTTTCCCGAAAATGGCAGAACCAACTTAGATCACCCAGCTTGCGATCTTGCTCATCGGCCAGCCGATCTCATACTCAAATCGGGATCCACACGTTCCTCCGTATCAGCTCGAATCAAATAAAAAATAAAATTGAAAATTGAAAATTGAAAATTGAAAATTGAAAATTGAAAATTGATTCAGAGCCGAGTAAAGGCTGCTGTGTTCAAGCACGATCTGTCCGGCGTTAAGCAGCAGACACACAACGCAGAAGCCGAACGAACCACTTTCCGCTCTGCCTCTTAGTCTCCGCTTCTCCTCCGCTTTCAAGTGAGGCTTTCCTCTCCTCGACTCGACTATGCCATGGCTTTGACCGTTGTACACTCGAGGGAATCAAGTGAAGAGGTTGTCCGAGAGTGTTGTTGCAGGGGCGATCTTTAATGTGGTTCCCGCCAGCGCTTTTGCATTGCACAGAGTCACATGCTGCAAAACTTTTCTTTTTTAGCTCTGCCTTGAATTTCCATTCTTAGTCTGGCCCAGCGGCCGAATCTGTGCAGTGCATCGTGCGCGCGCAGACACGCAGCGCAGGACCGTTTGTTGCGCATCCCATCTCTCTCTCTGTCTCTCTGGTCACATCTCATCTCGTCGTTGAGTTTTGTCTCGCTTTCGGTTTTGACATCGCATCGCCAAAGCTTGATTCGATGGGATCGTCGCCATCTCCTCTCTCTCCACCTTTGCGATCAAACTCAAATCACCGCATCTGCCGCCCCGCCGCCCCGCCATCCCATCCCATCCATCCACAAACAGACAGACAGCTCCCGGCATCCTGGATTAGATCGCCGTCCGCCATTGCCCCCCCCCCCCTTTATCCGGGTGTGTGGCTGCAAACTGCAACTGCCGCCGCTGCCTTCCCTTTCGGTAAGTATCCGTTCGTCAACATCCAGCTTTGTTTTAGCCTCGCCTGCGCTTGTCGTCCGTCGTCTGCCCCGTCCGTCCCTTTCCCCTCCTCTTCCGAGGCCGCTTTGACGTTTTCCGTTCCATGTCCATGGCCATGTGTTCCCTCCGCCTGGTTTCCCTGTCCCTCGTGAGCTTCCATCCGGCCATGCAACCCACATGCGCCGCCTCGTTTGGATGAGGTCGACCTCCCTCGCCATGCAGGTGACTGTTTGTTCCATTCAGCTTTCGCTTGCGCTTGCGTCCCCTTGCTCCCTTGCTCCCTTGCTCCCTTGATCGTCGTCATGCCCTTTCCGTCTTAACCCCTTGACGTCGTAATCCCCTCCGGTCCGCCGCTTCCCCTTCCCTGACGTCGGTGTTTGTCTTGCCGCGGTCGCTCTTGTCCGTTCCCTTCCCCCATATGCGTGCCTGGTTGCCGATCCGTCCGCCTTGCCCTGCCTTGCCATGCACCGGCTTTGCACTATCGAGGCTCGCCTCGGCCACTACGCTTCTATGGATCCCCACGTGGTCCTGCACTTGTTTCGCTGCAGCCTGATGTGCCCTTCATCCGCTCTTGCCTTGTGCATTGTTCTTCCGGTTGCAGGGTGTTCCCACCTCAAACTTTATCTACCTTGGAACCTCCCAAGTCGCCGTTGCTCAGATCCATTGGCCTCTTGCCCTTGTCCCGTCGTCTTGTGTCTACCTTTCCGTCATCATGTTTGTCGCCTTTCCTCCTCTGCTTGTGACCATGCCGTTTGCTCGTCCACCGTGCAGACGAGTCCGTCGTATGCTGTGCGCATCCACGGCGTCTTCCGCGAACTCTTGATCAGCGTCATGTTTTTCCGGCACAGATAGCTTGCGCGGATGCTCCGCTCTCGCTGCTCTTCTGGACGGATATATACGTCGAGGCGCTCAATGACTATGTTAAAAGCATGTCGGGAGTTGACAAGCATCGTTATGATAGGAGAACCCCCTTCTTTTCCTTGACTTGGCCTTCAGACATGGCGCTTCACTTCATTGCTCCACGCTGCATCGTGCATGAATCGGCTTCATCTTGTCCTCGTCGTGAAGCTGCCCTTTGCTCAAAAGTCAGACTCTTGCTAACCCAAAGTCAATGCCCCATGTTCTTCTCGCCTTGCAAAAGCCCCACCTCGAGGAGTAAATCCAGCTCTGGTAGTGACGTGCGCTATCTTTTCAGAAGCGCGTGTCGCATAGACCTGGTGCCTCGCGATGAATCCGCAAGGCATGCAGTTCCCGCTTGGCTTTCTTCAGGCTCAACAGCAAAACTTCAATGCGGGGATCCAGCCAACCGCCGCCGTCTCTGCTGCTCCCGGTCAAATGAGCATGCCCGCCACCAGCGATTCCAACAACAATATGGGTACTCAACTGCAAAATGCTGCTCAAATGGTTCAGGTAAGTCCCTTTGATACAGTCTTCAACTCTCAAGGGTTCATGATGAAGCTTGTCGAGTCGCAGAGAATCGTGATGATACGAGGAAGCAGCGCAGAAGGCAGAGAGAGGCTACCCGATCGGGCCCGATCCAGCCATCCTGGCGCCGGATTCGTCTCAATTTGGGGATCGGCGTGGCTCAGCTGCATTTGGGGCAAACGTCCGTCGCGCGTCTCTCTCTCTCTTTCTCCGCCCGCCTTTGCACACGCCGCGAGCTGCTCTTCCATCATCTCGCACGCATCTTTCGGTCTTCTAGCCGCCGGGGCCATCATCACCATTCTCCGTGTTCCGTTCCCGTTCGACTCGCTGCCTCAGTCTCAGTCTCTGCCCCTGCCCCTGCCTCTGCTCTTCGCCAGCGACCTCGTACCGACGCACTCCCCACAGCGTTGCGCTCCGTTGGTCCATAGCGCACACAGTCACGCCCGCTCCATCAACCTCGGTCATCAGCCTTGGGCAATCACGACGCGGCCGTGTCGCTGGGCAGAGCGTCGCGGCGATTGTTGCGATCACGCACACATGACCCTTTGACGCTAGTCATCTTCGCCAACTTTCCTGCATCCAAACGCGACCAGACGCTGACCTTCATCGATACCCCTTTTAATCTCATCTGCCACTTCTTTCGGTCACGACTTTCTCACGCGTCTCTCATCACCCGGACTCGATTCTTCTACTACCATGTTGCAGTCAATACGCGGTAACATCGCGGCCCTTCAACGCCAATGGGCTGTCATCTGCAATCAGCCCGACGGACCCACAAAAACCAGTGCACAGCAACATCTTGCTTCGCAGCTCAAGCGGCTGCAAATGATGGAGCAATCGGCCATCCAGTCGATGGGCGCCCACATTCCACCCGGTGCTCAGCTCAATCCAGCACAGCAATCAGCACAGATGGGCATGCAGCCGCAACAGGCGCAGCAACAACAGCAGCAACAGAACGCCATGATACAAGGTCTCAATCCAGCTCAGCTGGGGCAGATGCAACCTCAACAGGGCATGAACGGCATCACCATGGATCTCGGGTTCGGAGCATCATCACAGCAGAATGATATGAACCAGCTTCAACAACAGCAGCAGCAGCCATCACAACAACAGTCACCTTTTGGTCAGCCAGGCGTGCAGCCGCAACAGATGCAACAGGCCCAAATACAACCACAGCAGCCAGGCTTCAACCCATCACAGGTGTCAGCACCAAGTCCGTCGGCGCAAGCTGCTGGTGGTCCTGGCATGGCAGCCGCAGGCCCCGGCAAGCGTGACTTTGTTGGCACTGTCCGCAACTTTATGCAACAACGAGGCACGCCCTTTCCTCCGCAACTGTCTCTCACCTTTGTGGGTCCAGCATCATCCACCTTGCCCGGCGATACAAAGACCATCGAGCTGCAAGCGCTCTTTGCCGCTGTCATGCACTTTGGAGGCTCTCAACGCGCTACACAGATCCCTGGCTTCTGGGCCGTCATCGCTAGCCGTCTCGGCCTCAAGGTTGGCCCACCAGACGGCACGCAATCGGCGCCAGATGCTGTTCTGAGTCCTGGCGAAGTTCCCGAGCGCCTCTCCGGCTTCTACCGCGACCGCCTCTTGGCGTTCGAGCAGTTCTGGATGTCGCGCATGCCACAACGTCAAGCAAGCGGCCAGAGCGATACTGCCGGCACTCCTGCTGCTTCTGGTCCCAGCTCAATTGCAACGGATCCCACGCAGGCGCAGCCCGGTGCCAACAACAGCAACATCAACGCACAAATGCAGCAGCAAGCAGGGCAACAACCACAAACCCCACAGCAGCAACAGCCACCTCAACAGCAGACATCAACGCAGCCACAGCAGAATCAACAGCAACAGCCAGGGCAACCTGCTGCGAATCGACCTGGTGCGCCCACTCAGGTCACTCCAGCAAATCTGCCCGCCAACTTGCATCAGCAAATGATTCAGCTGCAACAGCTCGTAGCCACCGGTCGCATCACCTCTCAGCAGGCTCGTGAACGTTTTGTTGCCATGCAGCAGGCCACGCGCCAAATGATGGTCAAGCAGCAACAACAACAGCAACAGCAGCAGCAGCAACCTGGCTCGTCGAATGACACCTCGCAGGGACAGCAGCCGTCGCAGCAGCAGGCTCCATTTCAGCAATCGCAACAGCAACAGCAGCAACAGCAACAGATGCCTGGCATGCCGAACGGTTTTCCTGGCATGCCATCGGCGAACCAGGCTCAACCATCGCCAAGCCCGACGCAGCGTGAAACGCCGAGCCACGCATCCCCAGCACCGAACCAAGGTGGTTTGGGCAACATGCCCGGCGCAGCACCTGGCCTGTTCAACGATCCTGGAGCGATGCTCGCGCAACAGCAGCAAGCTCAGGCCGCGGGTCAGCCTGGCTCCGACGGTGTGCCGCAATGGCCATCGCAACCACCGACGGGCATGCCACCTTCTCCAACAAAGTCGCAGGCTGCCAATGGCACTGTGCCAAAGACACCGACAACTGCTTCCAAACCAGATCCCAAGCTGACGAAAAAGAAGCGCAAGAAGACCGACGCCGGGCTGTCGACGCCATTGCCAGCAGGCGCTGGGGTGGATGTCAAGCCACCTATGCCGCAGCTGGGCGATCCATCGAGCGGTCATGGCGCAATGGGTCAGCCGCCAATCGGAGCACCACCACCTGCTCCCACCGCCATGCCACCTCAGGCAGAGAAGCAGGTCATTCCCGGAACATCGCAACCTGTCGGTCCACCTGCACCTCCACAGAAGCACAAGATCGAATACCTTCCCATCCGACGCGACGTCCACACCCACGGAGGCTGGGATCTCACGTTGGTCGAGTCACAATACGCTCCAGCGATGGTATCGCGAGGCCGCCCAAGAACGTTGCGGGAGCTAGGTTTGGTCGACGTCCAAGGCCTGATCATGTCGTTGCGGTCGCGACTAGACTATGAGGTCTCGTACGCGCTCAACACGCTGTTGATCCTGTCAGCAGGTGTAGGTGCCGCGCCCAGCTTCCAATTCGGTCTGGCGTCGTGCGAGGATCTGCTGGAAGAGCTTCTGGATTTGCTCGAAGAGACCAGCTTCCGAGGCCAAGAGAAGAGCGGTGCAGACCAGAATCTGGACCGATTGTTATCTCAGAACGGAGCGCACAGCACTTCAGCGCGCCGACCGTCGAAGCGTCAGCGTCCTGAGGGCGGCCTCGATGCGCTGCCTACTTACCGCGACTGGATCGCAGCCGCAGCGGAAGAGGAGGCTGAACTCAAGATCTGGAGGCGTAGAAAAGCGTCACGATCCCGCTCGTCGGCAGGAAGCGTGCTGAACGGCGGCAGCGAGGTGGACTCGATCGCTGGAACTTCGACAGCGCCCTCGAGCTACGACGTGGCCGATGCGACCATTTCGACGCACGGCGTAGAGTCGGAACAAGAACGATTGACAGAGAAGAAGGCGGCAATGGCATTGACAATCCTGACCATTGTCAAGAACTTCAGCACGATGCCCGAGAACATCTATTTCTTCAACCATACGCCGAGGTTGCTTCACGTGCTGGCGAGATTGTGTCAGAGCGACGCTGAAAGGGTTCGAGCGAGTCAAGATGGCGACCACGGTGACGATGATGATGTAGCTGTTGGGTCGGATGTGCAAGACGATCAGGGCACGGTGTTCACGACGACCGAAGCACTTCGTGTGCGCAAAGAGGTGCTCGTGATTGTATCCAACTTGGCCGGCGAAGCGCTTGCACTTCGCAGCCAAGACGCCGAAACAGTGCGAGCGTTGTACGAGCTGCTAGCGTCGTTCATCTTGGAAGCTGGTGCGGTGGAAGAGATGGATCACGCAGCCGAGATTGCCGAGTTAGCAGCTTCTCTGCCACCTGGAGCACCTGCGCCACCTGTGATTCGACGCATCCCCTACCATGCAGATTTGGCGCTGGATGCGCTGTCGAAATTGGCGTTGCCCGATGACAATCGAGAAGTGCTAGGCGGTCTGATCGAGGGCCGAGATCTGGAACGACTCGTAGGTGAGCTGGTCAAGATGCTGCCTATGACCGAGGCCGACTTTAAAGTGCTCAACACGGAACATCGATTAGGCTACTGCGAACGGCTCTCGATGTGTTTTTACAACTTGGCTTTCCTCTCGCCACCTTCTGTCAAACTGCGTCTGCGTCGTATTCCCGGACTATCAGGGATCGTCCTACGCATCGTCAAGAAGCTGTCACGCGCAACGCCAGAGTTCTCACGCAATCCGTTCTCGGTTCTCTGCCGGCGACTTGTGGAAGCGTTGCGATTGATCTCGGATGGTCAGGATATGTTTGGCGCACCAGCACTGCTCGGCTTTGGGTTTGCGGATGAAGCGAGTGCTGCAGCGAGTAGTGTAGGAAGCAAGAAGCAGATCGGGTTGTTGTTGAGTGAGGAAGAAGGGGTGGTGGAGATTTTGGGTACGAACGAACTGGATGGGGTGTTGGGGGATGAGTTGTTTGCGTTGATTGCTAGTGGGTGATGCGATGAGAGTGCAATCGGAGTTGTGGAACAGAAGCTGAGGAGTGGGTTGTGTGTGTCAGAGAGGACGGATTGTGAGGGAGTAGGGAGTGAGAGTGTCTGAGAGGCTGAGAATGTGAAGAGGCAGCGTGTGACTGCGTGAGCGGGGACCGAGAGTGACTGCCTCGAAAGCAGAGCTCATTCTGTTTCGCGAGAACAGCCATTCACAAACCCAAGCCTTTGACAGGACGAGCTGGTATTGAGATAGGCCAGAAAAAAAAAACACAACCCCAAAACACATGTGATCAACACCGACAATGGTTTTCCCTGCACCTTGTCTCACTTTGCCCCAATCGCCTGCCCTCCCGAACCCCCCGTCGCCTCGATAATACTCACGACATACTGCTTTTCATCTACAAACTGTTCGTCGTCCTTGTCGTTGTGAAACTCTGTCAAAAATTTGACCAACCTCTCTCTGTTCCTCCTCAAAATACTCTCTATCCCAGCTGGCTTCTTCGGGTTGGCTACAAACACCTTGAACACGTGAAACGCTTCAAACTGGATGTTTTTGCTCCGATCGCGCAGCAGATTCATCATCATCTTGAGGTTGTCGTCGCTGGAAATGTAGCGCGTCATGACGGTGAAATTGGTACGGTCGAGTAGGATTTCGCCGAGAAGTTTGAGGGATTGACGTTTGGTGACGTAGTTCGGACTAGTCAGGAGCTGAGTGTAGGCGGTGAAGAAGCGGTCGTAGTTGGATTCGAGAAAGCTAGCCACCATGGGTTTATGACGCGTGAGAACGTCTTTAAAGTTGCTAAACGCATCGCAGCTGATACCAAACGTCGTGTTTTCAATATACTCGGTCAAAGTGTAAAACTTTTCGCTGTGCAGTAGAAGTTTTGCCAACGGTTCGTGTCGCAGCATCTCGCGCAAGATCATACCCGTATTCAACGCCACTTCTGAATTCTCGTAACCCTTTAGAGCCAAAAAAATCACCTCCGGCCGTGTCGCGAGATACTCCACCGTCGGCGACCTCGACCCAATCTGTCGTCGAAGCAACACGTTAAAGATCTGCGAAACGTCCTTCTTGGCTTCAAACTCAAACTTGGCAATGTGCGCCACGAGCAGCTGCAAAACATCGTTCGAGTAAAACTCGGTCGCCAGTTGCGCCACTTGCTCCGGTTGAGGATCGCTATCCCCTTCACCAAAGAGGATGGTTTTGATAGAGCAGAGGGTTTTGGAAACTTCTTCGACCGCTTTTCGACGGGCTTCGCTCGACGAACCAGATGACGAAGATGGAAGACCGGTGGAAGACGTTGAGGAGGAAGAGGTGGTGGAGGAGGAGGAAGAGGAAGAGTAGTGGTTGTGGAGCGAGTTGGACGAGTTGCTTCCTCCCAAAGGGGTGGAATCGAGGCGTAAGACCGTGTCGCGGAGGTGCCGGACGAGCTCCTGCGGCGTACGAGACTTGGATTTGAAGATAAAATTCATCGGTGCCATTCGTTATGGGGGCACTTGTGCCGGGTTGCTGTGGTAAGGATGAGGTGGAAAGACTTATGCCTAGCGATGTGAGCGTGGGGAGAGAGAGAAGTTGGTGTTGAATCTCCAAAATGTATGCGTTCTTGGGTCGAGCTTCTCGATTGTTGGTATTAAAACGGAGGACGTTGCGTTGAACCCCAAGGAAAGTCGATCCTCAAAACCAAGGACGGTTTCGATGAAAACGAAAGGAGTCGATAGACACAAAAAAAAAGGTTGATGTCTGAACGGTGTAGAGAGAGAGAGAGAGAGAAAGATGCAGAGCGAACCCGCAAAAGTGTCGCAAAGTGTTGGTTTCGGCTGCGCTGCCTCTGGCTGAGAGGGGTCCAAAACACTGCACAAAACAACTCTCGCTCAGCGCCGCCATGCATCCAAATATGCATCCAACCGAAATTTTAGGGGCGATTTCGCACACAGAGAGGTCGCCAAAAAAAAAAAAAAAAAAAAAAAAAAGGAGTTTCCCGCGCCGCTTCTTTCTCTCTCTTTCTCAACTGCGCAACGTTAATTGCGGCGTACCCGACTCTGCGTTTCATTCAACGACCGCTCGAAAACTTCATGTCCTTCGTTGCGATTCCGTTTGCATTGCGTGTGCGGATCGTTGGTTACTATTGAGGGCGGTTGAAAAGTGATGATCCAAGTGCGATGTGAACCCCCAATCGAGGGTGCGGTCCCCTCTTCCAAGAGCCAAGGTTTGGTGGTGCTGGCAGAAGAGCGCGTTCAATGGGGTGGTCAAAACACAGCAAACAGCCTTGACCGAGACGACCTCCTGCCTGATTAAGCAAGGGCGTCGCAAATTATTATTTTTTACCTCGCAAGATGTGAGATCGCAGCAGTATCAACAAGCTGTAAGAATCTTTTTTGGGCGCGATTCAGGGTCCAAAAACGTTTCCCAAAAGCAATCAAAATGGAATTGGACATGCTTCAAGCAAACTTGTCTTCTTCTTGTCTCCCTCACTACCACTCTTTAGGCACAAAAAACAATGACAAAGAAACGCAAGCGAACATCTCTCGCTCCCTACATCCAACATCTTGACCAACAATCCGACACAACGTACAACCTCTCCGCCTACCACCCGGATCTCGACCTCTCCACCGTCTCCACCGAATACCACTCGCTGCTTCCCCACTGTCTCGTCCACCCGTCCTCGTTCCCCCCACCGCTGCTCAAATACTGGCGTCATCGGTTCTCCCTCTTCTCCCTCTACTCGGCCGGCTGTCTGTTGGACGAGCAATCGTGGTACTCTGTGACACCGGAGGCGGTTGCGTTTCGGATCGCGAAGAGGTGTGCGACGGACGGGGTGGTGGTGGATCTGTTTGCGGGTGCGGGGGGGAATGCGATTCAGTTTGCGATGATGTGTGGCAAAGTGATTGCGGTCGAGGTGGATGAGGTTGAATTGAGATTGGCCAAGTGGAATGCGAAGGTGTATGGTGTAGATGATCGGATCACGTTTGTTCATGGAGATAGCATCGAGCTTCTGGAGACGCTAGATCGATGGAGAGAGGGTGGAGGAAAAGAGAAAGACGTGTGGAAAGGTATAACCTCTTCCGACGTGGATCAAATCCAAGCCGTATTCCTATCCCCTCCTTGGGGCGGTGTAGACTACGCATCTAGCAAAACGTACACACTCTCATCCACATTACCCCTCGACGGTACGCAGCTTTTCACGCGAGTACGCAAAGCTTTCGCCACAAACAACATCGCCTACTACTTACCCCGCAATACCAACCTCCACCAGCTCCAGGCTCTCACCCAACATCTCCACCCTCCACAGACACAGGTCAAAGTCGAGTACCAGTACGTCAACCACGGAGCAAAGCTCTCCAGTCTCACTGCGTATTACGGCGCATTAGCGACCGATTGGGATGACGAAGAGGACGATTGGAAGAAATCGTGAGATCGCTGGAGAGAAACAAACACTGTAAACACTACGCATTCGTATACCCTTGAAGAAACAGAATTTGCATTGCAAAACAATCACAGAGAAGCAAGAAACAGGCAGTTTTTGAATCGGAAAAAAAAAAAAAAAAAAAAAAAGGTGAGGATTTTCACACCTCATCGATCCACTTTGCAATCCTCCTCCAAGTGGACGAGCGTTCCGGTTCAAACCACGTGAAAAGCAGATAGTCATGAACGGCATCCTTGACCTCGTCTAGGATCACCTCTCGGTCTTGCTTTATTTCCGGTTCGGGCGGCGGCAAAGCATGCATCTTCTGCTTGCCTGCGCTACTTCCACTGCTGTTCTTGACCTCACCATCGATTACCCCGAACACATACCCTTCTGCCCCCTCCTCCATCGACGTCACACTGATCCCCGCCTGATCTGAATCCAGCATCTCCTTCGGTCTCGGCCTTCGCCTCCTCTCGGCCATCTCGCGCGCATTACACCCCGCCGACAGCCGGTCCCCACCGTACACCGGTCTCCCTCTCACCGTCCCCACTGCCAACCGGTGCGCCAGCGTCAGATGCTGATCGTAACTGATCTCGGCTGACCCCGTCGTGATGTAGATCTTCTTCGGAAACCCGTGGAATCCGTAATACGGCGGAGCACCGCCTCTCTCCAACGGCAGTTGCAGCGAGACGGGCGAAATGTACGGATTGCGGTACGTCTCTCTCGCCGGTAAATCTCCCAAGAACGCCGACACCGCCGTGTTGCGAAACGCAATCAGTGAGCTGATAATGTCCGAGTCTTGGTTGGTGTATACACTCGAGTCCAGGTTCGGTGCGCCTGTGGGACCAGAGTGCGACCGAGACACGTCCACCCAGGGCGACATGAGCAGCAGAGCTCCGGGTTGCGCAGCGACGGATTCGCCTTCGTCCCGCAAGTATCGGCAGAGAGCCATGGCGAGGTTGCCGCCCGCCGAGTCACCGGCGACGATGATGTTGGAGGGGGAGATACCGAGATCGCGAACGAGGTAGAGGTAGCCGCTAAGGGCGTCGAGGAGCGCAGCTGGGTACGAGCCGGCGCGTGGTCGACCGGGGACGCAGAGGCGGTAGTCTAGGCTGAATGAGCGCAGGAGTTTGTTTGCGTACGGAGAGGCTGACGAGGAGGAGGACGAGGAATTGGATGACGATGTGCCATTAGCAGCGTCGTTGTGCGTCGACTTGCTACTCGATCCGATTTTGTCGGACCCTTCCCTCGCCTTGTATATCTCTGCCATATACCGCAGACTCTCCGTGTTGACCGCGGCCGTAACATCCTTTTCGTGCGCTGTACCAATCCAATACGCCCCTCCGTGCAAATGGTACAACACCTTCTCGCCAGGCTCTGACGGTCTTCCTACACTACCCTTCACCTCTTTCTGCGAAGACGTTCCACTGCGCTGCGAAGCACTCGACTCTGCCAACCCATCGCCTTCCTCCCGCATCGGCGTTTCCTCCTTCTTCCCTCTACCTTGTTTCGCCACATCGCCGTACCAAAACCCGCACGTCCTCTGCGCTCCCACCCCCTGGATCTGCATCGCCCTCCTCAGCTCCCCCCTCACATCCGCCTCCCCCACCGGATCCACCCAGGTAAACTTGCACCGCACCGTCTTACTATGCGGAACCTCCTTGCCCAAATCCCTACCCAAACTCGTCCTCGTCCGGAAAGTCAACTTGCATCCATGGCGATATAGCTTGACCATCGTTGCCTTTTTCCAGCTCCAATCCGGTCGACCACGATGCGAGGGCAAAATGGAAGACACAGCCCATCGAGGTAGATGGTAGAGACCTATAGAGAGACCAAAGTAGGAAAAGTACATATACTTCCACGGCTGACGAGCCCACAACGGACATTCTTGGTTGAATTCGGATTCCAAGCCGCTGCCTTGCAAGGGAAACTCTTTGATGGGGATCTTGGTGCGAAGCTTTGAGGTCCAGGTGAGTGATTGGCGTCGGGGTGGATGCAAGCCTGAGCCGCGGCGAGAGAGATGATCGGGTTTGGATCGAGTTTTGCTGCGAGCTGCTGCGCGGGATAATGATGCGGAGCGAGAGGTTGAACGCTGACGTCCACGGTCTTGTGTTTGGGTTGAAGAGAGCTTTTCAGAGTGGGCTCGACGCAGAATGCCCCGTTGATCTGTGTCGGATTCACTCTCCCCAGCAGGCACTCGTCGATGACTCCTACTGCGCTTGAAACTACTCCTCCTCGACGACGAACCTTCTCCTCCGTCCAAATCATGCTGATCCTTTGACGACCCAGCCCCGTTCCCAAAGAGAGGCAACCCCACCAACCAAGACGACTTCGTCGGCGACACCGGCGATTGCGGTGACTGCACCGGCTCAATTCCAGCTTCTTGCTGCGTCCTCAGCAAACCAATCGTCTGCGCCTCATCCAGCTCCTCCAACCGTTTCTGCCCATCCTTGATCCTTTGCTGTACCACCTCGTCGTCATCGTCATCCTCTTCCTCTCTCACACCGTCGTCTCCACCCGCACCGTGTCGAGCCGACAAGCGACGCGGCGAAGCAACCTCGACAGACGCAGACTCTTCCCTCTTCGGACCCCTTACCATCAAAGCAGACATCGGTCTAGACTTTTGCGATTTCCCCCTACCCAGCAACGAGCTAAACGAGCCACTCTTGGCCGGCTTCGTATCGCTTCCTGGACTCTTATTGGACTCGTCCAGATTGCCAGGTGCATCGCTGTTATGGCGCAAATCATGTTGGATCTGACCGAACGAGTTGGGGAGATCGCTCTTGCTCTTCCGATCTGTACTGGGAGACTGGAATTTCGACTTGATCGAGTCGAGCGTGCGTACTGGGGCAGCAACGGTGGTGTTGAGCGTCTTGCTAGCTGCATCTGGGAGGTTCTTGATGACGGTAGCTGGGGAAGGGATGGAAGATCGACGGTTCGGTTCGTGATCGGTTTCAAAGTTTCCGTGCTGGTCCAAGCTGCGACTGCGAGCGGAGGCGGCGGCTGTGTATGTTACTGTCTCGTGGGTGCGAGGTGAGATGGTAGGTTTGAGGGTGGAGAACGCTTCGCGGTCGGTGTGGGAGATGGATGGTGATGAGGGGTGATTGGGCGCTGCTCCTTTCGCTAGTGTGTTGTGGCTGACCTTGTCAGGGTCGGCGCTAGCAGAAGTGCTGGATAGCCAAGAGGAGAGCTTGGGCGGCTCCGAGGCCGAGTGCGGGATGATGTGCGTGGAAAGCAGAGCGGAGTGATCTGTGCTTCTTGGAGAGGTGGATGAGGAGGTATCACCGAACGCCATGTTGACTACAATCCCAAAACCAAGCAAAGCGGTAGAGCTCTATGCGCGGCCCAACTGGTGGTGGTTGTGCTCATCAGCAGTCGTATAGCTGGGAGCGATTGTTCGTGGTGTTGATTCTATGCGTGGACGATGTCGTTCTCGAGTGTCGTCGGTGAATCTATGTGTGCGGTCAAATGCAGCAAGTGTGGGAAGGTTGAATGCGGTCCAAAGGATGACGTGGTGGGTGGGACGAGCGAAAAGAGCAAATGTTTGTTATGGTAGGACGATCACCTGCGTGGTTGACGATGGACGAAAGAGCAATGTGCGGATGATGGTAGCAAAGCAACACGGCAGCCGCACCGATGAAGTTTACGAGAAGATTCTAAGCTTGTACAACAGCGTGGCCGAGCCGCTGTCTTTTTGATGTACTGTATCGCAGCGTACAGAAACCGAGTTAGGGATTCGCACCCTGCAGCCAAGCGCCTCGAATTTCTAGAAAACACACACACACACACACACACAAAAAGGGTTGTCCCGCGCACACTGGCGTCATCACGCCGAATCACCCCACAAATCACATGGTTGCCCAAAAGTGACGCGATTTTGGCTCGTTTGCGCCTGCTTCCTTCCTACTGCTCACACGGATTTTCTGTTTCACCATCAGACGCCGACCGACCACAAATCTGCTTGATTCTATGTAACTGAAATGTAATTGCAAAAAGCTGCACTGCACATGTACAGTAATTTAGCTTACAGAGTCTGACCCCCCGCTACGCATTCGACCGCGACCCAGCCGACCCATTGACATTCTTCAACAACCGTCTACGGTAACACAACTGATACGCTCTAGCCTGCAACACCACCGCCTCGCTGGTCGGATGCACTTTATCGTCGTCGAACCTGTACCAGCTGCCTCGCCACTTGCAAAAGTTGGTGTAGTGACCCGTGTTCATCGATCCTTCGTGGACGACGACTGTAAAGAGGTCGTACAGGTATGCTCTGCAAAAGAATGAGGTGTGAGAGAGACAAGGTCAGCCATTATACACGTGCATGTAAAAAGAGGCTGCGTGGGGACAAAACTTACTCGGGATCGGGGTTAGCCAGCAGTCCACTATGCTTGCTTGATCGTGTACCGTTGGTGGACGACGTGACATTGCCGTCAGGAGCGCGGATCTCTGCAGTCGAGAACTGTCGTACGTCCAGTACTAGAGGGAATCGCACTTTGGTATCGATCTTGGCGGCTGACCATGTATGTTCGAACCGCTTCAACTGGATACACAGCACAGGAGGAAAGCGGTACAGACTCAACTGCTTGGTCGCCGACGCACTCCCACCGCACGCCGTACAGGCGTAGTCGTTGTTGCCCAGCTTTTCCTCCGAACAGTATCTCTGCAAGCAGATTGTCAGATGTTGCTCTTCCTCACCATCCTCGTTCACCGCACCGCCGTTCCCGTTCAACCCCGCCGGCGGCTTACCGTTGACCAGTTTGGCCTTGTTGCCATTGCCCCCGTTCAAACCGCCATCTTTACGCCGCATCGATTCAGGTCGAACATCCAAACTGAGATCCAACATCGGATCCCTGGTAGTGTTGACTTTACCACAACGCTGACAGGTTACATCGGATTGTAACTGACCCGCAAAAGTTCGGTGTACGACACACGGACACGAAGCTACACCGCTGCTAGCTGCCAAAGACAGATCCACGGGTGTACCGCTGTGGCCGGTCCCTTCGTCTTCGGATTGATTGCCTGAGCCACCGCCGCCTTCAAAGTGGTCAAAGAGCAAGTTGAGCGCGTCCGAGTGGTCATACGCAAAACAAGGCAGTGAAGAACGTTCCAACGCTCGACTGGTGAGTGCCGTATGGATCGAGTTGAGAGCCGAGATAAAGAGTTCGTGTGCGTCGTGTTGCCCTGCCTGGCCTAGTTCGCTGCTCGCCTGATCTACCCAGACGCAGTAGAGGAACGATGTCGGTCCATGAGGTCCCTTTGCTGCCGGACCAGTGGCACTGGTTTCGCTTCCTGCACCGTTGCCCACGATCGCAGCCGGCGCTCCACCCGCTGCAGATGCAGATGCAGAACCAGAAGCGCCGCCAACCGCGCCAGGATCCGACGAATAGAACTCTGCGAAAATCTTATCCATCTCGCAAGCCAGGCACGTCTTTGTTCCATTGCACAACGACGGATTGTGTCGATCCGACAAGAAGTAGTTGCGCAACAGCGGATTGTGCAAGAACGCTTGGATGATGACATTCATATAGCACGTCGCGCCCATGTTACGCAACCCTCTCGGTACGCGGCATCCAACACTCGAAGTATCCGTCTCGTAGAACCTGGCCATAGCACCCGCTGCATCCGACGGAGGGAACAAAGCTTCAACCGTCGTCTTGGAAGGTCCGAATTGCTGACCGATGGCGTTCTGATTGACGCGACATGTCTCGTGACGTTGAATCGATTCGAGTAGCGGATCTTGTACGAAATCCTTGCACTCGGCGCAGTAGACGTGGCCGTACATCAGATCAAACGCGAACGCATGCTTCTTGCTACCAAGATGCTGGGTCATATGGCTATCTGCCAAGGTGCGAGTTACCGCAGTGGGATTGTCATCGATAGGCGGCGAGAAGCAGGCGGTATAGGCGCACTCTAAGCAGATAAAAGGTCGCAATATATCAGCCTGACATGTATGGCACTGTGGATAGTCGAGCTTTCTGCGCTTCTTGAGCTGTTTCCCCTGCTTGTTCGCCTTGGCCACCTCTTGATTCCACTTGGCCTGCTCGGCTTCCCTTTCCTCCTCGTCCATCATCTTGACGTATCCTGTTCGGATTTGAGCACCCCATCGCAATCCAGCAATGTAGCGCTTCAAATACGATTTCGTGACGGCAGGAAGCGTGTCGAAGCTTGTACCTCCTGCATCGTCGCCTTCTTCGGATTTGATCTTTGTGGTTGTAGCTGAAGAATTCTTTGGGGTAGAGGAGGCACCGAGCTGAAGCAGTGAGCCGAGATGCTGACAGCCTGGTGGAATGTGGCGCGTGGCAGCGGCTGCGGTGGGAAGTCTTTGAAAGGAGGGGAGGCCGTTGCCGCCAGCGGGTGTGCCGGCACGCGAAGCGGAAGCGGACGAAGGTTTGGTGGGCGATACCGATCCGCCATTGTTGAGGCGCTGTGAGGAAGGTAGGCCGCCGAGCTTGGTCGGGGACGGGGAAGCGGTAGATGATGGCATTTTGATTGGCGGTTCTTGTGTGCGGAAGGCGGAGGGAGGAGCTGGAGTCTAGTCGCGAGGACTGCCTTCGTCACCGACACTGTCCAGTCGACACCCGTATGATGGTGATCTCCGACACGAAACGGAGAGGCGCTCCAAACGATGTCTACCAGCCGTATTTGTGCGGATGTTGACCGTTCCGCCTGCGTGTCCGTTGCAATCCGGACAACTTTCCAAGCAGCCTCTGAGCAGTACAGAAACGTCTATGAAGTGCGACGAGCTCGCTCTACAGCGCGAAATAAAACAAGGAGATTCCAGTCGATAGTGAAAATCCGTGGGACGGGGGTGAGAGATCGTATGGTTCGTGATGGTGTTGGTCTATCGGACAAGATGGCTTTACTCGTGTGCGGTTTGGTGTTATGACTTCTTCCAACCTTGCTTCGGAACTGCTCCACTTGCCGCTGAGAGAAACCCCCCTTTTTTTTTTTTTTTCAAAATGTGTGGGCTGCACACGGCACAGCGCAAGCGCAATTTATGAGAGTCGAAGCTCGAAATCTTGCAAAGGACCCCTTTTGCCGCCGCTTTGCGCAACAACGCGCTTGGTCCAAGCTTTCAACACCACCAAACTCACAAACACTCTGCATACAGCACCGCACAGCACGGCGACCATAGTCATTGAATCTAGAACGGATTTGCATTATAAGATAGCAATACTCAGAGCAGCGAAACGAGTTGGAAGCAACAGACGCTTTTTTCCAGGACCCAACGATGAGATTGCCCTTCTCAGAGCTCCTCATGTCGTGGCGGAACCTCCTCCTCCTTACTTTCCTCTTTCTTCTCCCCCTTCTTCTCCTCTTTCCCCTTCTTACTCGGCCTAGTCTTGGCAATCTTCCTCCTCTTCATCTTCCCAATCTGCTCACCCACCTTCCTCCTCCTTGCATCCACATCACCACTCAACAACGCAGGATCGTCCGCCGGTCCCTTTTTCTCTTGCAACTTCTTACCCTTTTCAAACCACTCTGCATCTTTTTCAATCGTCGCGCTCAACGCGTCGAGTTCGGTGACGCTGTACTTGCTCGACTGGTTGCTCTCGATCGCCGCGGTCAGGTTGGCTCTGGCTTCGGCGACAAAGGCGCGGGCGTCGGCGAGCGAAGTTTCAAACTCGGCAAAGGAGGTTGCTCGCAACCTGTTTTGGGAGAGGCGCGTCTCGAGAGGGTTGATGAGCGTTTCGAGCGAGGCACGTTTGAGCTTGAGTGTTGCCGTGTCGGCGGTCTCGCCGTCTTCGGAGAGCCAGGCGGATAGTTCGTCGGTCTTGGAAGTGATCGACGTACGTTCGGAAGGTTTCGAGACCGAGGCAAAGGTAGGATCTTCGATCAGATCACGCACACGGTAGAGGTACGATTCGATGGCGTTGCGCGCCTCTTCGCGTGCCGCTTTGCGCGTGGCGGCTTGCGACATGGTCCACAGCTTGTCCTTGCTGCGTTTGATCTCTTCGCCAGACATGGGTCGGACGGCGTCGTTCGGTGGAATGACCCGTGCGGTGAGCTTGACAATCTTGTCCTTGGCAGGCACCGCAGACAGAGTCTCGTCACCCTCACCGCCCTCAGCCGAACCTTCTGCATCGTCGCCCTCCGTCGTCGTGTCATTCTTGCCCGTCGACGCAGTCCCATTGCTCGCAGTCGCGTTCGTCCCCGCCTTCTTAGGCGTCGCAACACCAAAGAACGACTTGAGCGCTTCCGCAATACCACCTCCAGCCTTTGGCTTGATCACCATCACAATGTTCTCCACCGCATACGTACCCAGCGGTCGGCTGCTGACCGTCAAGTTCAAATGAGTATCCACCTGGTCCAGCTGTCCACTCGCCTTGATATCCTTGAGCACGTCGTCAATGCCCGTAATCTCAACCATCGAGATGGCACGATCCGTGCCGGCTCCAAGCGCCTTTTGCGAAGCAGCATCGTACTCGAGTTCAAAAATGAAATCTTCCTTGACGTTGTCGTACTGTCGCACCACTTGGTCGGTCTCGTAAGAAGCGGCGGGGAAGATGACCTCCTCCTTGCCGTTGGCTTCCTTGAGGTTGACTGCGTACGGGATCAGATCGTACGCCCGGATCTCCTTCATGCGGAATTGAGGGTTGAAGCTGGCACCGTAGAAAGCGGCGCCCATCACAGCCGCCTCGTCTGCGTTGACGTTCTGAGCTAGCTTCGAGTCCGGGATGCCAGCCTCGCGCAATGCGTTCTGCACCAAAGGCACACGCGTGCTGCCGCCCACCAACACGATGCTGTTGACATCGCTCAGCTTCAATCCTGCATTGGCCAACGCCTGGTCAATAGGCGAGGTGAATTTGGGCACCAGACCCGCTGCGGTGACAGCATCTTCAAAGTCCTGTCGCTGGATCATGGTTCGGAAGTCGATATCGTCGACCAGGCTCTCGACGCTGCTGGAAGCGGCATCGTTGGCACTGAGAATGTGCTTGACGCGGTTGGCTTCCTTGAGCAACCTCGCCATAGCGCGAAGGTTGTCTCGGATGGAACCACCGATCTGCTTGCCGTGCTTTGCATCGAACTCGGCCGCAAGCTTGTCCCTGAGAATGAGATCGAATCGCAAGCCACCAAGGTTGCGCTCCCATCCGACACCCTTGACGTCAACGATGGTAGCTTCCTTCTGCGCTTTACCCACTGACAGAATCGAATCAATCACCACGGGCTTGGTGCTGAACTCGACCACAGTAGCGCGCACCGAGCCAGAACCAACGTCAAAGAAGAGGTGCCTCTCAGGCTGAGGGAACGTACGTGTCTGTGCATAGTTGACCGCCGCCGCTGCACCATCCGAAACGAGCCTGGGTCGGAATCCGGCGAGAGTGGAAGCGTCTACGATCGCCTGTCGCTCCTGCGCATTGAAGTAAGCCGGCACGGTCACGACAGCGTCGAGCCCACCAAATGAGCCAATGTTGAAACCCGAGGGCAGCGAAGGGTTGATTCGCTCACCGGCCGTCTCTTCCGCCAGCTTCTTTGCGTACTCCAACTGCATTGCGACCAGCTCTTCCACCGTCAAGACAGGCAACGAGGACAACTTTGGATCGGCTTCGAATGGCCTCTTCAACGAGCAAGTGCCACGATCGGAGCTGACCACATCGTTGCCAAAGATGCTCCTGTACAGGTCGACGTATTCCTTATCCTCTTCGCCCATCGTTCGGCCCAGGAGGGTCTTGAGGCCGTAGAACGACTGCTTTGGTTCGCGAGTAGCATGGTTGTAGGCATTGGCGCCGAAAAGATTCTCTTCATCGAGACCCCATTTCTTGAACGAGACTGCCGACTGGATCTTGCGCTTCGAGTCGCGGTCGAGCACCACATCGAACGGCAGACCTGGCTTGACGAGCGAGACCTTCATCCATTCTGTTCCGTAGTCGAAAGCGACGACGCCCATCGCTGTCGCAGGTGACGCTAGCAGTGTGAGAGCCAGCAGAGCTACGACTAGAAGCATGCTGAACGTTGTACCGATGCGACCGCAGCCAGCACCTGTTGAGAAGCGCATGGTGTGCAACTCGAGCCACTTTTGGCAAGCGAATCTATCGTCGAATCGTATAGATGATGCAGGGTGTACAGAATCGCAGACAGAAAGCAGTATTTTGATACGAGCTTACAACAGCCCGCTGTTGCGTACGTGCGTGTGTAGAGGGATTCTTGACGAGAGAGAGGTGATGGGCTTGAACGAAATGGCCCGAAATATGAACCGATTTGGTCGAGGTGTTGCTTTCCACGCACTTGCAAGCTGCAAGATCTGCACGGAGCGAGCCTTGAAAGGAGCTGAAACTCACTTTGCTACGTGTCCACTTTGGCGGCTGCTTCGTGACTGAGACGTCAGCTCGCCGCTTGTGGATTTTCATAGCGGAAACAGATATGCTCGATATAACATCTTCAACCCTTTTTGTTCGCACCCTGTTCGCACACCTCTACTCTCAAAGAAGCACAGATCCATGCGCTGGAGACGCACTCACAGCACGCTCAACCCATCACAGCCACCGCACACAGGATCAAATGCCAAAAAGAAAACATGACAGGCAATAACTTACTTGACAGCAGCCGCGTCGGTGGTATATGTACAGAGGCCAAGTCCAACGTGATCATCTAAAACTGAAGCTAACAGCAGCAAATCAACAGTTGCAACCATCCTTCCTGTTCGCCTGCTGATTGTTCTGCAGATCCACACCTCCAGCCTGACTGCCGCTCGCCTGTCTACCCCCATTAGCTGGACTGGCAGCAGCATTCCTAGCCAGATGCAAGTCAATCGGAATCTTCTTTGCAATCTCTGTAAACACCTCCACCACTCCCTCGCCCGTCTTGGCCGATGTCTCGAAGAACAACAATCCAGCCTCCTTCGCATACGCCTCAGCCTCATCTTTGGGTACAGCCCTCAACGAGTCACTTGCACCAGCCGCCGCTTCCGGTGTAGTCGTTGCCGTCTCATCGTCCTCCTCGTCCTCCGCATCTTGGTTCGCCGTCGATGACGAAGCCTCGTTGAGCAGGTCAATCTTGTTACCGACGAGCGCAATGACAATGTTCGGGTTAGCCTGACGCTGAAGCTCCTTGACCCAGGACTTGGCTTTTTCGAACGAGCTCGCTTTGGTGACGTCGTAGATGACGGCCGAAGCCTGGGCGTTGCGGTAGTACATGGGAGCGAGCGAGTGGAAGCGTTCCTGTCCCGCAGTGTCCCAGATTTCAAACTTGATCAGTCGGTCTTCGAGGCGGCATTTTTGCTGTTGAAACGGCAAAAAGAAGGAGGGTATCACGAGTCAGTACGTGCATGTTCATACGACATGGTTGTCACGGTGCATACTTACAGTAAGGAAAGCGGCACCAATCGTAGGCTCCTTGTTCTCCTGGAAATCGTTCTGGACAAATCGAAGCACGACAGAGGACTTGCCGACTGCAGCCTCGCCGAGCAACACGAGCTTGGTCTGGAACGGCTTCTGAGGAGCGACGGCGGCGGTGGCGGTGCCAGCAGCACCGGCGTCGGTAGCAGCAGCGTTGTTGGCCTGAGCAGACATTGTGGTGGGTTGTGCAGTATGTAAAGAGGCGATCGAGAGTTGCGCACTTGAATAGTATGCTGATGATATGCGCGATCAAGTTGTATCGCAAGCCTGTGGATTGTCGAGAAAGTGCTAAGTTTTGTGTTTCGGCTGCCAACAAGGCGGAAATGGTACAGCTCGATGAGATCCTTATCTGTTGCTGCAAGCAGTTCGAGATCGCAGATGAGCGATATGTGCAGTGTCGATCAGAGCAGAGTGTTGAACAAGTAAGGATGATGCAAAGATGGTGAACTTGACCAAAGATGGAGGGAGGTGTGTGGTGATAAGTTGGAGTCAAGAGTCGAGTGTGCTGTGCAGCGTGTGTGGAGTCGCAGCTGCAGTCTCAGTCTGCGCGGCGGCAAAGGTCGAGCGCAGAGAGAGAAAGGCACACAGCGAGAGAGAGAGAGAGAGAGAGAGTGGCGCAGCAGCGAAAGCACAAGGCGAGACACACACACACACGCTCACAATTTCTGCACTTTGGCCCTTTGAGAGAAGGCACGAGACAGCCAAGATTTCACTCAGCTCAAGGCGCCCACGTTGCGCGGCAGGCATATGCACGTAACTCTAACACTTTGAACCTTTTTTGTTTCCTGCCCTGTATGGCTCGACAACCGACCTCATCGACATCTGCACAAAGCCGTCCTTCTCGTCGAGTCGATACGTTACAGATCGAAGGCGTGTGTTTGGGGCATGGAAGAGAGAGCATAAAAGTACAATTGCGAATGCGTAGACGGCCAGGATCAGAAGCGGATATCAGTACAAGTATCAACGAGTTAAGGCGGGGAACCATGCAAAGAGAAAGAAAAAGCTTTTCAATCCGACTCCTCGGCGCTCTTGGCCGTCTTCCTACGTTTCCCACCTCGATTGTCCCCTGCCGCTGCTGTACCGGCACCGGAAGCGCTATCCGTCTCGACCGGATCGGGCACTTTGGCAACAATGTCTTTGAGAAAGTCGAAGGTTTCGTTTGTGTGGACTGTGCGTTTGCTGTTTGAGCCCGCAAGGAGGAGGAGAGGATAGTGTCAGCGAGCATAGTTCAGGAAGAGGGGCATAGGCAAGCGAGTGGAAACTCACACATGGTACGGAGTCATCTTCTTAGCTCCCCGACTGCGTGTTTCTTTGACCGTCTCTTCTACAATGCTCGCCATGAACAGCTCGAGTGCTTTTGCTGTAGCATCACCAAGAAAAGAGATATCTCTCTCGTCAGTATCATGCCTCCCTCTTGAATGTGTTGTAGAGATGTGCGGACGAGGAGGTCAAACCAACTTACAGATCAAAACAGGAGTCGCCTGCGCCACTTTTCCCACATCTTCGTCCGCCTGCATGATCTTTTTGATCCTCGCCACCGGGAACTTGCATTGTGCCGATCGCTTGACCATTGTGAGATATCGAGAGTGGATACGGCTGCGAACGAGCTGTTGGTGTGGATGCCGATGTGTGAAGCTCGAAGTCTGTGTGTGAGGCGTCAGGTCGGAGCTGCAGCTGTTGAAATGCCCGCCGTTCCAGCTTTGCGGTGAAAATTATTCCGGCCGGAAAATAAACCAGAACGGCTCCTCAACGCTGCATACAGCATGCTCATGATTACGGACATCGAGCACACTCATCGGTTCAGTCAAAGGCACTACACGATCTTCAAATGGCAGACTTGCATTGCAAAAGCTGATCAATAATCGGCATCATCAAAATCGTCAGCCCCACCGGAAAACGCATCACCACCCGCCGTTCTCGCATCCCGAAGCTTCAACCCCCTCATCAAGTAAGCGTGACTCTTCTCCACCTGCCTATCTCTCTGCTGTAGCAGCGTTTGCCACTGTTTTGCCGTTTGGATCTTCTGCTCGAGCAGAGAGATGGACGAGCTGGAGGTGTAAGAGTTGCCGCCGAAGGTGTCGAAGCGGACGATCCAGTCGCCGGAAGGAGCGGAAGAGGTGGTAGACGAAGGAGGAGTGAGCGTGGTGTGGATCCTTCCTTTACGCACCTGTCGAGATCGTAGGATCAAGATTCGAGGTCAGTATAAGAGCGACGGCGGGGGCATGTGGGAGTAAGGCACTTTGATTGGGAACTTACAATCTCCTGCACGTCACCATACACGCTCTGAACCGCATCAGGTGCCTCGAGACCAATCTTGTGCGCAATATCGTTCAGCGAGAGAGCACTATACACCTCACCAAGCCTTTCAATCCTTCGCTGCCTGTGAAGCTCCAGACATCGTCTTACTAATCCGACATTTCGATCCTGTCATATCGAAGAGATTAGATTCATCAGCATCCTACTTTCAGTCCAAGTACCGCACACGTCCAGCGCACTTACCTTCTGGAACGCATCCCGCTTCTCCTCAGCTATCCGATACACCTCGTTTGCACTCTTGGCATCGCCCTTCTCGTACGCCGACACAAAAGCCGAGTACGGTTGCGCAACCTTGCTGTACATCCTCGTGACTGCCTGTGGTGTGTACTTGGGCACTGGCGATGTCTTGCCGTCGGCAAGGAGCTGGACCAAGACGAGCTTTTTGTACGCGTCCATGTGAATCGCACTGACTGCCAAGGCCGGACTCGAGATGCACTGTTAGACGTTCGATCGGAACGCAAGCTCGTTAGAAGGGACCGGAGATGAGTGGGGAATGAAGGTGGTATGACGGGGACAACTTACAGTCTCCAGCGCATCAATGGCGTCATACAAACGATCGAGCTTGATGTAGATGAGCGCAGAGTGGTAGAAGTACTGCAGAATATCCGAGTGAGTCAGCGGCGTGACGGAGGTATCTGCGTCGACGAGCGGCAGATCGATGAGCATGGTTGCTGCCTCTGCGTATCGTGCTGTTTTGAGGTATTGCTATCGACAACAAGGTAAGGAAACGGAGTGGAACTCGTCAGTGAAGGAGACCCCAACACTACCATCCAATCGACCGATAACTTACATATGCCAACATAGGATGCAAGCTGGTAATGCTCTCCGACCTTGTCAAGAACCTCGACGCCAACGCTTGCAACAGCTGCAAAGCCGATTCTGGGTTCGTCACCCGATCGCCCAAGCTAGAGAAGCTCGCTGCCAGCTGCGTAACCTTGTCGCCTGCCAGCTGAGCCTGAGCTGGACTGAATCGTTGCACCCACGCGGTAATGTGCGGTAGGAGAGCCGTCGCATCCTCTGTCGAAGTTGCTGAATGTGTCGCTCTGGCAGCGAGGATGTAGAGCATGCCTACCGAGTGCACGGCTGGGTCGAGGGCAGACAGCGGGTCGACGTTGCCTTGGATGGGTTGGCATAGCACTGTCTCTGAAGCAGTATGGGCTGGAGTCCGACTTGAGCTAGGCCCACTGCGTGAACAAGACTCGGCATCAGCGGAAGAAGCGTTGCTGCTACATAGCTTGCGTAGAGCTGGAAGGAGAGTCGATTCGATTCGCGCTAGATCGCCACCGCATTCGAGGATGAGGGCGAGGGTGTCCTCGATGCCGGTCAGGACTGTGATGGCCATTTCGATATTCGCTCCCTATGAGGTCTTGTTGTAGCCCAGCAGAGACCCGCTTCGTGGACTCGAGCAAGATGATTAAAAAGGAGAGGTGATTGAGAAGATGAAGGCAATTCAGTCAAGTCGTGTGTCACTTTCGAGTTGTCCTGAGCGCTCAGCCGCTCCGTGTCTCTCATTTCGCAAGCTCAGCTCCACATCGGTATATTTTTTTTGGTCGAGCTCAGTATGTCAATCACGCGAAAGCCTAACAGTTTGCTCCAAATCGGCACGTGCGATGCGGCTTCGGTGTGACGGAAATCGTGGGCCGAGAAGCTCTTTCGCCAAGAAGGGCTGTTGCTCAGTGCAACGCCGAGAGCATACAGTACAGTAAGCGTAGAGTAAGCTTGAGATTTTGTAGCGTGTTGGTGTGTGTAAGTGTGTGTGTGTGTGTGTGTGTTACGCATTCCTCACCTCTCGCTGTCATCATCATCATCATCATCATCATCATCATCATCATCATCATCATCATCATCATCATCATCATCATCATCATCATCATCATCATCATCATCATCATCATCATCATCATCATCATCATCATCATCATCGTCTTTCTTCTCTTCTCCTCGACCCACCCATCAAACATCTTATACAAACAATGGCAGTCAAGACACGTAAATCGGCAGCAGCTTCATCCAAAGCTAGCGCTGCTGCAACCGAGCATCTTCATCCATCATCTGCAGCAACTCCATCTAAATCCAGCTCAAATGCCGCACCCTCCTCTTCATCCTCCACCGCCTCCACTATCAACGGCGGCAACCAAGGAACACACGTCCCGCTGAAAACTCGTCACACGAATCCATACCAAGCAGCCTACAGCTGGACGTGGAATCCGATCAAAATCATCGAGCGGAAACTCTTCCGTGCCTATTGGAATGTCGAAGCTACCTTCGTCTTGTCCATGTTGGAAGCCTGGGAAGTGTTTCTAGTGATTGTAGTGTTTGTAGTCTTGACGTTGCTGTTGTGGTATTCGCTTATCCACTACTTCCCGAGGCATGCTCAACAGGTGGCCACACGTGCACTCTACTACGTGTACGGCAACTCTCCCCCACCTCAACTGGCGGCAGCAGTGACCTCGGAGACGACTACAAACGCTTCGGCGTCGGCGGCAGCAGCGGCGTCAGCGACGGATGGGGTGCTGGAAAAGTTGATCGCGTCGAGCAATCAGCTGTGGGCAAGTTTGGATGCGGACAAGGCAGCGCAACAATCGAATCCCGAGGTGGTCGATAGATTGATTGCCAACTTGAACAAGGTCAAGCAGATGATGGGCAGCTCGGGCAAGGTGGAGCTCTGAAATCTGAGGTTTACTTCGCACACGATCTGGGCAGGGCCTGCTTACATCCGCTATGTATGTACGACTATGAATGACTATAGCGGACTTTCATCCTGGAACGAACGTTTGTGCGCGCCTTCTAAGCACATGGTATGCTACAGTCACCTTTCTTAGACACAACGGCACACACAAACTCGACCAAGTGCAACATCACAGAATTCTAGATTGCAAAAGCCCAAGGGAAACAGACGCTGGATGGGAGGAATCAAAACCCAAGACCGCCACGTGAAGTCTTGACCGTCGCCGAAACCGGATTCGCCATACCCTGCGAGCTTCCGATCCCGCTTCCCTCGGTCCATCCCATCGCAGCGAGCAGCTTATGACCAATGTTGTCCGCTCCAATCCTATCCGCTCCAAATCCAACTTCTTCACCCTCCCTATTCTTCGGCACTGTTCCCCCACCAACACCGTACATACCACCACCTCCACCACCTTTACCCTTCTTGTTCCTTCCTTTATCTTTGAAATCGCTTCGACCCGCATCGTTGCCAAACGTAGCTCCCGCATTCGAGTAGACGATCCGCTTGACTTTCCGGTAGTCCACGTTGAGACCGCTCTTGCTCGTCTTGATGAGCGTGGGGAAACGATCGCAGCCTTTACCCTTGGATTTCGATTGCAGGTTGTACGCCGCAGCAAGAGCATGCACTTCGGCACGGGCAAACTTGTCCATGGGTTGACAACGCATCGTGTTGCGACCGCGCTCGTTCAAAAAGTGCTGGATCTGCTGGTTGAGCTCGTCCATGTTGAATGCGAATCGCTTGTCCAGTCCCAACGATGTGATGTCGCCAGACGCGCTCTGTCCGCCAAATGTGAGTACCGACGCATCCACCGCATCGATGGAACCAGCAGCGTTGACCGCCGACAAGACGTTGTTCGAGTGCGCTTTGAGGCTGGCTCGCATCTCGCGCTTCTCAGCTTTACGTGCAAGTTTGGCTTGCTTCTTGGTCGACTTGGTCTTGCCGCTTCCCGCCTTGCCGTGCGTGTTGGGGAAAGGGTTGAGCGCAGCAGCCTGACGCTCCATGAGACGCTGTTGCTTCTTGCTCGCCTTGCTCGCGCGATCCTTGTCCCATTGCTGTTGCAGCTCTTCGGCCCAGAGATCGTCGTCGGTAAACTTGCGGCCCTTGCGTTTGCCGTTGCGTGCTGTGGGGATCGAGCCCATGCCGTAGGCGGGATCGTCCGAGTCGATCTCATTCTCGACAGATACGAGGTCCATGAGGTCGGAAAAGTCGCCGCGCGAGATAGCGTGGAAAAGCTTCTTCTGCTGACCTTTCGAGAAGGGAGCTGATTTTCCACTGCCGATACCAGCGCCGCCAACTTGCGATGAAAGAGCCCGGATAAACTCTTCGTCCTCATCCGCCCACGAGTTCTTGCCGCCGAACATGCCTTCATCAGAATCATCAGAATCGTCATCGTCGCTATCGTCGTCATCCTCGTCTCCATCCTCGTCGTCGTCCTCCGACTCCGAGTTTTCGCTGAATACCTCGCTGCTCTCTTCATCATCGTCATCCTCAAGAATGATGCGAAGCTGCTCGGCCAGATCCTCGTCCTCGTCGTCGTCTTGGTCGGAGGCATCCTGTTGACCGGCCTTTTCGACGACGGCGCCTGCACCAACATCGACACTGGCGATAACAGCCCGACTCTCTTCACCATCCTCCTCATCGTCACCGCTCTCGGCCTCGCTCTCTGTGAGCCACTCTTTGACTTCATCCATGTGAATCTCGTCCTCGATGTCACCGAACGCAAGCTGACGACCGCCCTTCTGCGGATCCATACCGTTCATGAAGCGGATCATGGCATCCAACTCAGTCTTGTCATCGAGCTGATCCGATAGCCGACGAGCTTTGATTTTGCCCTGTCCTGCTGCATCCGAGGACATATCGCCGTTGACCGTCTCGACGACATGGTCGTCGGTGGAGAAGAGACCATCTTTGTCATCGTCATCCGAAGTTCCATTTGCCTGGTTGAGAATGTTCGCCATGTAATCGGCGACGATGGCATCCTGGTCCGCCTTACGGCTGCGCGCGAGCTGAGCAGCGTTACGCGAGGCAGCAGCGCGGTTGGCAAGCGAGCGCTCGGCACGCTGACCGCCACGACGCCTGTTGGACTTAGCCACGTCCATGGTAATGTCATTGTCATCGTCGTCGTCGGACTCCCACTCGTGACGGTCGGCGCGAATGGCGTTGAGAAGGATCGGATCGGTAATCTCCTCCTGGCCTTTGCTGTTGCGCGCAATGGAGATGCCGGCTGTTGCAGCTGCGAGAGTGTCTTCTTCGACCATGTCATCGTCGCCGCCATCATCGACAGGCGGACCATTGCTGCCCCAATCCAGGTCGGAGTCGCCTTCTCGCGGGATGCGGCGCGGCTTTGCTTGCTGACGCAGCTTTTTCTTGCGACCAGACTTGGAAGTGGCTGGCACTGCATCGCCGAGTGCAGGTCGATGCGAGGATGAAGTGACCGGAGCGCTTGCCGAGGCGGAGGTTGGGTCTTCGCCTTCGAGGTCGATCACGAATCCGAGCTGCGTCTCCTCTTGTTCCATCACTTCCACTTGGGGCTGGCTTTCCACTGCTGCGACTTGCTCAGTCGCGGGCTCTGATGAATCCTGAGCAGCTGGGCTGATAGACTTGTCCACAGCACGTGCAGCATGTGACTGCAAAGGTACGAGAATGATCTCTTCTTCGTCATCTGAAGAGGCTGTCGAGATGAGGGAAGCAGCTTTGGCGGGAGTCGCATGCTGCATTGAAATGCCATTGGAACTCAAATGCTCGTGCTGAGCTGTCGACGTCAGCGCTTTCGTGACATTGCTAGTGTCAGGCTGGAATGTAGGCAACGACCATGCCACAGAAGCGTCATCTTCGAGCATCGACTCGCCCGGAGCCAACTCCTTGGAGCCCGGAAAGGCTACAAGCAGAGCATTGACCTCGTCCTGATCATCGTCGTTGTTTCCTGTGTGATGGTCGAAATCGAAGGCATTCACGGTCATGTCCGGGAACGCAGGTGTCGCGCGAGGTGGTGTATACGGTGTTGCTGTGGTTTGCGTCGTAGTACTTGGAGCGTCGGCGTTGCTTGCAGAGCCCGAAACAGACGGCTTTGCGCTGGACTTGTTGGAGAAGCCCAAACCTGCATGACGTGGAGCAGACGAATCGGCCGACGCTTGCTGGCGTGCGTCTGTCAACTGAGCAGCGGGAGCAGCTGGATCGACAGTGGTTTCGGGGTCTTTGGGCGGAAGATTGCCTTTAAGAGGATCGCCAAACTCGCCAGTGGACTTGACAAACGCCACGGGCACTCTGAACGGGCTCTGAGCCTGATCGGCTGGATCTCCAAAGCGTGGAGCATTGCGCTGTCTTCGTTCAGGCCTGCACAGACCAGGAATGCCGGCGAGATATCGCGAATCTTCGGTCTCTTCTGGTGGACGGAACTTGGACCCTCCAGCAGTGCCTCTGCTGGTGTAGTACTCGGGGAAGTTAGGTGGTGGCGCATTCGATCGCGGAGTGTAGCGTGGCTTGTTGATACTGGCTGGAGTGGAAACGTTGTCGAAGGTGCGTTGTGGCGTAGCAGAACCGGAAGCGTTGTTCTGTTGGTGTGATGCGGGTGCTTGAGGGGTGTCATCTTCCAGATCGGAGTGAACGTCTGATTCGAGGTGAGGCTTGACTTTGTGCTTGTAGCCTTTGGGCGGCTCTATCGAGAAGTCGGCCTCGTTGCCTTCTTTGCCTTCGTCTTCCTCCTCGTCCTCGTCATCGTCCTCTTCATCGTCATATGCGTGGCGGTTGCCGCGAGATATGGAAGAGTAGTCGAAGCCGACACGATTCTGGCCAGATACGGAAAGATAACCACCTCGACCACGTCCTCGAAATGGTCTGCCATTCGCAGAGCCGCGGCGTGGCGAACCGTAACCTGACGGAGAGCCAGAGCCGGATGCGCCGCCGAGGATATGCCCAGCACCACCAAACGGCTGGAAACCTCCGCGACCACCGCCTCTACCACCGCCTCTGCCACCACCGCGACCGCGACCGCGACCGCCGTTGCCCTTCTTGCCCATGATTGCGGCTAGAGTATCGACCTTTGCTTTGCTTTCGATCCGCCTTGATGCGGGGGGTACTTGTTCTGTGTTGGTGAAGATCTACTCCTAGCCAAACCTGGTCCGCTCGTTCGTCGTTCGTCCGTGCGCGTGCGATGGGAGAAGGTGCCTGAGCTTAATCCTAATCTTGATGTGATGTTGTGGTCTGAAGCAAAACGGAGCTGAAAGGCGTCTGTTTTCGACTCAGCCTTTTGACACTTTGCAAAAGACGAGCGTCTCTAATCGCTGACTGACTGCAACTCAGCCAAACGTGCAGAGCCGTGAAACGCCACCCGAAGAGAGAGAGAGCAAAGTGGAGATCTGCAGCAGCCCAAAACGTTTCAAGTAGAAGATTTCTCGCTCAAAGCCTCAGTGGCACTTTGTGAGATCCAACATGTTCAAGAAAGTGTGCAGCGAGACGCGTCTCTTCTCTCTCTCTCTGAGCAAGTCAGCGAAGGGAGGAGCGCGTAAAGAGCGTCTCGACAGGAAAATCGGGCTCGCATCTAGCAAATTCGAAGCATCGAAACACGCGTTTCGCCGACCAAAAAGTGTTGGTCTTCGATTCTCTTTTAGCTTTCGCTTGGCTGAGCTTGGTCATTGCCAAAATGAAGTCTTGACTCACTGAGACGACTGTCTGTGCGCATCTCACTCGCTCTCTTCTTGTTTCACTTCCACCACCACCACCAACAACCATCATCCAACAATGTCGCTCTACACTCCATCCTCAAAAGCCGCCAAACGTCGAGCAGCAAACCTCGGCGCTTCGACAAGCAATCACACTCCCACTCCCTCTTCATCCTCCAGAATGGCGCAGCATCACATCGACGCAGCTCTCACCGACGAACAACGTCAAGAGATCAAAGAAGCATTCGAGCTGTTCGATACGGATAAAGATGGAGCTATCGACTACCACGAGTTGAAAGTTGCGATGCGAGCGCTTGGGTTTGATCTCAAGAAAGCAGAGGTGCTCAAGTTGCTGCGAGATCACGATAAGACCAACTCCGGCTTTCTCGAGTGGGAAGAGTTTAACAAGATCAGTAGGTAGCCCCTAACACATGTACAGACAAAAAGTAGAAGAAATGCTGACGCGATCCCAAACAAATTTTGATTGCGGGAATGAAAAACAGTGTCGGAAAAGATCGCATCGAGAGATCCGATGGAAGAGATTCGCAAAGCCTTTGCGTTGTTTGATGACGATGGAACGGGCAAGATTTCGTTGAGGAATCTCAAGAGGGTTGCAAAGGAGCTGGGAGAGACGCTCGACGATGACGAACTGCAGGCTATGATTGACGAATTCGATCTGGACCAGGATGGAGAGATTAGCCAGAACGAGTTTATCTCGATTATGATGGATGATTCTTAGGCAGAGTAGCGCTGACGGGGGACATCGTCCTGGCATTCGGGAGCGTCATCTTCTTTCAGAGTCACCTTTGGCCGTCGTCTGGTGTTCATCAAGCTGTCTCAACGCTGTTTCGGGGCGTAAGATGTTGTATTTGTATCTCCTTTCTTGTTTGTTTGTCGTTTCATGGCATGTTTTGCTCCTTTAGCTCGTATCGCTTCTCTGCGTTTGGTCGTCGTGTTTCGGATCACTGTTTTGTGTGGGATAGCAGATACATTGCTATTGGGAAGCAAACTGACTGCTGTGAGGCAAAGCATCCGTATCCGAGTCGTACACGATCTCCTCGTCGTCGTTGACCACAAACGAGTCCTCCGAGTACATATCTTCCGACCCCAACCCTCTGCCTCTGCCCCTCGACTCGCTCGATGGCACCTGTTGCGGTCTCCTCACATCACCTCCTCTAGCCCGTCTGGGCGTCACTGGTTCGCCGAACCTCCCTCCCAATCCTGGGAAAGGTGCATGTCGAACCTTTTGAAACTCGGGCGGTGCACACTGCGACATGATCGACTGCATGTAGATGCTCTGCTGATGGTATCCGCGCGGCGCTTGTGTCGGCATGAAATCGCCCACCGCTTCGCGATCCGAATCGTCTTCGTCGGAACTGCCCAGCCCGGAATCATTTTCGTCCCGCTCCCCGTGCACCTCTTCGTCCGTAGACCGCTCCGCTTCGTACTGGAACAAGGCACGAGACGTGGGTGAGTTGGTGATCTTTCGCTTCTTTTTTGAGCCTCCGCCACGACTTCGATCGCTAGAACCACTCCTGACCGCTACTCTCTTACCTTTCTTAGGTTTCAACTCGCCGTTGTCGCCGTCGTCGGCTTTCTTGTTACCGCCTTTGTCTTCGTCGTCTCCGTCGTCAGCAATGCGCACTTTAGTGCGAGAACGAGTGCGGCTTTTGGCAGCCGTGGGGCTTGTATCCACTCCCGTACGCGCAGTTTTGCTCGAGGATGAGCCTTTCAGCAGCCGTCCGCCTCGTTTGACCGGCGCTTTGATGGGCGAAGAGGAGGCTGGGTCGTAATCGACGTCCATGTCCAAATGAGGTGCAGATGGACCGCCATTCGAGGTTGTATCAGGCGACTCGAGGATGACACGTTTGGCCCGAGCACCACCCGCACGTCGCAGGATCGAGTCAGGAGGACCCATGGAGCTTTTCATGGGAGATTCGAGCACTTTGTGTGAAGATCGGGATGCTTCGGGCTGCTCCTCTTGTTCTGCAGCTCGCTTCGGTTCTTCGTCCAATAGTGCTTTCATCAGTGGGTGAACCGCACACTTTTCGACTACGGACATTGGAGGTGTCGAGGGCGACAGCGCCAACGGCTCTACTTGGTCAGTGTCGTGCTTGCTCGAAGTTGCCTTTTCGGGTGAAGGACTCGACAATTTGTCGTCGGCGGGCGATTGCTTTCCCAACTGGTCCTTTGACATGGCCTCTTGTTCAAGACGAGCAAGCGCATTCTCCATCGACATGTCAATCGTCAGATCAGCAAATTCGTCGTCATCGTCGTCAACTGCAACCGCAATGGCGATCCCTCGACTGCGAGGTGACTTGGTCTCCAAGACGCTCTCGCGCTCGCTTTTGTTATGACCATTGTTGGGAGGATCGACAGCATCGGTGCTCTTCCTCAGCGAAAGTGTGCCGGAGTTCGGAGCGCTGCGGCCCGAACTTCGCAGACCTACGCCCAGCTTCTTGCCGCGCATGACTGTACTGCGAGCTGCCAACGGTCGCGAAGATGACGACGAGCTCGGGAGAGGGGGCGTGTGAATGCCGTCTGACAGTCCAGATTGGAGTGCCACGGAAGAGCTGAAACTCGAGCTCGTCGGTAGCTTTCGGAACAAAGGCAGTGGGGAGAGATCCGGCGAGCTCGGCGCTGAGGGAGCAATCCGTCTGACAGCTGGCTTGATTCTCTCCCTCGAGGTTCGCAGATCGAGCGATAGATTCTCCTTTTCGAACTGAGCTTCAGCTTCGTAGCCGGGCGCGTCGAGCAAACGGCGTAATTTCTGGCTGAGTGTCTCGTTGGCGTCTGCGCCGTTGGCGTCCAAATCATCGTCGCTGCTAGCAGGTTCCCTGCGCTTGGCGAGTGTAGATGCTTTCCGGAAGCCCGCGATGAGGTCGCCGCCTTCGGGCATGTTGCGCTTCGGATCTTTCTTGGGCTTGGCTACTTTCTTAGCCCGAGTCGCCTTGGTTGCCTTACCGTCGGAGACCATCGATGGCTCGAACTCGGGCTGCTCCACCTCTTTGAGGACAGGCTGAGGCGAAAGGTGGTCCGGCACCATTCGATCGACATCGTCAAACAGCTCGACGTGCATGCGTGAATCGACCTCCTTCTGCACCGCTTTGTAATTGTCCTTGGAATGCTGCCAATTGTGTTGTTCCCGGCCCTCGGACATGAGTACGGCGATCTTGCCCTCTCGCTTTCGACCTGTACGACCGATGCGCTGCAGCATGCGGATCGAGTCTTTGACTGCTTCGTAGCATACGGTCAAGTCCACGGATCCAATATCCAACCCTTCTTCGCCGATCGAAGTGGCCACCAGCACATTGTACTTGCCCGCCTTGAAATCATTGATGACACGCTCCTGATCCTTTTGCGACATACCCTTTTTGCCGCTCTTAGCTTTGCTCTGCCCTACGAACTCGGTGGCCTTGAAGCCGGAATCGTTGAGGAAACTGACGATCTCGTCGCAACACTCGCGGTACGAGCAAAAGACCATGACCCTCGTGTCGGCCTGTGATGAGCTTGCCAAGTTGGTCAATTCACCTGATTTGGGCGTGTTGCCAAACACGTCGTGTCCGCTCTCGGCGTACGCCTCTGCATTGTGCACTTGGTCCGCCTTGACGCTGTCAAAGTGTTCGATGAGCACGTTGCGCAACTTGAGCATCTTGGGGTGGAGGATTCGGCCTTTGCTGTCTTGCATGACCTTGAGTTCACGCATGATCTCGGCAAAAGTTGTGTTCTTGTTTGCGTACATCTGCTGTTTTGTAGAAGACGACTTGGTGCCTTTGGCACCGTAGCCCATGGAGCGCTCCTTGAGACGATTGTAGAACATGGTGGGAGATTGTTCCATGAGGTACTGCATGGACAGCGCCATGTGGCCAAGCTCCTTGATGTTGGCCTGCAGATAGGGCTTGCTGTAGAGAATGGGTGCGCGGCTTCGGTCCTTCTGGATAGCATTGACGGCGAAAGGATGCAGAAAGACGGGATCTTGGTTGCGAAGCAGACCCGCTTTCATGAGCGGATCCATCTGGGTCTGCATGAGCTTGGCCCACTTGTCCTTGATCGTGTTGAGATCTTTGCCAAGGCTGACGTGGATGATCTCTTCGCGCTTGCGGAACATGTATCGCTGCACGTCAATGGCTTCCTCGGTCCGGATCTCGATCTGATTGATATGCAGCTGGTCGACCACCTCCTGCACGCTGTCGGCATCCTTTCCCGGTGTGGCAGAGAGCGCGAGCACGCGAAAATGCGGGTTGCTCTCCATAATGAGACCAATGATGTTGCCGTATGCGTATCTGCCACGTGCCTTATGGGCCTCATCGACCACGACGCAGACGATATCGCGCGGATCGCAGCGTTTCTTGATGATGTCGTTCTCGAGCGTTTGCGGCGTCATGTAAAAGATACGCTTGGTGAGCCAGTAATCGCCACGCGTCGAACCCGCTTTGCTGCCCGTCAAGTCGATGGCACAGTCCCAGGGCAGACCACAGATGCGATGGCATGCGGTCTTTTGCTGGTCGACGAGAGGACGAGAGGGAGCCAAGAAGACGATCTTGCCATCGGGATACCATCGGAAGAAGTTAAGGATGACGACGGCTGCGATGAAGGTCTTTCCAAGACCAGTGGGGAGAGCCGCGAGCACGTTGTTGAAGAGCGCTTTTTGGACAATGTTGTACTGGTAGTTTCGTTTTTCCATATTTGTAGGGTAGATCCAGGTCTTTGCTGCCTCGAGGTCGATTTTGCACTTTTGCGGGAGCGGAGGAGGCAAGTTGCGACGAGCGTCTGCGGGAGGCGGTGGAAGGATGTTGACGTACTTGCTGTCCGCATCCCAATCGCGCTTGGCCTTGCCTTTGCCTTTGGGACTCGCCGATTCGTCTGAGTCGAGAGCGTCGACATCGATGGGAGCACCGAACTCGTCCTTTTCGCGATTCTTGGCATTCTCGCGGTGGAGGTATGCTTCCCTGTCCCACGATTTTGTGCCCACTTTCGTCTGCCAGGGGAGTCGATAGGTCGAGGATGTCTTTGCGTTATCCGAAGCGCCCGGCGGAATGGCAGAGGTGGAAGCGGACTGCGAAGAGATGACAATGTGTCCAGGGCTGGACGAGACCACCTTGGAGGTGTGGGCCTGGCTGGTGGTAGCGGGCTTGCCAAAGAGCGTCATCTGGCGAGCCGCTCCAGAGGATGCAGGTCGGTTTGACGAGTTGGATCCAGTTGAGGATACACGCTGTATTGGTCTTGCGGAAGTGGTAGCCAGTGCGGAAGGACCTGCTCTGACGAACGAGGCCGAGTGGCCGTTTGTTGCGGGAGGTTGGAGTTGTGCCGGACCAGTACTATTGCCTCCCTTGCTGATGGATGACAGCGACTGAATGCGGGATGGAGGCGGCGCTGTCTTACTCAGAGCGTTCGACTGCGCATTGGCATTGGAAGCCGCGCCGGTATTGACGAGCTTGTTCTCGATCAGATCCAACTGTAGCAGGGCTAAATCATCGAGACCAAAGTCGTCGAACTCGTCGATGTCATCGAACTCGTCCGACGAATTGGCCATTGTGGCGGCAGTTCGCACTGCAAGAGCACGAGCGTCGGAGAGCGTGGTCGTCGATGTCAATGTTGATACTGATGGTATGTGTGTACTGTGTGTACTGATGTTGGTGGTGATGCGGCAAGGAGATGATTCAGGTGAAAGGGCAAGACATGCTTGTGTGTGTCTCCGCAATGTGTTGCAAGTGCGGAAGCAAGATGCGGGTCCAGGAATAGAATCCAAGTTGAATGAGGAGGTTATCAAGTGTTTAAACCCTTGACAAGTCGGTTGAGCGTGCAAAGTGCGATACTCGACGAGCGAAACAGGCTGTCCAAATCTCGCCCCCGGTGTGTTAATACGAGGAGCTGCTTCGTCACGTTCCCTTGACTATGCTGAGTCGCTGTGGGAAGGGTGATCCGATGCTTGAGACAGCAGAAGGGAAGTGTGGTCGAGGTGATTCCAACCCGGAAGTGATCCGAAGCTTCTTGTTGAAAGGCAGCAAGGTGGCGTTACAAAACCAACTCAGCTTTTTTGCATCAATCAAGACCAATACCTCCACGCATTGTTGCCGAATCAACGCGCTCTGTCCTCGCGTAAAAAGGCGGCGTGAGGCGGCGAGCTTTTGATTTGAAAGAGAGAATCGCCGATCTGTACGCTTTCCTGCTCTAGGGGAATCGCCGATACGACTGGAAGAAAAGTGGAGCTGGACGAGCCAACTTTCTCCTTCCGTCTTGCTCTCGACCTTGACATCAACCTCTTTCGACGATACACACAGTCTTCCATAGCATCACCTACAGCAGACATGGCGAGCTCGGGCGTGTTCCGCATCGCCGTCGCCGGCATTCGCACCAGGTCGGCCATCCTTCCAACGGCTCGCTCATCATGGTCTCGAAACGCATTACCACCTCGATTCACACCACACACCCATCGAGGATTCGCATCATCAACAGCAGCATTCACTTCTTCTCCCTCAACCTCTCAAACGAGTCGCAATGATGTTGCTTCTTCAGAAGAGTCATCCGGTGCCATTCCTGAAGCTGTCACTGACCCCGACGTAGCAACAGCCGGCTTCGAATTCCTCCAACCCTGGGTTTCCACCATCAACAATCTCGCCGACACCATGCATCTCAGCGGACCTTACGCACATGCCCTATCCATCTTTATTCTCGCTTTCGCTGTTCGAACCGTCGTCACTCTGCCCGTTACGCTATGGCAACGAAGCAAGACTCGCAAATTGACCGAAAAAGTGCTGCCGGAATGGGAAATTGTGAAAGAACGCATTCCCTTGGCAGTAAGGGCAAGAAGCCGAAGAGCTGGGTTATCGTACGAAGCGTTTGAGGCTGAAGCTCAAAAGGAGCTGAAGGCGGAGCTGGCAAAGTTGTTGAGGAAGCATAATGCGTCTCCGTTGCCGGCGTTTTTGGGGCCGGCGGTGGTGACGATTCCAGTGTTTTTGGTGATGACTGCTTTGCTTAGGCAGTGCGCACTGGATCCGGGTTCTCCCTTGTCGACTGAGGTGTTGCCGTGGTGGTCGCCCTCGCCCGATTTGGCGCAGCAGTTCAAAGCCAGCACCGCTATATTGGCGGATCGCGGGTTTGACGAAGCGGCGATTGCAAAGTTGAAAGGTACTATGGGTGGTCCCACACTGGTAAATAAGGATTCGACCATGATTGGGCCGCTTAGCTTTGGCATGTTGACGTTGACCAATATTGAACTGAACAGTTGGAGTAGGAGAAGTATTGCCAAGATCAGAGCGGTTACGTCGGGCAAAGAGGATGCAGCGGCGAGGACGGCGGATAAGTTGTTGCCGGACCAATCTACACAAGCAAAAGAGGAGGAGGACGAACCCCCAAGAGCGAGGATCATTACGAATGCTTTGCGTGTTATGGCGATTGCGTTCATTCCTATTGCCTGTCAGGCGCCTGGTGTAAGTTTCATGTGCCCTGTCCAAGCGATGACAATGAATGGGCATATACTGACTACCTTTCGTACGTTTTCAACGTTCTCACAACAGGTGCTGGTCATCTACTGGCTTTCTTCAGGCATCTATACTCTGCTTCAGAACTCGATTCTGGCCGTTATGGATCGCAGATCAGAAGTCATCAAGGCGGCTCGTAAGCAGCAGCTTCTTCGACAGCAGCAGCAGCAGCAGCGCTAGAGACATCCTATCTCAGTGGTAGAAGCAACACACGCATCAATGCGACACCTCTTCCCAAACCTGGCTATGTGAAGCGAGAACCGTGATCGTATGGATTGAGTCAGATGAGAATGTCTTTGTAATGTACACATGTAAGAGCGGGCGTCGGAAGGGAGGCAAGATCACTTCTCGCCCGGCCTCCTAACACCGCGCACACGAATTCGTTCGGCAGTCTGCACTCTTGGTCCCCATCTGTCATCGTTGAACCAAGGCATCTAATGTCAGCAAAGTCTATCTCACCACTCCACACATCTCAGGTCGCAACTTACCCTCGAACCTTCTTCTTCGGCTTAGCGTCCACCACAAATACCTCCGGGTCTGCGCCCTGTCTAAACTTCTCTCTCGCCCACAAAAAGAATCGTCGATCTTTCGTAGTAACACCTGCTTCCTTCAACTGTTCTGAACGGATCGTGAAGATGTTGGACCACTTGTCGCCGATTACTGATGTGAGGGACGAGTTGGAGGCGAGGTCGCGACGTGTGCGAGAGATGGATGTGAGGAACGATGTTGGGTCAGAGATTGTAGAGGAAGGTTTGGGAATGCGTTTGAGTGTCAATGGTGCTGCGGCTGCTGTGGTGGTGGTGGTGAATGTGCGTGAGCATGAGGCTTTTGCAGAGGCCATAAAGGTGGTGGTCGCAAGTCTTGTCAGCATCTTGATGGTGCTTCTGCAGGGAGGATAGGTGGGCGATGAGGAGATGGAAAGGCTGAAAGGATCGTGTGAGAAGAACCTCGTGCGAGTTGCAACGCAAAAAAAAGTTCTCGGAAGTCGCTCACCGATTTTTTGGTCTCAAAGTGTCCATAACCGTGATCTGACATGTTCGATATTTTTGCTAGGCTGACAGCTCTCCTCAAACATCCTTCTCAACCATCACACCACAAGGTCGACACATTGTATATATGCAGCAAAGACAATGTTCGGCATTTCGGAGAAGAAGCAGCTCTCAAATCAGGAGCGAGACGAAGAACAGAGCGATGAAAGCGGACAATGCGAAAAGACGGAAGGGAAAGGCGACGGATCTGAGCTACAAGGTGTAGCACCCGCATCTCTTCGAGAGAAGAAAACTGCGGTCGACACCGAGGATCTCGTCGGACTCATAGACGAAACTGAACAGAATGGAACATGGGTGGCGACGGAAAGTCCTGGTCGTAAACTTAAAGACGGTCAACAGCGCCCTTATGATGACGAGCGTGCAAGCCGCTGCGTCGGAGCACATCGTCCTGGTGACCGCCAGCGGGAGCCGAAGAACGTTCGGTCAAAGTGGCATTGTAGGCTTGAGGAACTTCAGACCTTCGACCATTACCACCAGGCAAGGTCGTCTCCGCCGCCACCGGCTGTTTGCCAATCTGACCGTTACCCACCATAACCATCTTACCCTGACTCGGTACACCGTCGACGACTACGAATGCGAGCGCAGGACCAGGAGCAAACAGGTTCGGGTTAGGTGGCAGTTGAGCAACGTTGAGCGTGCTACCCGTCGTAGTCGACTTGAGCTCGATCATGCGTTGACCCATGTTCATACCGTGTGTCGAGAAGCCGGTGCGAATCAGGACGACTTTAGCGTTCTGTGCGTCCTTTGCAGAGTTGAACTTGATTTGGAAACCGTTACCGCCATACGAAAAGGTGCGAGGAAGACCGGCGTTGGAGGGACGAGGCGAGTCGTAGAATTCAGGGTACCATCGTTCGACGCGGTATTCGGTCTTCCATTTGTTGTTCGTATTATAGTCGGCGTTGGGGTTAGAGCCAGAGACGAGGATGGAGGAGTCTGGTAGGAGCGTAGCGGAGGAGTGGTAGAGTCGGCCGATGTTGGTGCTTCCGACGTTTCTCCAGCGGTTGCCTTTGCTTGCATTGGGGTTGTAGACGAGAGGCTGGTAGGATGGGTTGTCGCCGTACGACTCGCCGACAGGGTCACCGACGGCGTTGGGGTTGGTGTTGTAGCCTGCGACACCGGTGGTGACACCGTTGCCGAACCAGATGGTGCCGTCGGGGAGCTGGATGAATTGTCCCATGGAACGAGCTTCGGGTAGATCGTCAACGGCTTCCCAGTTTCCGCCGTCGAGAGGACTGATCTGCTCGCAAGAGGTGGAAGCTGGAAGCTGAGAGACGGCGATGGTGGGTCCTCCTTCGTTGCCCCAGTTCGAGACCTTACCTAGGCTCATACCACCACAGAAGAGGACGGTCTCCTTATAGTTGTTAGCGGGAGTGAGAGGTAACAGAGCCGAGCCACCCGAAGCCGGGTAGACTCGCGGTGCACCTGGGATCGTTGGGAGCGCACGTTCACTCTGCTGCTTGTAGTTCCACAGGATAGCCTCCCTGCCGGCCTGGATGAACACTTCACCGGAAGACATGAGGTAAGTAAGTGGGTACAGCGACAGCGGAACAGTGCGTTCCAGGATCGGCAAATGACGACTTCCACCGCCATTCTTAGCAGGGTAGAATTCATAAGTAGGGTTATTGGATCCCTGGCTGGGGACGAAACCTCCATCTCGCATGCCTCCAAGGATGATATTGGATCCATCGGCCAAAGGTTCAACAGTGGGGTACCATCGCTCGGTGTTGAGCTGGTTGCTGGCTTGATCATCCCACTGACACTGTTGATTGTCGCAAGGGCTAAGGAAACGCAATGCTTTACCGCCATTGTACGCGCCGTATCCCGCACCAGACTTGGCAGTGGCACCGTTGGTGGTGACAGCCTTGTTTCCGCCCGTGACGAGCCACCTACCGTCCGCCAAGGACATACCGCCGGCACAGAACGTGTTGGAGCGCACTTCCATGGTACGGAATCGGTTCGAGTTGATGTCGTACTCGACAGCCCAGGCAGGATGACCGTTGACGCGCACAGGGTTGTCTTCGGTCTTATCGAGGATGTAGACCTTTTGTTCTGTGCCGAGGAACATCATCTGAGCTGAGACACCCGAGTTACCGACGACTTCCATGGTGCCTGCTTTGCCGGCGCTTACGCCGTGTCCGGCGCTAGCGAGGAGGAGAGCGCCAAGAACGCTGACCTTGAGCAGCATCATCTGAGTCGTGATGGCCATGATGCTGTGTTTGTTATAGGCTCTAGATCGAGTTTCGATGCTAAAGAGTTCAAATGCCAGGTGAGTCTTTGTTGGATTGCAGTGTGGATGGTGATAAAAGAGAATGTAAGGGAGCGATGCAGGATGCTGGGGTCGGACAAAAGAATGTGGTAGTGCTTCGTTGTGAAGCACGATATATGCTCGAGGGATGGGAATCAGGAATAGGGGAGGGGGAAGGTGAGGGGAGAGTGTAGATACAGGGGAGAGGGTGATGATGATGGTAGAGGGAGAGAACGAAGTCGAGGAGCAGGTAGTTAAGGACGAAACAAGTCTGCGTTCAGCGGCAAGTGTCATTTCCAGGGAGCCAGTCCATCTCGACGCTCAGGAAGTCACAAGAACAAACAGCTTTGCATCTGTACAAAGGAACAATCCAGGATCTGCGTGCTCCATCTCAGCTTGGTGGGGCTTTCGTCGATCACAAAGCCTAGTGTGCGCCAGACGATCTTCAACTTCCTTGCGACGTCCTCTGTCGGCCAACTCAGGCGGAGCTTGGTTATTTTTGCTGACCGTGCCTTGTTGACGATTCGGACATTTCATCAGGGCAGTCACTACTTCAGAGACTCAATCGTGACAGCGCCACCCAACTTTCCGAGAGCACTGCGTCGTGGGGGACAGCAGCAGCAGTTAATGAGACCCCCACCTCTTCGACACCGTTGCCGAGAAATGAACGAGGGGGCGGCAAAGACGGAATGAGAGTGTGTCAAACAGCCACAACGCCTTGGAAGTGAAGACGAAGGCTAAGCGAGATCGACGGAGAATCATCTCTCAAGCTCAGGCACATGCACACCAACCTTGAGATGGGGAGCAAACAACACGAACAAGCTATCGTCCGTCCATATTCTCGAAACCCGCCGACTAGCAGTTCCGGCGACTCGAAGAGCATCGTCCACTTCGGCTCAGCGACGCCAATGCCGAAGCAGTAGCAGCTTCAAGGTTGGTGTCCAGTCGTAAGGATGGGGGGCCACACAAAGATTGCAGCCTGACGGTCAAAGCCCAGGGTTTCGGACAAGCAATAGCGAGGGAGAAGATGCTTGGCATGCTATCGTTTGCACGTCAGCACCGGCAGAAGAGGAGAAATGTGACAGCTCGGAGCATGAATCGGTTTCACCCTCCGACAACCCCTGCGCATTGCTGCATCGGTACAGTAACACCCCTCTGCAGCACGCTCGTACATGCATACATGCAAGCCTCGACCGCCCCACTCTTTCCCTTCATCAAGGTCACGCTACGTAACCCCCACACACCCGAGCGCGCATCCAGCTGAAAGCACCAAATTGCCAAGTGTCGACAAACAAAGCTTGAGCTTGCATCTCGGTCAACCACCTCCGACACGTTCCGAAGGCCCTGCGAGAGCCTGTTGTTGGGCCCCATTGAGCGCTCGACGAGTTTACTTTAATAGACGCGAAGCTCAGCTGCAACCAGTTTTTGGGACATTCGAGCGTCGATCAGTCAGCGGGCGATTAAAGCAAAAGCTTGGATGACTGGCGAAGGGTGAAACCTGGCGTGCTTTTCGCCGCGCAGAAGTGGCGAGAATGGCATGTGATGTGTCTCCTCCATCGAGTGTCGATTTTCCTGCCTTCACGCTGAGGCGTTGTGTCGATCTTACAGAAGAAGCAGATCTCGACGTCAAAGAAGGAGGAAGAGCAGAGGACCGCCGTGTAGATGCGAGAAATGTTGCCCTGCATAGACCGTCCTACGACAAGTTGACAGGTTGGTTGACCTGTTTTTTCCCCGATTTCGCCGTTGCAAGTTGCGCACTTTGACAGCTAACACTAAGGCGAGGCTCTCGCAGCGGAAGTGCTAGACTTGCATCTTCGACGCTGTGGCCTTGGTCCGTCCGGAGAGGCACATCGGATGTGCGTTAAGCATTGCTGTGACTGCAACTGCGAAGAGAGAGAGAAGGAGAGAGAGAGACACTTCAAGACGAGTGCAGGGCTCATTCCTCGCGACCTGACCCTCGACACCTCCTCGCATATCGTTGATTTTCCGCCACCTCGCCAAGCGACTTCTACGAAGAAAACCACACACCCCGTTCCGCTGTCCAGGTTATCTCACTTTCTACACGCTACATTTCACGCGTTCCTCGACCCTTCACACTTGTCTTTGGGGCAGCCCCGCTGTCAGTCGCTCTCTTTGCGGGGAGACACCAGTCGCAGCCAGCACGCTTCTTCACACAAGGCTCTCGTTTTGCGCAAATTGATTGTCAGAGCATGCAAAGTCAAACACGCTAAAAGACGGCATCAATCCTCCAGCCCTCCACACCGTCTCAAAACAGCCCGCAGCTTCTCTGCATCATTGACCTCGAAATGGCTCGAAATGATATCCGAAACATTCACATTCTCCAGCCCTGGCACATCATCGATCGCCCTGCTGCCGGCAACACGTGGCAGCTTTCCCGCTCTCAACTCTTCCACCGAAACACCCGATCCCAACCAAGCAGCGATCCCGCAAACCATGTCTTTGGACGAAAACACGTTCACGAAACGACGTTGTACGATCGTCCGCACTTTACGCAGGGTCGAGTTGGACGGAGTGATTGGGGCAGAGATGAGGAAAACTGAGTCGACCAAGTGCGAAGTGTTCTCGGGATCTTTGCGAGCTCTGTCAGCGCGGTGAGGATGGTAGCGGCGCCCAGGAGGTGCCGATCAAGATGACGGGTCGATGACCTTGCACTTCGTTTCTCAGCGTCTCGGCGAGGATGAGTCCGGCCTTGTGCGCTTTGGTCTTGGCACGCACAAAGACACCATCGAGCGTCGCTGATGCTGCATTGAATACGCTCAACGGCAGCGTGATGGCTGCAATTCCAGCAAGCGCCGTCTTCTTGACCACCTCTTCGGCTGCTTTGGTACCACCGGTACGGATCAAGTTGTCGAGCATGTAAGATCGCAACCCTTGACCAGCTTCCTTCATCATGTCCGCCTCGCATTCGATGGCAAACGCATCGCGGTTGTCCTTGGCGCCTTCGAATATGTGCGTCCACGCTGCGACCTGCTGTTGCGTCTCGAGAATGAGACCGTTGCAACAGATGGTGGCATGCAAGCTTGGAATCGCCACGCCTGCTTTTCGTGCTTCGGTGTCCAGTTCGGCGAATGAGAAGGAGGACACTCCCCGCAGGCGACGCTCGACACGATATCCGGCCAAACCACCTCCTCCCAAGCCGAAGAGAGTGCCGAGCATGATGATGCCTCCAGAGGTGGCGAGGAAGGAGACGCCTGTGAGTCCAACCAGAGCAGGGGCGATCAGCGGCGCCGCTAGACCACCTGTCAACCCAATCACCAGACCTCCTGCGATGAAGCCGCCTCCCATCGCGGCCCATTTACCCCACGTCACCTTCTCGCGCTCTCGCTGAACGACAGACCCAGAGTGATGGTTCATGTACTCTGATCGCTGCGATGCTCGTGTGATGCGCCCGGTGCGTGCGTCGAGCGAGGCCCCTGCAGGAAGCTGCTCCACGAGACCCTTGCCGTTCTTAGATGCCGATGCTTTGTCGCTTTCGCTCATGATGAAGAAGATGGTCTGAGCCATCACCTTTTCTGCCATCCAGACTTGTTGACCTGGAATTCCCATGGCGGTGACCGCGACAAAGATCAAGGAACGCGCTCGAGCATCGTAGTGACACACTTCGTTGGGCTTGACTGGCTGTTTGGCTTCTTTCTTGCTCGTTGGCTTGGCGCTCGACCGCGACGGCTGGTTGACCAGATCTTTGCTCGCGGACGATAGCTTGCTCCAGCCGGACAAGGTTCCTGCCTTGAGGGTGGTGAAAGCGCTCTCCGATGCGTCTCCGATCTTCTTTCCGGTATCGGACATGGTCTTCATAGTGTCATCAGCTGTGTTTCCTCGAGTTGCGGCTAGGGGACCCGAAGCTGTCGACTTGTCCGTAAGGCTTTGCTGTGATTCGCCTTGTGAAGCAGTTGCGATCGGCTCTCTTTTCTCCTCTGTGCCTCGTCCATCGGAGCGCGGCAAGTCAAGGTGCGTGTCTCCAAACAGAAAATCCTGCTCAAAGACAGTCGAGGTACCATCCTGAGCCCGTAACTGTCCCAGACCTAGAGCGACAAGCAGTAGCTCATGAGCGATCTCGATCTCCTGACCGGATCCGGGATCGAGAGCGCCCTGAATACGTTTTGGCGCTACAGGCGCGAGCGTGTCCTGCGAGAGCATTCGAGCCCTCTGCTGACGTTGCAGCTCGGCGTTGCTCGATCCCAATGATATCGAGGCATCTTCTTGACCACGGAAGAAGTCTGGAAGCTCCTGTGCATCTTGGTCGTACGCAAAGGCTTCAGAACCGTGATCGGAGACGGGCGAATTTGTTGAAGCGGATGCGCTCAGATGTAGACTCTCGAGAGCAGCCGAAGGCTCCGTGAGCTCGCCTTTCCGAGTGCTTGCAGAAGATGGCATTTTTCCTGCTCTCCGTCATCTGCCTTCTTGGAATCATCGACGCCTTTGATCGGAAGATCGAGGTTTGGGAAGCGTCGTGCGTGATCTGAGCCGGATTCGAAAGTTGGCTCGTTGAGACAGATGGGATCGTGTATGTCCGCATGTTCCAAACGGCCCTGCGCAGCTGATAGCACATCTTCGAGGCTGATTGGATCTGGCGGAAGCGAATTCTCTGGAACGCCAAGATGCTGACAGACCGCAGTCAGAAACTTTTCGCCGTAGTCGGACCATTCCTGAGAGATGATGTCTGTGACAGAGCCAGGGACAGAGGATCCTGCCGGGTTTGCCTTACCCGCAAGATAGGCTGCGCGCTCTACATGGCGCCGTACAGCGTACTTGATCGAGATGCAGGTGGCTAGTCGAAGTTGTGGCGACCATTGTGGTGAGTATGACTGTAGAGACGAGACGTCGAGCGATGAAGGAGCCGCTTGAGCGCGGTCCCTCCTTGAGAACATGTTTAATGAAGGTGAATGTGGACTCCCCATCACACGTTACCAATGCTGCTGCTGATGATGATCTGAAGTGGAGCGTCGCAAAGGTGGACGGTGGTTGAAAGGATGATAACTTAGATGGACGTTGAGACACAGCTCTCAGGAGCGGTCCAAGCGCGAGCATGCGGCTCGTGCATCCGGCTAAATTTAGGTTTCGAACCTCCACACCACCATCGACGGAACGCTTCTCCACAGGGCGGAAACGAGAAGCCGGCTCAACACTGTCAACGGAAAGGATCGCTCATGTTCACAGCACGCTTCTCGCTTTTTTTCTATGTATCGGATCTCTGGCAGGTGCCATCACACACATTTCCCGTCGATGTGGTAGACTGATAGTTGATATTGCGATGGTATACAGTTGATCAAGGGTAGTCAATGCCGTGAAAAGATTACGGATGGAAAAGCGACGTTTGAGAAGACTACGGATTGGCATTGTGGGCATTTTGCTCGAGACGCAGAGCGACAAGATCGATGTCTTCCGATTCGGAAGAGCCATCCGTTCGGGTGGGACTGCAAGCCACTTCTCCTGCGGAGGCCTGCTGGATGTCCTTGCCGTTTGGCATCGCTGACTTCGGTGCAACCGGCGATTTCGTGACACTGAATGTGAACGGTGTGGCTGACAAGTCTTTGCTCTTGACGCCGTCGCCGTTACTGGTGCTACCACTGTTAACGTCGTCCACGCGCAGCCGCCAGACGTCGCTCGTGAAAGCAGCCCGACCGTGATCAATGCCATCGATCATGTCTTCCACCATGGCCGCTTCCTCTTGCAGCCTACGAGCCTCGCTCTGCTTCGAGGAACGGGCTTGCTTCTTTTTCTCTTTACGTAGATTCTGCGCTGCTTGTTTGGCGAGCTGCCGAGCCTGGGCCGCTTCCTCCTCTTCTAGCCGCCAGGGCTCTGCCGCATGTCTCGTTGCGCTGATCTCGTCGGACCTTGCAGCTGTTTCGTTTGCCTCCACTTCAGAACGCAGACTGCTTGGAAGGCACAAGTCAAGGAGGAGAGGTGCATGATCCAATCGCACCTTAGGAGCTTGACCAATCGCTGCTCCGTTTTGCAAGCCGAAGTGGGTCAAGGCGCTCTCCATCGTAGATTGCCATTTGGCGATGGATGTCGTCTTGATGTTCCGCGAAGTGTTGCGGTCAATGATGAATGGATCCTGCACCACCAGCTCCTCGCCTTCCCAACTATCCTTGTGCTCCTCGCGCAGAGCAGCGCGAGTCTCGGCGTCTCTTGATGCTGTTTCGGGAAGATCTGGAGTGGATGCGTCGTCCTCACTCGTCGAGTCAAAGAGGATGTGCCTTGGGTAAGAGCCTTTCTTGCGTTGCAAGGGAGATCCGTTGACCACGGACACGACCTGTCTCCGCCTGTCGAGCTCAGTGCAGAAGCGGATGAAAGCAACGAGCATCCTGCCGAGCAACCGATCGGTACTGGAAGCTGAATCCGATGCACTTGCACCATTCGTGAGAGTACCGTCGGTTGCGAGCTCGATCGCCCTCGTTTTGTATGGCTCCATGTCCGCATCGCCGGTCGCAAAGGTGACGTTGTACTTTTGCGGGGGCGGATCGTCTTCGGCAGCATTTGCGCGTCCTTTCTTGCCGCGCTTCGGCCGCTTGAAGCGTGAGTAGAGGAAGTTAGGCCGGATGTGGAGGCTGTTGAGCAGGGCGGGACTCTGCAGATTTGGCAAGACACCTTCGACCTGAAGGACTTGCAATGCCATAAGGGCAATGGTGTAGCTGCTGAACGTCATCGAGCCACGCCTACCTGCCGGGTCGTTGAGATCGCATCGCGAGTACCAATGCTTGAGAAAGAAGATGAGCGGGCGCACGATCTGAGGTTGAAGGTCGGCATAAGCTTGGATGAGCTGCGAGTTGAAAAGGCCGAAACGCTCGTTGATGTTGATGTCGGTGGGGATGTCGTACTTTTTGTGAATCATCTTGACGATAGGTACGTTGGCACTGCTGATGGGAACAATGTTTCGAAACTTGTTCGAGTTGCGGATAGCGTTGGCGACCTGGTTGGTGCTGTACCATTCTGGCATGCCACCAGGCTGACGAACAAACTTGTTCGGGACGCGGCGCAGCTCTGGAGGCGTTCCGACGCCGTAAGGGTGCGTGGGGTCAAGTAAGACGAGATCCAAGTCGGATGATTCAGTGATGAGCCCCGTGACGCTGGAGCCAAAGGCTGCGACTTGAAGGCCCTGACCTGGCCACTTGCGGTTGATGGCAAGCTGCACGTCGGCAATGACCTCTTTGCGATGTTCCTGACTGGACGCGCCAGGCGGCGATTGTTGCCAAAAGCCTCGCAGCTGGCGACCGATGGCCATGTATAGATCGATCGTGTCTGGTGCTTGGTCTGTAGCCGTGGAGGGCGAAGAAGAGGACGTCGGGGCCAGTGCGAGGTCGGAGAGCCACTGTCGGCAAGCTTTTCGATCCTCGTCCACGCGAGCGCGTTCGCGCTCCTTTTCGAGCTGGATGGCTTTGATACAGTCTGCAACTTGCTTCTCGATGGCGAGGCGTCTCTTTTCCTTTTCTTCCTCGCGCTGCTTGTTGCGTCGCTCTACCTCGGCGGTACGATGCGCAGCATCGTCCTTTTCGAGCTGGAGTGCAGCCATGCCATCGCTGACTTGTTTCTGGATGACCATGGTTCTGCGTGCCTTCTCTTCTCCGCGAAGCCGATTACGACGTTCCACCTCAGCCGTGCGATGTGCCGCGTCATTGTTTCGCTGCAGGATTGTGTAGCTGGGACGCTGTTCTGGCTGAAGCTGAGGAGGAGGACTGAATTGGGGCGCGTACGTCGGCGTATGTGGATGCTGGAAGGGATGTGGCTGCAAATAAGGCTGGTTTGGAAAGTATGTTTGCGGTGGCGTATCCAATGGGCCGATGCCGCTGGTGCCGAAATGAGATTGTGGAGAGGCGCGGTTGGATGTGAAGCCGAGCTTGCTGATAGGGTCCAGTCCGGAAATGGCTGGCCTCGGTGATGTCGGGCTTGTACCGGGACCGTGATTGAATGGGAATCGTGGGTGATTGAATGGATACGGTGATTGATTGTATCCATTCGGTGAGTGGTTGGGCCCAGGCGGTGAGTGATCAAAACCATAAGGTGAGTGCCCGGATCCGTTTGGCGAGTGACTGGAACCGTTCGGCGAGTGATTGTGCATTACAGACTGATGGCCCCATGGTGAGCTGGGGCTGTGGAATCCGTTAAAGTAAGCCTGAGATGCGTTAAAGTCGATGGTGAGCGCGCTTGTGCCGGACGGACCAGGAGCTGTGGGTGAGCGACCAAAGTTCGTCTGGTCGAAGAATGTGTCGACAAAGTAAGGCCCTGAGCCTGGAAAAGGTGGTGCCGTCATGGCTTTCGCCCTCGAACCAAGACGCAAGGCCTACGTACGGATCGATGGTGAGGGCTCGAGTTTACTGGTAGAGCATGTATGCAAAGAGATAGATGCCTCGGGATAGGAGGTATTAGAGCTGATAGTATGGCGATGGCCTCGGTGACGCTGAGGTCGGCTACCGTTATGTTGCCATAGGTTGACCTCAGGTTGCGTTTGATCGTCGAGATGGGCCCCGAGAGCTGCCCTGTAACTCCGCGCAGTAACCAGCCTTCGAAATGACTGTCGAGTCACAGCGTACTCTACGTAGGGAAGTCGATGTGAGCTTCAGATGTGAGTGGTGTAGAGAAAGCTGACTCGAAAGTGTGAAGAGGGTTCTGACAGCTGTTGGAGGTGGCGCGAGCGTTGCGGCTGTTTTTTTGAATGCGATTGACTGCGCTGCGCAACTGCGCTTTTGCTAGCTCAGCCTGAAGCAACAAAATCGCATCCTTTTTTTCTACGCCCAATCCTCCACAAAATCGTGAATTTGCTTTCGCATTAAAAAAAGGCGGAGAAATTGAGCTCAAAAATAAGGCAGCTAAAATCATCCGGAAAAAGAAAAAAAAGAAGCACCGCTCGATGACGGTCCGAATTGCGGGGTTGCATTCAAGGCCATTGCACCACCACCATCTTAGCTGAACAACGGCGGTTCGACCATGCCATCGGTCGGAGCACGAAGATCCAACGGACTCGAATAAAAGAAAGGTCTCCGGAACGGATTGCCACAATGGATGGGCAAGCTGGCACATCAGAGATCGTGGCCACGTCCAAATTCAAGCCCTCCAAGGCTCCCATCCCAGCTCGACAACGACAGCAAGAGGACGTGGTCGATGACTGGGACGCCGAGAGCAGCGACGACGGCGGCGATGTTGGCAAAGAAGCAAAGCAAGCGGACGTGTTCAGGGCCACCAAGAACCAGTGGACCGAAGCGTGAGTCTGGGCACACCATCCAGTAGACCATCTTACACGCCATGCGCTGACACTCGTTGACATGGCACAATGGACTTCCACTCCACGAATGGCAGCAACTCTCAAGCACCGGCTGCTGTGCCCATGCTCGCTACTGATCACGGACGCAGTCTTCCAGGTGCAGCCTACGGACACGAACTGCAGGCCAGCAGTAGCGTGCCAGCCCGTGGCCATCCCACGACAGCTGGACCAGCGAATGCCAGGATTACGATTGCAGCAGCTCCACCGCGCATCTTGCAGCGTCCAAAGGAAGCAGCTCCAGGTATGCGAAGCGACGGCTCCTCTGCCAATGCCTCGAAAACAGGCGCACAGGAGCATAAGACGGTGGAGCAACGGCAGCAAGAGTATCGCCTAGCACGCGAGAGGATCTTTGGCACTGGGACCAAGTCGAAAGCTTCTGACAAAGGCGGCTCAGCGACAGAATAGCTGCGATTCCAAAACCGCAGAGAGACAAAGTGGAAGCTCGGAATAGCTGCATCATAGAGGACGATGGATCAACATTAATATACCCATACGATTTGAACCAACGTTGATGAGAGAAGAGCGTACCAGGCGACACATTACTGTACTAAGTCCACAGCCGCCGAGCGCGGTTGCCAGCGTGTAGGATACCATCTCAACGAGCATGACTCCAAGGACGACATTGTAAGAGAGCCAAAAGAGGAGATTATAAGAGCCTAAGGTCAATGGCGACTTTGCGACTGTTACATCACCAATCTCAACATTAAGATCGAGGACGAAAAGGCCACACAGCGGGGGGACCCCAGCAGCATCCTGTCAGGACAGGTTTGAGAGCAGCCTGGCAATGCGTACTGCTCGGCCAATACGTACAGTACGCTGGGTTTAGCCGCCGCCAGGGAATTGCTTCTTGGGCGAGAGACACTTTCGGAGCCGTTTCGAGCCAAATCGATCGGAATACCCGCAGCGTTCCGGTCAGTTCCATCGATTCGAGAGTTTCGAAATGTGATTTCAAATCCATGCCTCGAAATTGTATTCACGACCGTTGCTTCCGAACAGGCTCCTTAGCGCGTGGAAATTCAGGGTTGAATCGGGGGGGCTCTGAACCGACGCATACACACACGCACACGCACGAAAGCTTACACGCTGTACAATACAGCTTTGCAAGAACAATGAGATTGAGTCGTTGGGTCGATGATGCACAGCCCAGAGAGAAAGAAGCGGTCAGTGCGGGAAGAGTCAACTTTGGCAAATGGTCCGGCCCCGATCGCCGTGGCTGCTCGGTGTTGCTCTACAGGCAAATTGCAACGAAGCAAGTGAAGCTCGAGTGGTTGCAGCAGCGGGCTCTGCTTGAACGAAACTTTTGACCGGCGCTACAAGGAACAACTCTACCGAACAGCAGCTGGCAACAGGCAAAGCTGGTTTTCGAGGCAAGGCAAGTCCAGCTTGGCGCTGCGAGGCTCCGTTCGATTCGAAATTTTCTGGTTGGGTCGCTCCGGTCCTTTCCTATCCAAGTTCTCGATCTTTCAGGAAGGCACAGGCACACGGCCAGTGTGTGTTTCAAAATTTTTGCATTTTTTTTTTCTTTCTTTCTTCCAGCTTTGGTTTGCCTTGCAGTGCGCGCCCGCTCGAGCACATTTTTTCTTCTTCTTCTTCGCCTGTTCTTCTTCTGGCCGGCTGGCTGCTTTGCCTGTCTATCGCGCAATCCTTGTGCGTCGTCCAATCATTCGTCGCATCTTGAGCTTAGCTAGCTGGCTCGCCCTTGCCCGCCCTTTGGCCCCTCTTTGCAACGATCGTCGCCCCCGTCAGCGCATATCCATTGAAAAATATACTCTTCTTCGCTCGTCATCTTCCCTTCTGACTCTATTCTACCTATCTACCACCTCTCATTCCGTAGTACAGGTAAGCATCTACTCCCGCTTGTCCATCGTCGTTCAAATGCTTTGCACTTGATCAATCGCATGGACGACCACCGAACCATCATTGCCATCAACTAGTTTCGTCGTCGTCGCCGTCACCGTCGGTGGCCCTGTCTGCTGGCAATCTGTGCATCGTTGAACCAGGTTGGGTTGTGGTCCATGACTTGCCCACGCTTGATCTGCTATCGTGGCTCTGTGTTACCTCACAGCAGCTGTCGTTCTCGTCGTCGCCGTCATCTGCTTATCATGTTAAGCATTTGATGTCGTCGAAAAACACCTTGTGACGAACTGCAAACGCTTTCGCACACTCGTCGTGAGAGCGCTGCGAATGAGTCGAGCCTAGGATCTTGCAGAACGATGGCTCTTGTTGATCAGCGGTGATGTTGGCTGGTGATCCTCTAAGTGTTTCGAACTGGCAGCTGACTCTTATCCTCCTCCTGTGTAATCTCCTTCTCGCAGTCAAAATGGGTACCGTTGCCGATCCCGCCAAGACCAAAAAGACCGTCAGTGGTTTCGCCACTGACTTCCTCATGGGTGGTGTCTCCGCCGCTGTCTCCAAGACTGCCGCCGCCCCCATCGAGCGTGTCAAGCTCCTCATCCAGAACCAGGATGAGATGATCAAGCAGGGCCGTCTTGCCGCCCCTTACAAGGGTATCGGCGACTGCTTCGCCCGTACCTACCAGCAGGAGGGTCTCGTCTCGCTCTGGCGTGGTAACACGGCTAACGTCGTCCGTTATTTCCCCACCCAGGCCCTCAACTTTGCCTTCAAGGACTTCTTCAAGTCGCTCTTCGCTGTCCCCAAGACCGCTCCTTACTGGAAGTCGCTCTCGGCCAACTTGGCCTCCGGTGGTGCCGCCGGTGCCTCGTCGCTCCTCTTTGTCTACTCGCTTGACTACGCCCGTACCCGTCTTGCCAACGATGCCAAGTCGGCCGCCAAGGGTGGCGGAGACCGTCAGTTCAACGGCCTCATCGACGTTTACCGCAAGACCATCGCCTCGGACGGTATCGCCGGTCTCTACCGTGGTTTCGTCCCCTCGGTCGTTGGTATCGTTGTCTACCGTGGTCTCTACTTCGGCATGTACGACTCGCTCAAGCCCGTTCTGCTCACCGGTACCCTCTCGAACAACTTCCTTGCCTCGTTCTTGCTCGGTTGGGGTGTTACCACTGGTGCTGGTCTTGCCTCTTACCCCTTGGACACCATCCGTCGACGAATGATGATGACCTCGGGTGGCAAGGTCCACTACAAGAACATGTTTGACGCCGGTCGCTCCATCATTGCCGCCGAGGGTGTCTCGTCGCTCTTCAAGGGTGCCGGTGCCAACATTCTCCGTGGTATCGCCGGTGCCGGTGTGCTCTCTGGTTACGACAAGCTCCAGGAGCTCATGTTCGGCAAGGTCTACAAGGGTGGTTCCGGTTAAATGGCTCCCCGAACAGATATCCTTTCCTTTCCTGCTTTCGTTCTGTGTCGTCGTTGGTGTTTGTCAGCGATTCTCATGGAATAAAAAATCAGCTTTTAGATCTGATCTCTTACATCGAAATTTCGAGTGTGATGTGTGCAATGATCGTGAGATATGAGAGCAAGGAGAGGAGTGAGGCTGAGAAAGATGATGTAGCTTCAGCAAAGGATGAGGAGGAGGAGCAAGACAATCAAAGCGCAGACCAGCTGAGCGAAAAGACGAGCGCGTAAAGTGGAGTTATCGCGTGTCGGCGTGTGTGTTTAGCGCGTGTTGGCTGAGCAATTTGAAGAATTCCAACACCTCTCTCTCCCACTCATCCTTCCCATCCCTCTCCTTCTCTCTCTCTCTCTCTCTCTCTCTCTCCTCACCATCAAACTTCTTCTGTCCGACATGCTGTTCGTCGACAAATACCGCCCAAAAGCACTCTCCGAGCTGCACTACCACCAAGACCTCTCCAAACGACTCTCCTCGCTCGCCGACCATGAAGATTTCCCGCACATCCTCATGTACGGCCCTTCGGGAGCAGGTAAAAAAACCCGCATCGCCTGCTTGCTCCGCGAACTCTACGGTCCGGGCACCTACAAGCTGAAGATCGACCAACGAGTCTTTGTCACCCCCTCCAATCGCAAGATCGACGTCAACATCGTCTCGTCCAACTATCATATCGAACTCACCCCGTCCGATGCGGGCAACTACGATCGACTCGTTATTCAAGATATCTTGAAGGAGATTGCGCAGACTCAGAATGTCGATTTGAACGCCAAACATCGGTTCAAAGTGGTGGTCATCAATGAGGCGGATTCGTTGAGTAGAGATGCTCAGAGTGCATTGAGGAGGACGATGGAAAAGTACATGGGCAATTTGAGGTTGGTGTTGTGCGCAACGAGTACGAGCAAGATTATCGGTCCGATTCGGTCGCGTTGCTTGTTGTTGAGGGTGGGAGCGCCTAGTGATGAACAAGTGAGTTGCGAAGAAGATGCGTATGGTAGCGTTGGCAATGTTACTGACCTTGGTTTGCTTTTCGATACCCAGATCAAAACGGTGCTCACCCACGTAGCCAAGAAAGAACGATTCAGCATCCCCGACACTGTCCAAACTCAGATCTGCGACGACTGCAACGGAAACCTCCGCAAAGCATTATTGGTCCTCGAAGCATTGCGTATGCAATCCCCCGACCTCTCCGGTGGCATCGGTATCGCCAAACCAGATTGGGAGATTTACATCTCTAAAACCGCCGACTTGATCCTCTCCGACCCTTCACCGCACAACTTGCTCGCCGTACGTTCCAAGCTCTACGAGTTGCTGGTACACGCTATCCCACCAACACTGATTCTCAAGCATCTGACGGATAACTTGGTGAAGAAGGTGGATGCTCAGGTGAAAACAGCCATCGTTCAGAAGGCGGCGTTTTACGAGTTGAGGACGAGAACGGGGTCCAAAGTGATTTTCCATCTCGAGGCGTTTGTCGCTGCGGTGATGCATGTGCAGAAGAGTTTTTTGATGGGGATGGATTGGGATGATTGAATGTAATAGCATGGATAGGTTTTGGTACATGAGGGGAGCTTGTGCGAGTGTGAGAGGGGAGATGGATGGGGCGAGGAGATATCAAGTTTGAGGCTGAGTTGTGTTGCGGTGTGATGAGGTTGGGCGCTTGATTCGGATCGAGGTGTGGGATAGGACATGGCATAGCGGAGTTTGCTGTTTCTGTTCTTGGTCACCGCCGACGATTGACAAAGGTCAATGCGGACGATAAGGGTGATATCGAATGGCGAAGAAGCACATCTAAGGGCCTTGCTTCTTGGGCGAGTTCTTACCACGGACCGGCTTGAGCTCGGTGTCCCAACGCTTGCTAGCGACGTCACCGCCAGAGGCTTCCTTCAGAAGTTGGCGGAGCTGTCGTCATGGATGAAGGGGGCATAACGTGGGTCAGTGAGCGGGTTCCAAAGCGGAAGAGTCACGGTACATGGTGAGGGGCGGTGACTTACCTTGACGAGCAGGCGTCCCTTGACTCTCCACGGAGCGAGACTGGGGCTGGCGTCGTAGAGCTCGGAAGCCTGCGAATGGCGTGTGAAGACAGTGGCGGTCAGCGATGCAACAGTGCGGAATGCAACCGAGAGCGGACGGAAACATACGTGTTCATGAACCACTTTGAGAATGGCAAAGTTGAGATCGTCCCAGTGAGCAGGGGACCAAGCCTGTCGGCAAGCATCACGTGGAAAAGAGCGAACAAACATCAGCATCGTACAACACAATCGCATTCTTCGACCGAGTGCTGGCTGCTACGTACGCTAGCAGGTTCGCCAGACTTCGGAGTAGTCGGAGCCGATACGCTCTGCTTCTTAGGCGGAGTCTTGAGATCCTTGCTCGATCCAGCGGCAGTACAGGCAGCCGACTTCTTCGGAGTGGAAGGTCCAGCTTCCATAGCATCCTGCGCAGGATTGGTTTTGGTGATCTTATGAGGGCGCGTCTTCATACCGCCAAGATCGTCGTCCGTGTCCATATCGACCAAGGCAGAGGAAGCCGCGGCACGCGAAGTAGAGCGGATGTCGGAAAGCGGAATGGTCATCTCGACGTTGCTGCTTTCGGTCTTGATGCGGTCGTTCTCGCCGTCCGTACCGATGGTGGTGGAGGTTTCGTACTCGTCTTCGTCGGGGCGGTTGGAGAGGAGGGGAGTGGTACGCTGCTTGCGTTTGGTGGGCGAGGAGTCGGGGTTGGTGGTGTTGGCAGAAGGAGTCATGGCGTCCGAACGTTTGGGGAGGGCTGGTCCACCTTTGAAGGCGGCCATGATCGAAGAATTGAGGGGTGAAGAGGTATATGTAGTGTCGGACGAGACAAGTGCGGGATGTGTTGCAGAGTCGGGGCGCACGGGAGTCGAAAGGCCTTGTCCGCTATCTTATTTGTAGACAATCTGTTGGCATCTCTGTGCGTGTACTGTACAGCTTCTGCTGTGAGTCGAACACAACACGTTCCGCAACATCAACAGCTTCCGCATGTTTGTGTCCCCAGGCAGCAGACGAGTGTGTGCGGAACAGAAAGGTGAGTATGAAAGTCGTCTCGAGTGATGAGGTGTTTGACACGATCACAACCATCAACGTTTGTGGAAACAAGGTTTTTCCGTGCAGTGACGGACAGCTCTCACGCCCTTTGTTGCAACTTCTACCCTGCGGAATCTCATTTGGACGGTCGATTCAACAAGCTTTCATCGTGTCGCTCCGCTGAGCGAAGGACCTCTTTAACCTCATGTACATGTTGAACGAGCATACAAGCACAGAGCCACACAAAAGTCTCAAGAACGGAGACGCTTGACGTCGCCAGCGCGACTGTAAAATTAAATTCATCAAAGTTTGACGCTCACTGACTGCGATACAGTTTAGCCATCCTTCCTAGCGCCTCTTCGTACGCATCGCGGAGCTTGTGCAGCTCGCGAGTCGCAGCATCGCCTTCGACAAAGTCAACAACCTCATCCTCCTTGAGCTTCTTTGGCTTGATCTTGGCGATGTGCGTTTGACGAGCAATGGAGCGAACCATCTTCTTAAAGTGTCGCGCCTCCTGCTCCTCGACGAGTGTCCACGCATCACCGTGTTTACCCGCACGCGCCGTTCGACCCACACGGTGAACGTACTTGGCCGGATCGATAGGGGCATCGTACGACACGACATGCTCGACAGACGGAAGATCGATACCACGAGAGATGAGGTCTGAACAAACGAGCAGATCGATTTCACCTTGTCCGAAAGCGGTGAGAATCCGTTGTCGATCGGAAGGCTTGAGTTCAGACGAGTAGTTTTTGACAACCAGTGGTCTGCTGCCGCGGGGGATGAGACTGTTCTCGCTCCTGACTTGTTCGAAGATTTCGATGAGCTTGACGAGTCTCGCTGCGGAGTCGACTGATTTTGTGAAGCAAAGTGCCTTGCGGATGCGGCTGCTGCTGCTGTTGACGTCGTCTGGTCGATGAAGCAGGTAGAGCAAGTGGAAGGGTTTATCCGCGGATGTTGTGACGAGCATGTGTTCACGAAGCGAGTGTGGAAGCGAGAAGCGCTCGTGTTGCTGTCCGCCATTGGGTCGTCCGTCGGTCTCGTCTTCGGCCGAGTGACTGTCTTGGACCGTGATGTAGTGTGGGTTGCGGAGCCCAAGAGCAGCAATCTTGGATGGATCGCGTGTCAGTGTTGCAGAGAAGAGCAGTTTCTGCACGGAAGGCACCGCCTCTTCCTGCAAAGTCGACCAGGCTGCAGCTCCCAGACCAGAAGCGTTAGGTGCTAAGAGCTCGTACGGGGCTTGCGCGGAGCCTCCTTGCTGAACGTTGCCAGCTGCCTGGCCCTCGGTCGCATCGAGCACTCGACGGAGCCATTCCTGGAAGGACTGATTGAGCAGACGATCCGCCTCGTCGATTATTAAGAAACGCAGATGTGCAAGGGTGAAGCCAGGAGTCAAGTCGAGGTGGTCGATCAATCGACCTGGCGTAGCTATCAAGATGTCGATCTTGGACTCGAATTGCGCATCATCTGCTTCTTCTTCATCCGCACTGCTTGACCCGACGAGCTGAGTCTGTTCGTGAGGAAAGCTGTGTTGACCTGTCGCTGTACCGATCCTCAAGCCGGACCCTTTGGCGACCAATTCCAAAGTGCTCCTGACCTGCGAGACGAGATCACGTGTTGGAAGCACAATGAGAGCACGTAGTCGAACAATCTGACGTGTTCGAAGGACCTCGACAATGGGTACACTATAGGCGAGTGTCTTTCCGCTTCCTGTTGGTGCGGAGACGCACAAATCGCGTGGCGGAGCAAACGGGCGGTACAATGAACGACTTTGAGGTTGTGCGAGCAGGCATGGGATGACGGAGACTTGAACAGCGAACCACTCGCTCACCCCGAGCGCTTCGAGCCGTGAACGTACCGTATCGCTCAAAGCGACCTTGCTGAAATCGTCGTTCGCAGCGCTGCTAGATGAGATGGTTACAGACTCTTGGTCGTCCGAAGTTGCTTCTGCCATTTCTTGATCAATGAGTGCGCCGCCGTCAAGGGTTGGATGTGGAGATGCCTTGGCAGTCTTTATTGTCTTCGCTGTCTTGCTTGATGCAGTCTGCTGCGGAAGAGGTCGAGATAATGTAGGGTCAACTACGGTCCGGTTCGAAAGACCCTCTGGAAGGCCGAGCGAGCTAATGAGCTTAGGATCGACCGCTTTCTTGACTCCTGCGAGCGGGAATCTCTCGAGCGCCTTGATCTCGTTTGCCGCATTACCATCGACGTGCGCTTCTTCCGCGCCTCCTTCCGTTGCTGTTGCTTCAGGAGTCGAGGATGGCTCTGCTTCATCTTTGTCTGAATTAGAGTCAGAACTTGAATCCTCATCCGAGTCTTGATCCGAGTCCGAGTCCGAGTCCGAGCTTGAACTTGACGAAACATCGGACCCCGCTTCTTGAGACGCATCTGCTTGTTGCGTCGCCATTTGTCTAGCTGCTTCGCGTCGATGCAAAGCATCTTCCTCTGGCAGGTGCGAGACGATCGAGTTGTCCCCTATCTCTGCTGATGTGTTGGCATCTGTTTTGGGTTTCTTCGGAGCCGCTTTCAACCTGGCCTTGCGACGTTCTTTCTTGGCCTTGAGGTATCTCTGCTTGGCTTTTGTTTTTTCTTTTGGTCCCATCTGAGCTTTCTTGACGTATTGTCGGAGAAGCGGTGCTACGTTCAAGCGAGACGGGTGAATGTTGAGAGCGGGTCGAGGTGCGGGAGCAGCTGATGCGGAAGCCACGGCCCCACTTGCGGATGTTGATGGTCCTGCAGCATTGGATACTCGTGAGCCGGAAGCTTCGCCTCCCTGCGCGAGTTTGCGCTTCTTCGAGATGCGCTCGTTGAGAGCATCGAGCTTGGCCGTGTCGACTGGGTTGTCCTTGCTACCGGATGGAGAGCCGAAAGCGTCGAAGCGCTTGACCGAGAACATCTTTCGATGGGACTTGTGCTTTGTAGCGAGGTCTCTTCGCTGGTGATGAAGGTGTAGCGGACGAGCTAGACAAGAGCGGAAACCTGATATCCCGCTTGGCGGCGGGTTACAAAGAGCTTGTGAACCCTTTGGCAGCTTCGAGGTGAGTTGTTCAAAAAAATTCTCAGCAACGGTGAGGAACTCGGAATTTGAGGCCTGTCTCGAGCGTGTTAGGTCGATGCGCTACGACTCGACTCAGCACCGACTTTGCTTCTTTGATCTCTTCCACCAAACGTCAGCAAACTTGACGATGCCAGCAGCAACGACACAAGCAAAGTCGACCACCGAGATCGCCAATGCTGGCTTCTCGCACATCCAGATGTCCAAGAGCAGCGCTGTTCGCACCTCGCCCGACTTTCTCGTGCTCGTGCTCGACATCAACCCGCTGGCATGGACAAGACGGTCGGAAGCGATCGGAAAGGGCAAGGGCAAGCAGGTTCCCAGCGATGTCGCTCTTGAGGATGCGCTCTCTGCGATCATGATCCTTCTCAATGCGCATATGGCCATGCAGCACGAAAACGGTTTGGCCATCTACGCTGCAGCTGGAACAGGCACTGCACAGCTCCTCTACTCGACAGCTCCATTTTCTGCTAAAGCGGCAGCGGCCTCTTCAACGAGCTCGACTGCCTCCTCAAGCAAACACAAGCCCGATGCGAACACGTATCAACACTTTAAGCTGGTCGACGACAACCTCGAACAAGGCATCCGCGACACGTGCAAGTCCATGTTTGACCGCGCAAGACAAGCCCAAGAAGCCGTCGATGCCAATGCAGACAACGAGGCGATCAAACAAGCGACGCTGGCACGCTCCGTCAACGTGGGTATCGTCGCGGCCCTATCGCAAGCGCTCTGCCACCTCAACCGGCTTGGACTCAGCGACGCTACCGACGCCGCCAACGCCGGCAACGGAATAGCAGCAACAGCACAGACGCGATCAGGAGGTAGTAACACCGGCTCGAATGCAGGCGGTGGCGGAGGAGCTGGCAACATGGGCAGCTTCAAGTCGCGCATCCTCATCCTCAGCGTAACTCAGGATGCCTCGACACAGTACATCCCCATGATGAATTGTATCTTTGCGGCGCAAAAGAAGGGCATCATCATCGACGTCTGCAAACTCTTTGGCAATGATACCGTCTTCCTCCAGCAGGCTTCGTATCTCACTTCCGGCACCTACTTCCGCCTCGCCGATGATCAAGACCAGAATGGTAGCGACAAAGCAGGAGCAACAGATATGCGTTCGAGCTTGGTGCAGACTCTGCTCACAACGTATCTGCCTTCAAGATCGATGCGAGGTCTGATGTACCTGCCGACACTCGAGGAGATTGATTTCAGGGCGGCCTGCTTCTGTCACAGGAAGATTGTCGACATCGGATACATCTGTAGCGTCTGTTTGAGTCTGTTTTGCCAGCCAAGGCCTTCCTGTTTGACGTGTCGATCCAAGTTTCCCAAAGCGACGTTGGAGAGGTATGGCAAGGAGTTGCAGTTCACTGCGAGTGCCGACAGCGCTGCTACAGCGTAGACCATCAACGTTCATATGCAATCAGTTACAAGCTCAGCCGTCTTCTCTCGCGCGAATTGGTTGGGTGTGTCAATCGAAAACGTGGAAATGCGCAGCGCGTTGTGTGCTCTCAGCTCGTGGCCGATGAGAAGTCGTGAAACAACCGAAAAACTCCACATGCGAAGCTGCGCATCATCCACCTCGTCAGGACCATCTCCAACCTCGGCATCTTGCCAACTTACATCCATCTCCTCTCCCTCTCGAACTCACCCGCGCACGCTTGATACCCGTGGTGTGCTCAATCAACATGGCCGACTCTAGCGATGCGGCTACCCCGCTCAAGATCAACATCAAGGGTCCCTCGGACCTCAAGCTCAGCATCGAAATCACCTCGGACCAGACCGTGCGCCAACTCAAAGAGGCCATCGAAAAGGAAAAGCCCGACATCCCTGCAGACTCACAGAGACTGATCTACGCCGGCAAGGTGCTCAAGGACGACGAAGCTCTTTCCGTCTACAAGGTCAAGGACGGCAACACCGTGCACATGGTCAAATCCGCAGCTCGCTCCGCACCCACCACCGGCAACTCTACCGTACCAGGTACAGCTCCCTCCGCAAGCGGCGCGTCCAACAATGTCGCCTCCTCGCAATCGCATGGCGTCCCTTCCAATTTTTCAGCTGGACAAAACTTTACCAACAATCCGCTTTCCGCCTTGAATCGCGCAGACTATGCTGGTCCTCACATGGCCAGATTGCTCAACGAGAGCGGTGGCGCTTTTGGCGGGATGGGTCTCAACCCGCGCGACCCCAACATGATGATGGGCTTGATGCAGAACCCCGAGGTACAACGTCAGATGCGCGATATGATGTCTCGCCCCGAGTTCATCGACCAGATGATTGCGATGAATCCGCAGCTCCAGGCGATGGCGCCGCAAATGCGCGAGATGATGCGGTCCGAACAGTTCCGTGACATGATCACCAACCCCGAGACGATGCAGAGGATGGCGCAAATGTCGCAGATGATGGAGAGCGCCGGAATGGGTGGAGGTATGGGTGGTCTAGGTGGATTGGGCGGTCTTGGCGGGTTTGGTGCAGGTGCTGGTGGCAACAACGGTGGCGCTGGTCAGTGGCCACCTCCCGGTGCGTTTGGTCAGACGGGAAGCAACAATGCTAGCAACACCAACAACAACCGCGGAGGCGAGGCTGGTACCAACGCAAGCGGACAACCACCAGCGAATCCGTTTGGCGATCCTGCTTTCCTGCAGCAACTACTGGGAGGAGCTGGCGCTGGCGGATTGGGAGGTCTTGGTGGATTCGGTGGGCTTGGAGGGTTTGGTGGAGGAGCAGCGGCATCGCAGGATACGCGACCTCCTGAAGAGCGTTTCTCGTCGCAGCTCGAACAGATGCAGGCCATGGGCTTCTATGACGGACAGGCGAATGTGAGAGCGTTGCTCATGGCAGGAGGAAGTGTAGAGGGCGCTATTGGTATTCTGCTAGACAATCCCAATCCACCAGCGCAGGGTAACTGAGCGCACGATCCCTATGTACATGTCGATGGTCTGTATGTGACACGCATTGCCTAAAATGTAACTCGTGTGGTTCGATCGAGCGAACGAGTGTGTGTTTGCAATAGTTGACGAAAGGAGATGCTTATGATACCATTCTTTCAATGAGCAACGAGGCGAGTGACTGCGTTTCAGCCGTGGCCAAGCCGTGCTCAATCCGTGCTCAAGCCGTGTTGTGAGACCGATACCATCTTTTCAACGAGCAACGAGTACAGAGTGATCGTCCTTGCTAGAGCTGAACTTAAGCCGCAGCTCACTGAGCTCATTGTCAACGTCAGACTGGGTTTTTCGGAATGCGTCCACATTTCAAGGGTATGTCTAACGAAGCAGTCCTAGCAGGGCCGAAAATGTCCAACGAAATCGTTCGACGTCTGGAGTGTTGTGCGCGTAGCAGGGTCGATTTTGATCAAGGGGAAAAAAAAATTCCGTAGTAGCACAGCCTCTATACTTTTTTTGCATTGAGAAACCTACAATTTTCGAGTCAATTTTTCTTTTTGCTTTTTCCATTTTTTTTTTTTTTCTAAAACAATGACACCGCTTTTGCTTTCACCGCCGTCATCAATGCTAAAGTACAAGACTGCGATGATAAGCATGTGATCACAGACAATTGAGATTGAAGCAGACATTCTTAACGTTCTTGACCTTCTGAAGCTTTGCAACATTTTTAAGGTTCTTGCGGCGACGGAGGTTAACTATGGGCATCCTGTGTGTTACAGAACGGCTCAGCTCACAGGAAGTTGTCATCGAAGCAATCATCAGAGAGTGAGTGGCTACGAAGTGAGACAGTAAGCGACATTCAATGGTTGACAAGGTTACGTTAACTTCTAGCTCAACAAGTGCTGCTTAATCTTTGCGTATCGTAACGTTACCTATACGAATTCCTCACTGAATCCTCGCTGATTCGTCACGGATTCCTGACGAATCCCTGACGAACTTTTTGCGAGAGCCTTTCGGGGGCCTTTCGCCTTTCGATAGCTTTGTATACTTTTTCGAATTAGCCATAGCGTGAACCCTCGCCAAAGTCTGAAAGAAGCGTAGCGAGATCCATTCGTTATTGTAACTATCCCTAACGTATCCTTGTTCATTCAGCAATTCCTTCCCGCTCGGTCTTTGCTTCCCGCTCGGCATTTCGTTCCCTAGCGGGGATAAGGAGTGAGGGGTTGAGCATAGCCATGGTAAAGCGACCTCAACGTCGGCCTAGGACAACTAAGGCCGACCGCAAGCTGGGGGACAGACGCTCAACGGTAAGGATGCTAATCAAATGACAATTCCCGCTTCCTCTGCATTGAACGTGCTGTGGGATCGCTGACTGAGTGTGTTCGACTGAGAAGACCGCTGCCGCGGCTAACGATTGGGTGCCTCTGCACTCACTGAGGTACGCACCCGCGGCGATCGCCGCAGCCCAGCTGCGGAGGCAGCGAAATAGGCAGAGGTGTGGATCCTTGGTTCGATCTGCTGTTCGATTGCCTCTCGAAAAAAGCATGTGACGGCCCACCTGGTTAGATCGTCGCACTCCACCCCAGTGCAACTATACTCTGGATGAGCAAGAGTCCGATGAAAGGTGTCCTTGGAGCGGAGGAAAATGACATCCAATGGCTGCAGCATGACTCTCTCACCATACTCTGGTAGATCCAGCACAGCATGCTGCTCGAAGTTGAGCAGGATGGAGACTGGAGCGTCTTGCTGATCGATATGAACCTTATCGGAGAACCCGCGAAAAGGGCAGAATGTAGAATACAGCGCATGGTAGAATGTGGGATAGTCGGGCACCCGCTCCGTCACCCAAGGGACGTGGACAGCTTCGCGAACAGCCAGCCTATCCCGCCATTTGGGGCAGAGATACCCCAATAGAGGTACGACGAAACGGTCGACATGCTGTTGGAGCCAGTCGCAAAATTCCCCAACCGCCTTCCTACCAACTTCGGTACAGCCTCTAGTCTCTTGACGAGTATCGGCGGTAGTACACAGCCGCTGATAGCCGGCGTCCAGCCTTACTCCGAGATGCAATCGCTGCCGAAGAGGACTACCCTCAGCGGAAGAACGTGACCCGTCCGCATTGTGAGAAGGGGTGTTAAGCAGCATATGATCGAGTAAAGCACCGCCTCGTTTAGCCGAGGCCGATGCTTCAGCATCTAAGTGTTCGCTCGTGGGACCAAAGCGTTGGAGGATTGTACCTAAGGAGGAGTCTCGAAGGGTTACATTGGTAACGTATAAATCGTCCCTACGATCGACGAAATGCGTATGAGCAATACCAGTTATAATGTCGTGGGCGGACCGCTCTGACGGCAGCGGAGAGGAAGGCCTCGTATCCTCGACGGGTTGGGCCTGCTGTACACGACGACGAGGAGAGGACCCTGCACCGATCACTGACACGAGCGCACCAGCAGACGACGGTGGCCTCCGACGTGGGAGGGAAACGACCTTCTGGATGATAATAACCTGGTGATTAAGCTGGGCAAGGCCGTACTTCTTCCGATTCACCCAACGCCGGTCAGCATTACGACGCTTCTGATCGGGATACCGGAGCATAACGACGCCAGAAAGATCTGGAAGCCAAAAGACAGGCGACAAGCACGGCTGAATGCGGGTCCAGCTCGATCAATTCAAGTACATTCTGCTCGTTCCACGCCAATCATATGCACAGACACGATAGCAAACGACTCTTTTGCTTGTTGAGCTCGACGGTGCAGAAGGTCCGACGGTCTGCCGGCGGAATAGCAGTCTCATGCATCTCTTGCAGATCTGCAGCTGCATGCACGATTTTCCTTCCATGCGTCAGGCATTTCTCCAGTGTAACTTTTTCTTGGTCAGTGTTGTATTCTCCGAAGACCTGCATAAGTTATTCGCTGCTTGTCGAAGCACATGCTATTCATGCTGCGGAAGCGCTTGTATGCGCATCTAACTCAGGAACTTCATTCAATTCTTTCACACTGAGCCGTCTAATCGCTATGTGATTACTGTCTCTGCTTTCTTTGTGCTCTTCGCGCACTCACTCTTTGCGCGTTGCTCGCACCGTTTGCTTTCATTCCCTCCTCTGATTGAGCGCTCGCAATCTCAGACCAATGACAAAGCTCTGCAATGTACAGGTCGACTGCTATCTCTGAGAGATGCTCCGAGCAAGTTGCTGAAAGCGTTAGAGTAACTCTCGTTGCTTGCCGAGAACGTTGGAGTACGTCTGGTTGCTTGCAAAGGCCGTCTATGGCTTGCGATTCGGCTATCTTTTTCTTTTTGGCAATCATCCAATCGGAAGCGCCCCTTCCGAGTGGCTCTCCTCGCGCTATCCAACCAATCATACATCAGTCTTTCCTTCTGACTCTTTTCGTGCTGAGCGTTTCGACTCAGCATCTGTTCCGATTCTTCTTGCGCAACCAAATCAAAAATTTTCTTGGCGAGTTTTTCGGGAGCGGCGTTGCTTTGAATTGATTTCCTAAAACTTTTTTTTTTTTTTTTCCTTTTTTTTCTTTCTGTGAATCAGGGCATTCCGATGCGTCTGATGCATGGAACCTACCGCATCCATGCACAAAGTGACAGCTGAGCTGGACCCTTGCTCCCCCGCAATACGATTCCGCTCCCTCTGCCACAGACGCTTTCGATTGTATGCGTGCTCGAGCAGAATGAGCAGAGTCTTCTGAACAGAATTGCTGAGTGGTGTGTGTGTGTGTGTGTATGTGTGTGCGTGGAAACGAAAGCAGCAAGCCATCGGAGCAGGGCTCGCTCGAAGGCATCGGAGTACTGACTTGCCCGCTCGACTCTGTGTATGCTTGAGAATGAATTGCTTTCGCTCGTTGAGACAATGTATATATATGCCGACCGACTCTGAGCTCTTATGGTCCTTCTCACCATCGCTCATACGGCTCAAGATCTCCGATCTCTCTCACTTCGCCCTCAAGCTCCCGCTCATACCGACTTCAAGACCTTTTTTAAAAGCTTTGTTCTCGAAAACAGTAAGGTTCAGCCACGCTTTCTTGGGTTTGCATTGCAGTTCAACTGACATTGAATCATTTGTTATCTACAGTGTCTCCAACGGCGCCTCTCGACTTTTTCAATGGCTGCAAAGGTGATCCCAACGCCGTCGTGGTGAAGATCACCCGTCTTCAACAAAACGATTGGCCAACCTACGCTTTGGTTGCTGCTGCGGCTTCGTGAGCTCCAGCTCAGAACCTCTTCGTCGCTCGTCGAGCTCCTCCGATCACGAGCTACGCCTCTCTTCTGCCTCGATCCTTGTCGAGCACTCCTTGTACCACCACCTTTGCCGCCACTGCCCACACCATCACCACCTCGCCCTCAGCATCCACGCCCTTCGTCGCTCGCACGTCTGCTGCAGCTGCTCCTTCGCCGGCCGCTCGAGGCCAAGTAGCTCGCGCGACTGCTTTGGCTGCCCCTCGCTCTCTCCCACCCTCTACTGTGCGCCAGCCATCGGCTCGCCACACCTCCTCGCCGTACACCACCACTGCCGCTGCCGCCGCCTCCAACAACGCCACCCCTACCAACGTTGTCGCCACTTTGTCTGACCCTGCCGGCTCTACTCGTCCCTCTCTCGCTGGCCCAATCCGCAGCAATCACACCCCCCTTCGAGACCTCACCAACACCGACACCAGCACCAGCCAGCGCTATCCTGCCCCGATCTCGTTCAGCCGAAGAGACGGTGACACTGGTGGCCGCGGGAAGACTCGTCATGGCCCAGAGTCGAGAGAGGCTGTACGAGAAGGGCTGGGTCTGCGTCCGCCGGCTCCGACCAGCAGGCTTGAGCGGTCTCAGATTGCAGGAGAGGGTGCACGCCCAAAGAACATCAGGAGGGTGCACGTCAAGATCAAGCACAAGTTCTACAAGGCCAGCAAGGACGACGAGCGACAGTATTGGTATTGGACGGTTAGGGCTAATGGCTTCGGCATGGATATCCGAGGGCAGCAGACCAACTACTTGAAGTTGCACTTCGAAACTCAGTGGGAGGCTCAACGCTGCAAGGAGCTTTGGGAGAGCAAGATTCAGCGATTCTGGCAAACGCATGACTATCGTGACATTCAGAACATGGTCAAGCGTGAGATCTATCATTTGGAGGTGGCAGAGCAGCTGGCATCTGGAGACCGAAGGTTCAACTTCCAGAACCATGAAGTCGAGAATGAGCTGCGACACAGACGTTGTATGCTCTACTTGATGGGGTCTTGCGCAGTCAGTCACATCTGCCCTTCCTGCAAGTGCATTATTCGATCTTGCTTGGAGGTAGGGGTGGAGATGCAATGCTTCAACTGCTCAATCGACAAGTGGGGCCGCATCTGGTGTCGTTCAAAGTTGGAGCATATCATCAAGTTGATTCTCGATAGGGATCAAGCCAAGAATGGTCCTGGGCCAAGCCTTGCCATCGATGAGGCTCGTCTGCTCCATTCGCAGTCCGCTGCTGCTGCTTCCTCCTCCTCCTCTGTCGCTATGCTCTCGAATTTGCCCATGTCGCCTTCAAGATTTGACCGAGGCAACGATGCTGCCAACAAGGTCCTTTGCACTGTGTTGACGGAAATGGTGCATTCGTCACTGTCAGCCAGTTCCCCTTCGTCGAGTGACCCCCCCTCCCTTGCCCTTGCCCAAACCGACTTTATTGCGCAACCCTATGGCTTCAGCCTCTTTCTGAACGCCAAGGAGCGCCTTGCAGCCCTAGCCTCCAGCATCGATCTTCGCTTTCAGCATGATCGAATTCACTCACACTTGTCAGGCTGGCTCGTCCCACGCTAGTACAACGTTGCAAAGCGAGATGGTCTTGGAGTGATGGCCGAGTTGCATCTGCTGGCAGCACAGCTGCAGCACTCGACTCTAAGCAGCAACACGCCGACGATGTTGGAGATCAGCAACATTATCAGGCGATTGCAGAAGTTTGATGAGGGGTCTCACAAGTGGAACACGAGCAAAGGGCGGGAAGATGACAAATGGAAGATAGAGGCAGTCGAGAGTCTCTTCTACTCGTCAACACCGACAGAGGCTGGCAACCTCATTCGTCAGTTGCCTGTGGAGAGGTTCGAGATCAAGGATAGGGAGTTTCAATCATTGCGAGACAGGCAAACATGTGGGCGGAGACACGAGGCAAGGTGCACACTTTTGTGCACCGCTTTGTTGAGCCGTTTCTAGCTGCTCATCACCATGCGGGTATCACTCTTGAGCGCAATGATGATGGATTCCCCACCTTCTTCCTGCCTTCACACACCTCAACGTACGAGGTATGTGTATTCCTTGCTGGTCGAGCACAGAGAGCGAAGCAGACCTGCGATTCCAGAAACACAAGGCGTCGCTCTGTGTTTACTGATGATGGCGATGGTGACGCTAACGATAGCAGCGAAGGGTACAGCAACGTTGGTCATCAGTTCATGGGCCCTCTCGCTGTTGCAGCCTACATGCTAATGACGGCGGCAGACACTATTTCGTCGGTGTCATCGGAGTCAGACACTATTTCGTCGGCGTCATCAGTAGACCCTTTCGATGGACATAGTCTTCCTGACGCTTGGTCCGGTATCCCCCTCTTCTCTGGACCAACAACTCTCATCGCGCATCAAGATCACAGTAGGTTCTTGCATTTGGGCTTTGAGACCAACACTCCCAGCTATGGAGACTGGAAGCCGGAACTGGTCAATGCAAGGATGGAGCTCTTTAAGAGCAACTGGATGATTCAGAGTCTTAGATTCAGTACGCTGGTTGCGATCCTGGTTTCGACTCGGCCGTTGTGTAAGAAGTGGCTCAAGACTCTCGTCGATATTGGTCTGGTCTCGGACGGGATACATGCCCTCGACAGCGACTTGGATATCTCTTCGTTGAGCAACCACTTTGCCAAAAACGGCGTCTCCAAGCTCGAAGTTGGCTGGGATCGCTCTCGTTCCTGATTGGTCTCATTCGCAATCACTCTTTTCGTATGTTCGTAGTCTCACAGAGTTATTCACGCACTCTCTCGTCTTGTATGTAGTCGCACGGAGCAATTTACGCACTCTCTTGTTCTTTGTGAGCGATCAACGCCGGTTTGCACAAGAATCGTTCTTTGAGACTCGCTGTCCGATCCGCGAGAGACGTCGACTTGCTCCGACGTAGAATTTTGAGCGCGTTATCCTAACGAAAGCCTATCGCTATCCTGAGGAAAGTTTGGGTCCAGACGTTGAACGAAATCGTTCAAAGAAAAGCGTGGATTATAGTAACGAAAGAACGAAAGACCAACATTATCCTAACGAAACAACAACGTTATCCTAACGAAAAGCGTGAGTTATCGTGGACGTGTCGTTGCTTATAGGTCTAGCACACTCGCTTAGCGTTAGTTCAATCGATATGAGCTTCCCACTCGCTCTTACTTTCGCGCTCGGCTTCTCCTTTGCGAGTCGACACAGAATCTTTGTGCTTTGTGAACAAAAGACCTTGAGCGAGACAGATATCTTAGTCAATAAGCTCCTATTGCATGCAACGTTGCAGCTATCCACATTCTTTGCGGATTGGACTCGAACTTAGGAGGGAGTGCACCGATTGTAAAGATGACGATGATCCGCCGAAGAGGCGGATACAGCTTGATTGTGCTATGTCTTAGCTCAATGTCTTGCGTTCGTCTCATCTCAATTCATGTCTCTCGCAGAACTGTTCTGTCTCGGAACATATCTCTCTCAGAACTGTTCTTTTACGACAGTGATGGCACTGGTCTGCTTGGCCTGATAGAAAATACTGCTAAATTGCCGCCATTGAATTAATTCTCCGAAGGCGAGGGAGGGTACGGGTTTTTCGCGGACTAGGCAGCGAGTTTTTGTCGGTCGAGCGGAGGCTGCAAGTCATGCGCTTGCTGTTGGTCGACAGCTACGAAAACGAAACCTCTCAGACATGGTCAAATGAATACACAGATGTAATCACGCATGAGTGTTGACTGTGAATCAACGGCCGGCTCAGATCTGCGTTTGCTTCTTTGAACGAGGCTGCAACTTTCCTGTGCTTCGAGCCGCTCCTCACTGCACAGGATACTTTGAAAGTTTTGATTCCGCATCGAGTTTCTCTTCGTGTGCGCTGTTCTGAGCATCCACACACATGAATGTCGCCTGAACTCTGAGCGACCTTTCTCATTCGCTCTGTATCTTTGTTGCTCACCACCTCGAAAACCTTAAAAATGTTGACCTCCATCACCGCAAGAACCTTAAAAATGTCTAAAGGATGTTGGAGACCCTAAGAATGTTTGAGACCTTAAGATGGTGACTGCACCTGGCCTGCTCGTATACGTTTTCGGAACTCTCAGCGATAATAATTCTCCGAGGAACCAACGAAAAAAAGGCAGTTTCTCATTCCGATTGAAGCAATGAGTACGGCGATGATCACCGAGCCTTGCTCAGTGTACCCTATAGGTTCTCAATACAACATAGTCGAAATATCGCTCATTACCAACCATCTTGTTGGGATGATATTGCACCATGCAGAACAAGGACGACTGCGCAGGATGGCGCGAGGGAAGAAAAAGAAAAAGAATCTATCTATTTATTTACCGATCGGTGAAAAATTTCATGAGAAATAGAGTACTCACATCATCTCAAATCTGCGTTCGCTCACACACAACTTTATTGAGTGGGAGGAATTTGTTCTGCATTTCGTTTGACCGCACAAGTGAAGACAAGGAGAAACTACAGAGAGAGGGAAACTACAAGGGGGGTTTACATTTGACTCCGCGTTGAAACCGGAGAAAAACGCGGGCGGGGAAAAATTCGTCTGGCGTCCCTGAGACGGCAAGATGATCGATGGCACACAACGGCGAAGACACCTACTTTTTGCCCGCGGTTGCGGCGCTCTTCGTGGTCTTACCGCCCTTGGTGTTTTGCTTGGAAACCTGTTTGATTACCCCGACGGCGACGGTCTGACGCATGTCACGGACGGCGAAGCGACCGAGAGGAGGGTACTCGGAGAAGGCCTCGACGCACATGGGCTTGGTGGGGACCATATTGACGAGGGCGGCGTCACCGGACTTGATGAACTTGGGGTTGTTCTCGATCGACTTGCCGGTACGACGGTCGATCTTCTCGGTGATCTCGGCGAACTTGCAGGCAATGTGGGCGGTGTGGCAGTCGAGGACGGGGGCGTATCCGTTGCCAATCTGACCAGGGTGGTTCATGACGATGACCTGGGCGAGGAACGAAGCGGCCTCCATGGCGGGGTCGTTCTTGGAGTCAGAGCAGACGTTACCACGGCGAATGTCCTTGACGGAAACGTTCTTGACGTTGAATCCGACATTGTCACCGGGGAGACCCTCGGCAAGAGTCTCGTGGTGCATCTCGACGGACTTGACTTCGGTGGTGACGTTGGAGGGGGCAAAGGTGACGACCATACCGCCCTTGATGACACCGGTCTCGACACGGCCGACAGGGACGGTTCCGATACCGCCGATCTTGTAGACGTCCTGGAGGGGAAGACGGAGGGGCTTGTCGGTGGGGCGCGAAGGGGGCTCGATGGCGTCGATGGCGTCGAGGAGGGTCTTACCGGTGGACTTGCCGGCCTTGGTCTCCTTCTCCCAACCCTTGTACCAGGGCATCTCCTTGGTGGGCTCAATCATGTTGTCACCGTGCCAGCCCGAGATGGGGACGAAGGCGACGGTCTTGGGGTTGAAGCCGACCTTCTTGATAAAGTTGGAGGTCTCCTTGACAATCTCGTTGAAACGGTCCTCAGAGTACTTGGTGGTGTCCATCTTGTTGACGGCGACGATGAGCTGACGGACACCGAGGGTGAAGGCGAGGAGGGCGTGCTCACGGGTCTGACCGTCCTTGGAGATACCAGCCTCAAACTCACCGGTACCACCGGCGATGATGAGAATGGCGCAATCGGCCTGCGAGGTACCGGTGATCATGTTCTTGATAAAGTCACGGTGACCAGGGGCGTCAATGACAGTGACCATGTACTTGGGGGTCTCGAACTTCCAGAGGGCGATGTCGATGGTGATACCACGCTCACGCTCGGCCTTGAGCTTGTCAAGAACCCAAGCGTACTTGAAGGAACCCTTGCCAAGCTCGGCGGCCTCCTTCTCGAACTTCTCGACAGTTCGCTTGTCGATACCACCGCACTTGTAGATAAGGTGACCGGTGGTGGTCGACTTACCGGAGTCGACGTGTCCGATGACGACGACGTTAACCTGTTGTGGTTAGAAGAACGATAGGAAAAGAGAGAAGAGGGTCAGAAACTGAAAGGATGTGAACAGGACGAAGAACTATCATGGTCATGGCAGCCGTCCAGACCGCTGCCACCCAACTTCGATCTCATCGTGATGACGACGACGAACTGGATGATGGCGAAGGATGTCGACTGCGATGACCGTAAAAGAGTTGTTGCTAGGATTGAATACGTACGTGAGCTTTCTCTTTACCCATTTTGGATGATGTTTTTGGTGTATGGTATGATACGATGTATGAGGAAAGAAGGAAAGATAGCGACAAAGGCTATTCGCCCTTTATTCGTTTGGCCCGCTGGCGCCCAGTTTCTGCCACACATTGCTCATCGCACAGAGGGCGAAGAAAGGGGGGGGGGCGAAAAGCAGGCGAAAAAGCCCAACCCTGGTGTGCACAGGCGAAGAAAATTTTTCTTCATCTCAACTTCCAGCTGCCTCTGTTCTCGCGCCTCATTGGTCCAAATTGAGTCGAGCAGAAAGGCGCGGAAGACCTTTTTTTTTTTTTTCTCTCATTTGAGAAGAATCGCGAATATGTAGACTGCCGCCAACACGGAGTCTACAAAATTTGTAATGGTCGCTGGTTTCAGTGGTTGAGCGAGTTTGGACCGATTGAATACAAATTTGTCGCTTCCTTGCATACTGTACTGAAACCGTTTTTGATTTTCGAACTTCAGGTCCAGCGATTGATTCAAAATGGGCCCAAGCTGAGCCACATTCCGTTACGTCTGCGCATCGCAAGCAAGCAAGCAAAGCAGCCAGCTCGACGGCCTTTCGGTTCCCACGGTCAAAGCGAAGCCCTATCTTGGCGTCACACTCTGGAAAGTCTCATACTAACTGAGCTTCCAAACGAAGAAAGTCGCGCACGTTCCTCTTCCTTTGCTTTGTATCTGCAATGATCGACGCTGTTGCCTTGGCCCGTCCTTCGCTTGCGCACTTGTGACAGGCTTCTAGGCTCTCGCGACTCGTAGATCTGTCGATCTCAGCAGGTGGCGCAACGGCGTTTGTTTCGTGCTTTTCCAAGATCACAATTGCGAGGTGTACAGTAGAGGCGAAAGAGGCGAGCGCACGGGCGATTTTCCATGCAAAAGTAGGCGGTGACTGCGGCAAAGGACGGTTCAATCAGGCATTGCACGAGTGTTGGGTGTAAAATTCCAAATTTAGACGCGTGTCTGAGGTCGCGAGCCCTGCCAGTCTGCAGCAGTCAAAGTTCGAGATCTTCCTTTCTCAAAAATTGTGACAGTAGAGAGGCAGCCCCAAGCGAACTGGTCGGTGAAATGCAACCCGAGTGGCATGATCTGCAGACACTGCTAGGCATGTCAGATTGTTTGTTCGAAATGCGGAGACGGCTTCGGATGTGACGGTCCAGCTCGCTCCCTCTTTGCATCCTCTGGTCTGTAGACGAGCTTCGAGAACGCTAATGGCTGAGCTCACTCGAGTGGCGAACGATTCAAGGTGCGCTCGGACCCTCTCGATCCTGTCTCATGGACGTCAAGGGCGTCAATCTGCCTTGGGATGCCCGTCCTTGTCTGGAGGTCGAATGATTGTCGATACAAGTACATGTCGCATTGATTGAGAATTGTGGGGCATGGCATGGCATGGTATGGCAGCAAGATTTGAGAAACTTGCGTGCTAGGCTTGGTCGTCCTCATCATCATCCCAAAGATCGCTGTCACCCTGATCCGCGGATGTGCTGGGCTGCCCAGACCCACCCGCCAAAGCTTCTGGTCTTGCAGACGAGGTCGATGGCTGCGAAAGGTTCCTGCTAGCTGGTAGAGCCGGAGGTGGCATGCCTCGGTTTGGTGACGCTGCGCTTGCACCATTGCTCCCTGCAGAGGCAGAGGCGACCCCCTGTGCTGGTTCGGGCTGGTGTGTGGCATAGTCATCACCGACTCGGAATTGTGCTGATTCGGAGGCCGGGTCGGCCGCGGCCGCATTCTCTGCGGCTTCGGCTTCGGCTGCGGCTTGAATCGCTTCTTTGCGATCCTTTCGTGTCTGCTTGAGGTCCGCAAGCTGGTTGCGCTTCAGATCGCGTTCGGTGGTGAGCTTGCGGAGCGCCTGCTGGTGACGATTCTTGATGATGAGGTTCATGGTGCCATCAACATCAGCCTGTTTCCTGCGGACAAGCGTCTCGAGCTCGCGACACTCTGCTTCGAGTTGTGCCTCTCGAACGCGCTGCTCCTTCTCTTCGTCGTTTTCGTCCTCCTCTTCTTCCTCCTCTTCTCCTCCGTCGTCCGCATCATCGTCATCGTCATCGTCCCAGAGGTCCTCTTGATCGCTCGCGCGGCTCTGTGCCTCGCTTCCGGCTCCTCTTGTTGATCCGCCATCATCTTCATCGTCGTCTTCTTCCTCTTCGAGCGCGGCGTCGAGCTCGGCTGCAAGGTCCTCGTCGACATCGTCGTCATCAGGGTCTTGATCGTCGTAGCCACGTTCCACGCCATCCTCATCGACGTCACCGCGACGACGATGCTCTCCATCCTCATCGCCATCGTCAAGATCCTCATCTTGCGATCCGGCATCTGAGCCGTCAGGTATGGGAGTCTCGGCTTGTGATCCGCCAGGCGAGGATGGTCTACGGCGAGACGAACCGCCCCGCTGATCATCGTCATCATCTTCAGATTCACCCTCTTCCGCTGCATCGATCATTTCATATTGCACCTGCTCCGCCTTCTTGTCCGCCTTGAGTAATCGTTCCACTTCCTTCTCCACCGTCTCGATGGCACGACGTGCAGCGCGCTTGCGGAAGCGACGCTTCCTTGCCCAGTGCATGGGAGGTGTGATGCCGTGAGGGTAGACAAAGTCTTCAATGTTGAAAGCCTTGCCGCTGGATGACGCTTGAGATTCATCTGCGATCTTGTCCTCGACAACGAGCATCTGAGCAATATCCGCCACCTTGAAGAATTGACGATTGTCGAGTGTTTTGTGTGATTCAGTGATGGTGGGCAAGTCGACTAGCTTGGCGGAGAAGAGCGAGTCGCCGACGTGCACCATAGCTCTTCTCGAGTCCTTGAACTTGAACCAGACGTCGTCGCCGAGCTGACGCTTCTGGATGCTGTCTCTGAGCTTGTCACATTCGGGTCCTTCGGGCATGCGGAAGATGAGCTGCTCCTCGAAGGCAAGTCCCTGGCCAGTCTCGTCGTCTTCTGAATCGAGCTCACGGTCGTAGCTTTGCATGTAGGCCTGGGTCTTGAATCCTTGCCCTGCTCCAGCGGCAGTACCGCCTCCTGACGCCTTCATCTTGAGCTTGATCTGAGGACGAGCACCTGAGGACGTGCGGATCGGCCGCGAGGGCTGATTTCTTTTGGACCCTCCATGTTCCCAACCTTCTGGAGACTGCTCTCGTGCTAGTAATGCTTTTGCTGTTGGACGGACGGCGCGCTTCGGCCTCGATCCACCAGGGCCAAGTTCTGAGGTGGATGCGCCCGGAGCTGGCGAAGCTGATCCGCTAGCTTCGCTCATGGTTGGCGTTCGCGTGTTGATCGGGGTTGGAGAATGACCTTGTGTGCGCAGCAAGTACAACACGGTGGAGCTGCGTGAGCTTGTGGCTGCGCAACGGATCGCTGCGATGAGCACTGCGGTGCTGTCTTTTGCTATGCTTGGTGTGAATGCGGACCGGTCATGTCGGTGAAGATGCGATTGGTGATGCGGAAGGACCCTGATCCGCACTCGTGGACGGATGCTAGAATGCTCGTTCAGCTCCACACAAAAGTCGCGTCAGTTGGAAATTGGGCTTCACCCGCATATGGGATCTAACATTTTGCAAAAATCACCACACACGAGACCGCTCTTCCTCGTTTACGAAGCCTTTCATACAAAGGCAGCTGGACAACCTCAAGAACATCGCACCGGCTGCTACATATTGACAAATCACAAGGCAAGCATCAGTCGTTGAAAAGGTCGTTCGATCGGGCCCGCGCTAGGGGGCGATTGATATTTTGCGCGAGGATCAGCTAAGATCCCCGCATGTAGAGTGTGCGTGATATGGTGATTGTACATGATATGCGAGCGAGTGGCAGACTAGAACATCACGATGTCGGACGAGGTTGAGTGCTAATCGCTGACGGTTGTGACTACGGATCCAATGTCAGGGGAGAGTTTGGCGAAGAGGTTTATGCCTCCTGAGCACGAACGCGGGCGTTGGCGTTGGTGACCTTGACACCAAGAGCCTTGGCCTTCTCGAGGATGTCGATGCGCTTCTTGGACGAGACGTTGTGGGCAATCTCGGCAGCGTAGACGCCGTTGTGCATGAGGAGGAGCTCGATGTCACGGACGTTGGAGACCACGAGGCGGCGGTAGCCGTTGGGCATGAGGTGACGGGTCTTCTTGTTGGAACCGTAACCGATCTTGGGCATGCGGACGGTGCTGCGGAATCGACGACGAACAGCACTGTCGATACCCTTGGGCTTACGCCACGACTCGCCGACACGGTGGTATCGGTCAGAGTGGTGGCGCTTGAAGGCCTTGGTGCGCTTCTTAACGATGGGAATCGAGGTGGCAGCCATCTTGACGATCTGACGAGATGGATGAGGTGACGTGCGGAAGCAAGGGATGGGTGCAGTTCAAAGTCAGTACAAGTTGGTCGAAGCAGAAGGGCGCAATTAGTGTATCGACGAGTCTCTCGCAATCCGGTTCCGCTTTCAAACTTCGGATGCACAGATCTTGTCGTTGTTGCGGAAGGTTGCAGATGTACGATAGAAGACGTATGTGACGTTGTCGTCATGTAATGATGGGTGGTGTCGCAGTCACTACGGCAACTGTGGGCCTCTTTCTAAGAACGAGGGATGTGGAAGTCTTTCGTGGGATCGAGAGTGGCGTGGTGCATCACAGGTGATGGCAAACTGCGTCGGCGGTTGTGCTGAGCGCAGCGTCGTGCGCAACGTTCTTAGGCCTTCTGATGCTGATATCCTTGGCCTCCTAATGGCCGAAAAGTTTCCCCATTCACACCAAGTTGTACTCTGCGGTTGAACGGGCAGACTCTGATGCAAGGCATGTCTGCCGACCCAGCAACATCCAATGCTTGCATCTGCCATGCTGTATCGTATGAAGTGTCGGAAACACCAAGCATGTATTAAGCTTCGCATCGCATCCAAGCGAACGGATATGTGCTGGCAGCGCCCCAAAGCGATATCTAGCCTAGAGTGTGTGTTGTACATGCACGATGTCCTTAGTCGTTGGCTGTTGGAGTGCGATGTGTCGATGATGGCCTTTCACTGTGGAATCATGAGGATACAGGGCGATGCTACCAATGCTGGACAGGTTCGACAGCATAGCTGGATATCGAGATTACTGATATCGATTTGCCTTACATTTGTGCCAGAGTGCTGATGCGATGGTGTCGCCGATGGATGGTGCAGAATGCGTGGTGCTGTCCTGTGTGCGGAATGCGAAAGACTGTTGACAGATAGCGGCGGCAACACTTACCTTTCTTGATGAGGAGGATGGTGGTGATTCAAGATGATGAGGAGCAGCTTCGAGATTTCGTGCAAGCTCAACCGACTCCTACTGAGGTCTGCCTCGAATCTAAAAATCGAATTTTCTAACACTCAGCCTCGTGAGATCGTGCTCACACCTGTTTTCGGATTTTTGGCTTCGGCCGAGGTCACATGACCACTTGTCCAAGCGTCTCAATTCTCACTGATTTTGGCAGCTGGCTGAGGGCCTTGTCGGGTTGAGTGAGCGTGTGTCGAAACGAAGGTTCAATGTTAGCTGCTTGAGCTGAAAGACTTGGGAAGCATCGCAAGTCGAGACAGGTCTGCCGGGGTATCCCAATTCGAGGTTTGCTCGTCATCATCTTCGACACCACCACACCCGTCAAGAAACATATTGTCAAGGTTAGTGTACACAACCATCTCGACATCACGACAATTAGATCCACCGCACATCGCATAGCATCAGCCTTTCCAACGGCACGAATCCCGTCACAGTCTCGACACATAGCTTGCAATAAGCATACCGACTTTATGGAGTACAACTTTGGCATGCGTAATAGTCATTCGCATTGGACATAGTATCAGCATGGCGGAGAGCACGGAACCCATCACCACCATCACCATTGTAGAAGATGGAAGGGAGAACCACCGTGTTGGCATCTCGGGTTGAAGCACACCGCTGAGAAGCGACCTCAAGCGCATTAAGGCTGCGCATGTCCATATTCAGCATCATCGGTCTCACTCAATAGCAGCCAATTTGCGATGCACAGCATCTGTCAGAACCGTATCCATCGATAGTTTGGGTTGGATTCTGACAAGGCAAAGACTGGCCTACATGGAGATGATATGTCAATGCTGGCAGTGTCAGCCGATCTCGACATCCAACGCCACTCTCTTTCGATGACCGGAAGCTGTTGTTGCAGCTCTTTACATCGACGCCGGAATCATCTTTCGCAAAGCTTGAATCGGAACAGGGATCAGCCTTCCGGATGCATGCACCAGAGCAGACGTAGGACTACCAGCAATTTGTCACAGCTTTCATGATCTATGCCATGTTGCCAACAGTCGAGGTTGCAGTCGGGTCTCGTGTCAATCAATTACGAGGAACACAAACAGCTGACCTCGTATTCTCTTTCTTGGTTCCATCTCCACCACCTTGTTCATATCACAGATGTCCCTCCAGCAGGCAAACCCTTACATCGTTGACGGCAAGGGACACCTCCTCGGTCGTCTCGCCGCCACCCTGGCCAAGGAGCTCCTCTCCGGCCAGAAGGTCGTTGTTGTCCGATCTGAGCTCATCAACGTCTCCGGCTCCTTCTTCCGCAACAAGTTGAAGTACCACGCCTACCTGCACAAGCGCCACTTGGTCAACCCCAAGAAGGCCGGTCCCTTCCACCACCGTGCTCCCTCGCGCATCCTCTACAAGGCCATCCGCGGCATGATTCCCCACAAGACCGCCCGTGGTGCCGCCGCCCTCCAGCGATTGAAGGTTTACGAGGGTGTTCCCCCTCCTTACGACCGCAAGAAGCTCATGGTCATCCCCGCCGCTCTCCGTGTCCTCCGTCTTAAGCCCGGTCGCAAGTTCGCCACCATCAAGCGTATCTCGCACGAGGTCGGCTGGAACCACAAGGAGACCGTCGACAAGCTCGAGGCCAAGCGCAAGGTCAAGCAGCAGGCTTACCACGAGCGCCAGGTCGCTGCCTCCAAGAAGCGTGCCGCCGCTCAGACCGCCACCGCCGACAAGCTCAAGGACGTCGACGCCCAGCTCGCTTCGTACGGCTACTAAGCGGTTTCCCTCCTTCATCAACAATAGGCGATGTCTCAATTGTGATGGCGCCTTTTTCCGACCATACCACCAATACGACATTGTTGCCGTCTTCCTCTTGGCATGGCAGTGGCATGTCTGTTTTGGTTTCCCTGCTTTGCACGATTCATCCCCGAATCGTGTGATCAAAAGCTGCTCACACACCACTTCTCGACGATCACGGAGGTGTGTGACAGCCCATCTCCTCCCCCTTTTACTGCAATCGCACGATTCACTACGTTCGTGGCTTGCTGTTTCGCCACCTGTATTACATACTATCACCCATCCCCGTGCTGTTCTACAATAGAAACAGTGCGTCACAAGTCCTTCATATCGCATTCTTTAGGACTCAAAAAAGCCCCCACTGCAAGCATCAGATGATTCAAACGAACCTTGGCATTGGTGTGACAGACTGTGTTGGATTGTAAAATGGTTGTCATTGAGCAGGACAAGATTGAGATTCGGAGCACCAACTTGGAACAACATGCGCTAACCATGCTGAGAAAGGTCGAAAGGAGTGATCCAAGTAGCGAGGTCTTCGTCGACGACTCTACCATCCGAGTTGCGCTTCGCGAGTCGTCGTTTGACTTTGGCTTTGAGCCTTTGACGTTTTCCCATCAGGATTTTATCTTGTGCATCAAACGATCCATCGGCGAGAAGCGTGAGATCGTTAAAGTCAATCTCTTCATCGTCGTCGTCCTCGGGGTCGTCTTGGTCGCCGTCTGCAACTCGGTTCACGTCAGACGAAGTAGAAGTACGGTTCGAACCTTGCATGCTCAAGCGTGGATTGGAAGGTGTGCCAGGTTGCGAAGCGAGGGCGGATCCGGCGGTGAGCATGGCCTGCTGCTTGCGTACAAAGCCTTCGTCGTGCCGCTCGATCGCGTGATGTAGGTCGCGAAGCGAGTGTCGTGCCGTTGAGCCGGACGAGGGACAGGCTGCGCTGAAAGTGTGAGAAGCATGCAGCAGCTGAGCGATTTGCACCATAACGACTGGTAGTGCTGGCGGTTGACGTGCAAGCTGGATAAGACGTCTTGTGGAGCCTTTGCCAGCGTACCAGGCATCGAGCCGTTTGGACTCGCGTTTGATGATCTGATATTCCTCCGAATTGAGCCAGACACTTGCTTCGCCCGAAGACGAAGCTTTAGATGCAGTCATCGGGAGGAGCGAGAAGCACAGAGCTACGTGTGCAGGTGCAGGGTTTCTGGGCATGCTTCCAGTGCTCTGAGCAGCTTTGGCGTAATCGCCGACGCCATAGCCTAGATTCACCCTTGTAGGCGTCACAAACTCCACCTCGGCGCGCAAGAGGCAGCAGGAGCATCGATCGCTGACCGCTGCAACTTCTGCGGGTGCAGCTTCAACGCGGGTGTTGCCATACCAGGCGAGAGCCCGAAGCAGACTCTTCCACGAGTGAGCGCGAACAACAAAGAAGCTGCAACTAGAAAGATCGGCGCCACTCGCAGACTTCTTGGTAATCTTCAAAAGTTCGATGGTCGATGGAAAGAAGGCCTTGCCCGTTGATGTCGAGGTAGATAGCGAAGTAGAGGATGCGGCTGCGGACGCGGACGCGAGACTTGAAGATTCAAGAAGGCTTCTGTCGAGTTTGGGGGCGAAAGGGAGGCTGCAATAGCCAAAGTCAACGCCGGCCAGAGCTCGTTGACCACGCTGCTCAGAAGCCAAGGAGCTGCTGGATGTGCTGAATCGTTTGGACGCCGGAGTGGAATGCGAAGCTGAAGCCGAAGCGGTATGCTGAGCCGAAATTGACTCCGTGACACTCGTCGACGGTGGCGAGGTATCTGAAGACTCCCGCGAAGCGACTCCGAAACTAGGTCGAGACGTGACTTGCGATAGGCTGTATGCTGAGCTCGAGGAGGAAGAACGATGCTGCAACACTGGCCGATTGAGACTCTCGAGTGCTGCGGCGTCGTAGTGAGCCTGGGATCTCTTCTCTGGAGGGCGAGCGGCAGGAGCGTGGTGAGCGGAGAGATTAGACGGTCCAGGCTGTGTTGCTTCAGAGTATGCCGGAGGTGCTTCCTGCGTCGCACCGTACAGGGTAGCAGGGTCCAAAGAAGGGTGCACATCGTCACGCTTGCGTGCAGATCCTAGAGAGATCTTTTCGTGTCCGTCACTGACCTCCTGCGTTTCAGGCGTGCGCGGAAGAGGACGACGAGTGCGTGGCGTTGGTGAATCGAATGCTTCCGGTGTAATGGAGTCAGCGAGCGAGGCTCGCTGCATCTCGAGAGCTAGCTGGTACGCCTCATCGTGACCGGCGAAATGCCAATATTCGGTATCGAGGTCGTCGCCCGGAGTCGCCTTTGAAGCGGACGTAGATGCGGCGGCCGAGGACGACGACGATGTTGCGGGTTGATCTACGCTTCCTCTGTGGTCAAGAAACTCGAGCAGCGATCGCTCAGCGCTTTCCCGGCGGGCCCACTCTTCTTCTTGCTCCTGCAGGCTGAGTTGAAGCGCTCTCTGCTCAGCCTCTTGCATGACGTCTAATTCACGGCGCCGCTGTGCTTCTTGCTCCGAGGAAGCAAGTTTGGCAGCTTCGAGCATCTGCGCTTCGAGTCTTGCATCTTGCTCGCGTTGGCGGAGAGCATACTGTCGTGACTCTTCGAGAAGGAGCTCTTCGTTCTGCTTCCTGAGTTGTGATTGCTGTTCCGCTTCGCGACGACTGTCGGCGATGGCTTGTTGCAAAAGCTGCTGCTCCTCTTCAGCGAGACGACGTTGACGCTCGTTCTCCTCCAAGTTTGCTGCGTAGATGCGTTGAAGCTCTTGTTGCTCTTGCAGATCACGACGTCGGTTCTCGTCCTCCTTTTGAGCGGATGCCAAGGATGCCTGGATGGCATCTTCCATCTCTGCGCGACAGCCAGGACAATCGTCCATTTGGTGTCCTGGCGCACCGTAAGGTTGAGCTGACATAGAATTGCTGACGGAGCGAATTCTTATATCAGGACGAGCGGAAGAGCTGGAAGGAGTTCGCTGCGCCCCTCTTGGCGGTGCGACTGGCGTTGCAGGCGGTTGTGATTGGTAGCTCGAAGGACGATGCTGTGATGGCGAACGTTGAGCTTCCACCGCTGGATATGCAGAAAACAGTGGATCTCCGGGTCCAAAACTTTGCCGTGTAGTGTCTGCGCTTCGTCGGCCGTAGCCCGTGGTTGCATCACCACTGGTTGCGATCTGTTCTCTCTGCTCGTAAGGGTTTACGAGACGAGGAGCGAGCGAATCTTGAGTCGCGAAGCCAGAAGGGTTAGTGAGCGGCTGCTGCGGACGTAAGCTGTCCGGAACCGGGGAGCCATAACTCTGTCTTTGTGGTGCTTGAGACGGTCTGTGCTGATAAGGTGCGGAGGGAATCGGCGAGGTTGCCGAATGTGGGTTGACAGGTCGAGGAGGAGGCAGTGCTGGTGCAGCCCTAGGCAACGGGATGTATGTGATCCCTGCTTGGTTGGATGAAGAGGCCATCGAAGGCCCCGCTGATGGGTATGGTGGTTCCGATTGCTATCTTTCTTGGCGATAGCGCCGCTGATGGGGCTGTGTAGTAGGATGCATGCGGTGCAGCTTGTCGATCAGCGCATGATCGAGGGTCTGGTGGAAAAGGCCGATCTTGTAGCAGTCTCTCGGATCGCCAGTTGTAGTTGGTGTGAAGCGCACCGACACAGCACGAGGAAGCGACGAACGGATGGTGGATCATCACAAGGCTGTGCTGCAGCTTTGTTGATTGTCATGCTTAAGCGCTGTTTGCTGTGTCTCGGTTTTTCATCAAGCTGATGTGGAGTAAGCGATGCCTAAAATCTCTGTTCCATAGCCGAAGATCGCTCATGGACCCCGACTCTGGCTTTGAGCATAGCTAGGATACCCGAGCTAGGCGTACAACATTGTCACTGGATACCGTCGTCTGAATTGGCACACCAAAATGAAGCTCAAGCGCTACAAAGTGCGAGAGGTTCGCTCGAAGATAGGTGTCCATCCTGAGCTTCGATTCGTTCAACGAGCTGGACTTGCTCCGGTGCTTGTCTGCTGAGCAGCTAGGTGCTCGCTCACGATCGTCTGTCCGGCCATTCCTCGCATCGTCTGGACACCTTGACATATCTGAGCTTGGTGCGCCTTGAAAATGAGGCAGATGTCGAACTGTAGCGAGCGAAATCCACAAACAACTTCAACGTTTTTCGTCCATGCATGCCTGTGCTGTCGGACTCACACTCACGGTTGATCTTAAAGAAACATCATGTCAGTCCTGAGTATCTCATCCTTGTAATTGATACTGGCACAATGAGAACGACATCGACTACCAGCTTACTCCTTCTTCTCGACAGACGAGATAGTCTTACCTCGACGTCGACGAAAAATGCTCCCTTGGCGCCCGCCTAGACTGCAACTTTGGTAGGGACTTGGAGGCGGTACCAGAAATCGGTCGAGTTTGATAACGACGACGGATTTACTTGGAGGCCTTGACTGCGGCTTTGGTGGTCTTACCTCCCTCTCAACGGATTCACAGCCCCACAGCGACGGTCTGGCATGTCACGGATGGCGAAGCGGCCAAGAGGGGGATTGGGGGATTTTCCTGGAAGGACTCGACGCACATGGGCTTGGTGGGGACCATCTTGACGAGGGCGGCGTCACCGGACTTGCTTTCACGAAATTCTAAATTTATTTCCCTTGTCGCGCGAAAATGGACACGAGGCCAGGCGAAGAAAAAGAAGAAGAGCGACTTGCTTCTGTTCACAGCTTCCTTCTCTACCACAACCGTCAACACTTTCACTGTTCGAACAAGGTGTTGATCAGCGACATTTCATCCTCAATATCATCTCAGCCTCACTGCTTTGCTCGCTGACTCCGCACTGGACAGAGTAACACTCGAGTCGCATCCGTTTCTGTTCGCCTTCTCTTCCCCTAGCTCCTTCGTCGTTCAGTTCTTCCTCTCCCTTTCACATCTCGTCTTCTGCTTCCCTGACTCTCTCCGTTTTTTCCACCTCCCCTCGAACGAGTGTGCTGCCCATATTAGAGTCCATTTGATGCATCCTACATCAACTGTGACGGGACAAACTGGGCAATAGTAGCGAATCCAAAACGGCGTTTTACGTCGATGCATCAACCTTTTCATAACTATCCGGCTCGTCCTGTTCATGTGGATGATTCGGCTGAACGACCTGGAACATCTCTTTCTTTCCTATTTGAGCGAGCAAACTTATGTCGATTCTTCTCTTCTTCTTCGAAGCTGCAATAAAAATAAAAAATAATTTGAGTTTGTTTCTCGTTTTGCCATGGCTGCTGCGTTCGGATCTCGGAACCGGATTTTGTTCGACAAGGTCAAGTCATGTGGAGCTTGAACCCGATTCGAACTGCAAATCACCACCTCAACCATGCTCGCTCCGACACCATGAGCGCACCCAAAACCAAGAGCTTGCGACTCAGCTTCAAAGGCGACAAGCCAAAGAAGCGCAAGAGAAGCACAGACAAGTACGGTCACGGCGAGTCGTCTTCCAGCTCCCGAAAGCGTAGAGCGGGCGATGCTTCCGACGTCGAAGATGTTGGCGGTGACGAACAGGCTTGGGTCGCTGTCGAGTCTGAACGAGACCTGAACGGGCCTTGCTTCCTATTCCATCAGCCTGGGTCAGACGCTCCACCGTACTGCGTAGCATTCCAACCCACCCTTCAAAGCGTTGAAGCTGCGGTCGTGCTGCCGAACAACGACGATCCTGCATTCGACGATCGAACGGATCTGCTCGCGTCTGACCCAAAGCTAGCGGAAGAGCTCGAAGGAGCGGAGATTGTACCCGCTGCTGCCTCCTCAAGCAGTGCGATGAGTTTAGTACCAACCTCAGTATATCAAGTCTGGATAGCAACCAAGGTTCCAGGCAGCTCATCTCCCACACGGTTCACCTTCAAAAGCGCAGAGGGAAAGTTCTTGGGCGCAGACAAGACCGGTCTACTTCGTGCATCTATGGAAGCGAGAGGTCCGCAAGAAGAGTGGACGCTAGAATCATCTGACCGCGGTTCGTGGAAGCTTCGTTCAGTGCACGGCCGCTATCTAGGATTCGACCAGGTTGTTGGAGGCAAAACAGTCGTCCGAGCAGACTGCGACGCAACCGACCGGAAAGCAGTTTGGACTCTCAAAGTCCAATGGAAGCACCGTCACGCTGCCCGTCATTCAGCCGACCAAAAGACCACCTTGACTGCCAGAGCAAACGATCCAACAGCTGTGCCGCTTGGTACACGCGATCAGGTAATTGCACAAGAACTACAGACCTTCAAATCTCGCGCAGGCTCACGTTACCTCCCGTCCAACTACGAGTCAAGCTTGTCCAAGGAGGAACGCAGAGCACTCAGAAAGGCAGAGAAGGAAGGAAGATTAGCCGAAGAGATGCTAGACCGTCGCAGTAAGCTCAAGAGCGACAAGTATGCATGACATTGTAATGATACCATGATCAGATTCGACGTACAGATAGACTACTGTGTGCTGACTTTAGAGCTGTACATCAAGAGACTGCACCTGCATCTTGACGAGGTAGAGGGCACGAGCTAGGGCTTGTGCGTTGGCCAGAGCCGGGTGCTTCTCGGCTGGGTTTCCTTGATTCAGCTGCTGCTGCAGGATTGGATTCGGCGAGGTCGACATCGCCGCAACACCGCTCGAAGTTGTACTGCTCTGGGTGCCATTTGCAGCCACAGCAGACGATCCATTTTGAGTCTGAGTCGAAGTCGGAAAGCCGGACATGAACGGCCATTGGAAGTCGAGGGCATCGCTACCGCTATCTGCGCCTTCCTTCCGACGCTCAGTTTCCTCGTTGCCGTCACCCAGCTCGGCATCTGAAGCCGACCGCTTGATCCCCACCCGCTCTCGTTCGTTTCGTTGTGTGTTCGAACTCGCCCCGTGATCACCCGCAGCGGAATGCAAAGAGTGACTGGTGATACGGAACACGTAGAGCTGAACAAACTTCTCCGTAACCTCGAGCAGCGACTCTGCTTCCTTCGCCATCAAGAACACCTCTCTACGCTGCACCAAGAGCAAAAGTAGGCCAGCGGCGTGGCCCAACAACCAGTGGTAGAATTGCGGCAGGTACGAAAGCTTCTCGCCAAACTCGGTGGTGGCAAGCTTTAGTGCGAACAGTGCCGAATGTTTGGCGGTCGAGATGGTCCTAAGCTGCGCGATCGCGAGACGTGAAAAGTCAGGCGGGTTTGCATTCGAAGCAGCTCTGAGAGTGTGCTGCGTCTCATCGAGGATGCCAAGCTCCGGATCCAGCGGATGCGATGCAAGGAAGGTGCGCGAGAGGTGGTAGAGTAGACATAGATCGATCGATTCAAGCGAATTGTCCGACAAGTCGGAATGCTGCGAGGTGAGCAGGCGCCATCTGTTGAGCTCCTCCAGCCACTCGCGCCATCGCTCTACCATGTGAGACCGTTCAGAGGCTCGAGGATCCTGTGCGTGCTGAGACGAGGCTGCATCCGTCGGGGTCGGCTTGGAAGAACTCGCAGCGGCGCGTGCTGAGCGATGCAGATCCTGAGCTGCAAGGAGGATAGACATCATTCGTGCGTGTGCAACGAGCTGGCGATCCGACGTAAATGAGCCGATGCCACCTGCACCGTCGTTAGGCGCAGGCGGTACTACCGAGGATGGAGAGTCCTTCGACTTTGGAGTACCGTCCATGTTGCTGGATAACTCAGACGGCTTGCTGCCACTGTCATCGTGTCCAAGTGTCTCGGCTAGCTCTGCGCTGTGGCTGCTAGCGTTGAGAAGACCCTGGCAGTAATGAGCCGGCTGACTCTCGGGGAACAAGCTTGGTTGATCGTTGATGACGGCTTGTTGCGCTTCAGTGATGTACGACATGAGCCAGATGCGCAGTTTGCCCACCAGATCGATCTGTCGAAAAGGCGGAAGGATCGTCATCCATTCGCCAAGAGTTTGTGCGGACCGTACCTCAAAATGTTCGAGATATCCTATGGCCCAGTATCTAGCTAGACGGGCGATGGAGAGTGCGGTCTGACCTCCCAGCCAGCAAGCGGCAATGCAAGCGCCTGTGATCTCCTCGACGCCGATGCCGAGTTCAGGATCGAGTGGTGCGTGTCGGTCGATGGGCTGATCGAGGATGAGCGGCGATGAGAAGGCTTCGTGGCGAAAGCGTTCGAAAAAGTGACGAGTATTGGGTTCGTGCATGGACGAAACCATGAGGATGCAAGCGATGATGAGCGGTGTCATGTGCTCGTTTGCAGGATAGGCTGGGAAGCCGAAGCAGTGGGGCTGCAAGTAGCGCGCAAAGAATTTGAAGAGATGTCGCGCTTGATCCATCGACACAAGACCCATAGAGATGACTGTGAGACGTGGGTCGTTGCGTCCGATAACGTGGGAAGGTCTCGCATAGGGCGAGACGACTGTTCTTGCCGCAGCGCTCGCCTTGGCCCTGCTCAAAGATGCTGCGTTGCTGAGTGGCTGTTGAGCAGCATAAAGGATCGAGGAGGGTCGGCTCTGACCAGGCTCAAGCGCAGGCACTTGCTGAGAGCGTCGCACGGAGGACGAAGGGATTTCGGAATGTGGGACAGCCGACGATCCAGACGTGGATGCATAATGCGATGACGAGAGGTGCGGTGGGGACGTGGTGGTCGGAAAGGGTTTGGACTCTGTGATCTGGTGTGGTTGCGTCGACGATGCTGGGAACGAGGAGGGCGGATGGGGGTTGTGCAATGGGCGGAAAACCTGTGGCGTCGAAGGAGCGCGGTAGTGTCTGCTAGCGGGAACAGATGAAGACGAAGGCGAGGAGGCGGATCGAACGTGTGAATCTCCTGGACTCAGGAGGCCGGCAGCGCCATCGAAGCCCAGGTAGGTCGGAAACGAGGGACGGCTGTGAGTTGCCTGTCCATTGTGGGGCATCGCAGGATCTGAATGTGGGGGTATAGGGTCGCTGGATAGGGCAGAAGGATGTGGATGCGGATGTGGTTGCCACGGATTGGTACCCGGACCCCTTGCGGACGGCAGCGATGGAGGAGGTCGATGGAGGCTGGTACGATGCGGCTTGCGAGGTGAAGGTGCGGACATCGAAGACGCGCTGGATACTGTCGTGTCTGAGCGCCCCCGCACTGCGTATTGTTGCTGGTGCGGCTGATACTGCTGATGCCGTTGCTGCTGCTGTTGTTGTTGTTGTTGTTGTTGTTGTTGTTGTTGTTGTTGTTGTCGCTGCTGCTGAACAAGCCAATCCACGCTGTCGCCCAGTCGGCTCAGTACCTCGTCGGTGCGCTCGCGCCACGTCTCATCGTCCGCTCGAAGTCGAAACTTGCATTGCGCTTCTTGATCAGTATCCTTACAGCGCTTGCAAGGGGGTGCTCCGTCATGAATACACTTGACCTTGGATCGGCGACAGAGGACGCAAGCCTTTTGCGGCTTCACTTCGATTTGAGGCAACGAACCCAGCGATGTGGAGGACGGATCGCGAGATGGGCCGGCGAGTCTGGGTGGTGACGACGCAGAGGCCGGAGAGACGGAAGGTGCGGGATCGACGCGTGGAGCCTTTGCTTTGGGCGGCATGATGTGCCGCAAGCGCCGAGACGAGCCCAGGCAAGCAAGAGGATGATGGTGATCAGGAAGAAAGGTCGACGTCGAGAGTTCATACGTGTGATAAATTAGACTTCCGACCTGCAATGCACAACAGCCGACATATTGATTTTCCCTTTCGGCTCGCTCGGGTCACACTATCGTCTCGGGTAAAAGGCAATCTACTTCCGAAACGCCAGATGGACACATACACGTATGGCTAGTGGTACAAGGGGTATATTGGAAAGATGGAGGAAAACTTTTGCCACGATCGCTACATTCCAAGCATCTCTGACTGACTCAACCATAGCTGGAACGTTGTAACCGATCAAGCTCCCGCTGGGCGCGAAGCATCGCATTCTCGTCTCGCAGGCGCTCCATTTCAGCACGAAGCATCTTGACTTCTGCTTTCAGCTCCAGCACCGCCTCGCTCTGTTCTGATTCCTCCGCCTTTTTCACCTGGCGTCGCATGCGCTGATACTCGACATTGCGTTGCGCGCGCCGGCGCTGCGCCTCACCGGGCTCGAGAACCGGTTTCCTTCCCCTCTTGCGAGGCGCGCTCTGTTCTCCATCGTTCTCATCGCGTTGAGGCGTTACCGAGGTCGCTTGCACATCAGAGCGCGTAGGCCTCGCTTGAGGCGCGGTTGTTGGAGAGCCTGGTCTCTTGCGCGAGGCTCTGATAGGTCTACCGGACGGCGAGAACAGCATGCCTGAGGTAGTCGAAGGGTCGTTGGCTTGCACGCCGGCCAAAGCTGAAGAGGGAGGGGTCGCATGCCTCGTTGCAGACCGTCTAGTATCGTGGTCAACCGAACGCACAGGAGCGGCAGAGGTGGATGGCGCCGAGGCTAAGGTTTCCGAGAATGAGTTGTACCTCGAAGAACGAGCAGAAGGTTGATCGAAAGACGGCCGACGCCCCTCTGCATCCCCTAACGGCGAGCGCACGGCTGAGCGATCATTCTGTTGAGAGTTTCCTGCTCCAAATGTGCCCGGTCGGAGCATGTCTGCAGGAGTCTGAGCGCCAGACGGCGTGCCGGAATGAGAAGCGGCGGCAGCTGCAGCTGCGGCCGCGGCTCTGGATTCCTCTGACGCTACGACATCGCGAACCGCCATCGACCAAGCCGTAGGCAAGGGAAGGTCCGGATTCAGATCAGGGTTGAAGTCAGGATCGTCTTCGTCTTCATCCTCAAAGTCGAGATCGGCAAAGTGAAGCGGAACCTGCTTGTTGCCAGTCGAGAGATCGAATGAAGCTTCGGCACCGGTGTACTGCTGAGAAGGTAGACTAGTCGGTATCTGTGACATGGAGCCCTGCTTGGCAAACTCGTAGGTTGGGCCGGAAAGCGAAGCCGTGGATCGAGGCGTGCTTCCTTTCGTCGCTTGCTGATCTTGCTGCCGCTGCTGCTGCTGCATCAGGGTCTGAAGAAGGGCGGTGAGGTCTTGCTCGCCGACTGGTCGGCGTGGAAGCTGATGATCTTTTCCAAGACGTGCGATCAGCGCTTGAATCATCGGCTGCAGCGCAGAGAGCTCCGACTTGTTTCCTGTGGTCCTGCTGCTGCTGGTGCTCGCACCGTTGCCACCAATGACCGTTCTTGACGTGCCCGTCAGAGATGGCGTTGCATGATTCGGAGTGGGTGCCGGGCTGCTGTAAGGATGACCAAAGGGCGAGGGAGCCAGCTGCGATCCTGGTGTAGCTTGATTCGTCCATGTGATAGAATCCGAGGATCCCAAGACATGGGTGAGCATCTGGATCATGGCGCCATAGAACTCTGTATCGTCCGCACTCGCCGCGGGCGAGCGACTACTGCTACCAGCCGGAACGTTCCGCGGCGCTGATCTTGGCTCTGCAGCTACCGAGCGGCCTGTAAGCCAGTTGGCATCGAGACCTTCGAGAAACTTGAACGGCGACTCGTCTTCTTCCTCAGCCACGCCATCTTCCTCCTCCTCTTCATCGTCTTCGTCGTCGTCATCTTCGTCGTCATCATCGTCGTCGTCGTCGTCGCCTGTGTCCCGGCTATCTGTATCTTCGTCTTCTTGGCCGTCAATCTCCTCCTCGTCCTCTTTGTCGAAGCTGTACTCTTGCTCTCCAGTACTCGCCCGTAGATCCTGACTGCCTACCTCTCCTCCGTCATCGTGTCTGCTCCCGTCTTCGAGATTCCGCCCGTTTCGAGTGCTCTTCCTTAGCCTTGTGCCATGAGAGGCCGTCATGGATGTTCGAGGAAGATCATGAGAGCAAAAGTTGGAATGGTGGCAGTCAAGCAAAATGTAAAAAAGCTGAGTTCTTCGTTCCAACACGCACGTCCAACAGGCAACGCAACACTCCACTTTCCGCGCCCGAGTCGCGTGGTAGCACCCCAATTTTCGCATCCTTGTTAAGGCCTTGGATTGCTGGTTGTCTGTTTGCGCCATCTGTTCGTAGCAGCAACAGTCTCTGTGTGTGCGGCATACTCATGCGACTCCGTCAAAACATCAAGAATGCGCAAATGGAAACAGTTTGCTCTTGTGAATTGGACAGCTGCCCTCGTTGACCGTGCACGGTAGGGTGATGTGGCCGACGAAGAACATATTGTCAAAAAAAAACAGCTTAACGCGAAAGTAGTGGATCGGTCCTGACTTACACCTACTGACTGACAGACATCTCCTGCTTCGGTAAGTGCGAGCAGAAAGGAGAACAAGATGCAGTAAGCGGAGACGTCAATGACGCTTATCTTCACCTTTTGTAGTTCAGCAAGAGGCAGTCGCCTGTGTTGCACAACTTCTCCTTGATTTGCGTCGGCGGTCTCGTGTCTTTCTACCTGCCGCGCAACGCGTGATGACTGAGCTCGTTGTACTCGACTCTTGCGCGGCTTCCTATGCAACTGTGCTTCCTCTCTCACGGCTTGTGCCTCCAGCTCAATTCGCAGCATTCATTCGCCTTGCAAGTAGAGTCGAGACTCGTTCGGCTGGTGGTCAAGGATCCGGCACTGAGGAAGTGGGCAAACCTTCTTTTGGTCCCTCTGAGCGCTTCGAGAGAGTCTGAGCGAGATCTCTGCTGCCTGCCATGTGCACAGTTGCTGGCGCAGCTTGCAAGAAGCCAGATTGGGCTTTCTCCCAACACTGTAGCCGACAACTGTATGCGCTTTGCATGGGAAGAAAAAGCTTTGTTCCCCTCTGTCTGTGCCGAAAGGTCTATGTAACCGGGGACAAAAGCGGATGCGGAGCATGCGGGATCCTGTCGAATCAGCTGAAAAGTTCAAGGGACGGCTCAACCTGTTCTACAGACACCACCTCTCTTCGAAACAAGACCTTTCCTCCCGCTCTGTTGACTTTTGCGATCCACTTTCTCAGCAACATAAGTAAGTTCATGTCAAAGCTTTGTCCGACGCAGGGTTCACACTGTTTGGCATTGACACCATCGCGCGCATACAGTGCCTTCTAAGAAAAGGCATCTACAGTTCTTTGGGCCACGCAAACGCCGCCATCCGAGTCCAGTGGTGGTCAAGACTTGTCGAGTTCGAAAGAGTCCGTCAGTCATCACGGCTACTCGCCATTGCCCAGAGGCTCGCAAGCCAGAAGACGAATCTGCTGCAGCCGCTCGCCAAGATGGTTGTTCCACCGATGCTATGAGCGTAGAGCTCGGCGGCGCTGGACAAGCCGCAGAGAAAACTTCGGTCGACAAGCCGATGCTCAGCGCTCGCGACCGCTTCCGAGGTCTCGATGACATCTCCTAGCTCGATCTTGGCCCTGTCTTCTACATCGGTCTCCCTTTCGTCACAGAGCATCTAGTTCACCAAAACGAAATGAAGCCATCAGCAGACATGAAATGCGACAAGTTCGAACTGGCTATAGAGACACCTGATGCAACGTAACTTCAGTGACATGTACACTGATGCGACCATTCACAAAGATGCTGTCTGCACCAAGGGCGTCCAGCCTAGTTCCAAAGACCTCTTTCAACCTCTGACGAGCCTGCCCCGTTTCGTCTTGCGACATGACGCACTGAGGTACAGAGAACGAAAGTACTTCGAAGCTCGAATCAAACGCGCCCGACCATATGACCTTGAAGAGACAGAGCGGCTGCGAGCCAAGACAGTTTGGCGGCGAAGCAACCAAGTCAGTTTTTAGCATCGACTTTCCAGCTACTCCAAAAGGTTGGACTTGGTAGGCGTAGTGAGAGGCTGCCTCCTTTGTTGGGTTGTTGTGCATTGTGTAAACGGCTCCGTACTCCAGCAGGAAGCCCGCTAACGCTACTCCGACCAGCTGATCGTCGAATTGCTCGTCAGGTCGAGGAATAGTGGTGTCAGACTGCACTTGAGACACAATCAATGCATCTCCTGAAGTGTCTCCGATGACGGCTTCGTGAACAGCCTGTAAGAGCGTTCCTATGTGCGGGTCTGGATGCGTCCGTGTAGGTAAAGCGTGATCTTGAGTGAGGCGTGCATCGATCCAAAGGCGACCCGACTGTTTGTCCGCTCTACCAGCTGTATGCAGATCCGCTATATCAGTCCACAGCCTCGGCTGTCTGCTGACGACAAAAGTCTGACCGGTTGCAGCATGATGAAGCAATCGCACTTGTTGTAGATTGCTGGTGTTCAGCAGTGTCTTCTGCTTCCAAAAGCCTTCAAGCATCAAGCTGACAGCCGAAGCTTGTGCAGCAGTGAGGCTCAATGTGTCAACAAGCGCTGCTCTGCGAAGACCTGCTGCGATCATCAGCACCTGCAACGCCAATTGTGAACATGCCGATCGCGATGGCTTCGTCTTCCTGCCACCCGGAACGGAGCTGATCGCCTGTCCTAGATGCTGTGCAAGCGCAGTCACATCCTCTGTTTGGAGCAAAGCGCGCTCCGATGTCTCGGTGTGACTTGCAGCTCCCGTCGCTTTCGTGATAGCCGCTCGTTTGGACATGCCGGTCCTTCGACCGCTCCAAAGTCTTAGAACGTGCTTATTTTGAACACCTTCTACGCAAAAGCGTCTTGACGAGACAGCATTTCGTCCCTGCGATTCTGTTCCTTACTTGCTGGCGAGTGGAATTCAACAATCAAGTGAGCTATGTTGCTTCGTAGACCGCTGCTTGTTGGTCAACAATGTGCTTACAAGGAGCTTGCAATGGCCTGTCAACCCGTGTCTTTGACGTTTGCTTTTTCCGAAATATCGAACATGGTAGTCCCAGCTGTATATATATACATTGCTGACATTTTCCGATAGCACTAGGGTCTTTAGCTCAGCAGTAGAGCGGCAGACTTCGGTTTTCAAACTGAATTGCACCTTTCATGGGCGTATTCTGCAGGTCGCGGGTTCGATCCCCGTAGGACTCTTTTTTCATGGCCCTCACACTGAACCGCCATTTTATTGTCCAAGTGCATCATGCAGACCGTCGCGACACGAGAAAAGTGACACATTTACATACACTTTTTGCATCGCGTCCACTGCTCCTTTCACTTCGACCACACCTTCATACACTCACCCACCTAACTGACGGCATAGAGACATGCCACTGGTAGTGTCGCAAGTGAAGCCAAAGCCAAAGCCAGGCTGCTATGGCGAAGCGACTTGATGCCAAAGCTCGGCTCCTTTGGCGGAGCGACTTGGTCTTGATCGATGGCACCTGCTTGCCAGGAATCGCCATCGTCTCTTACGCCAATCCTTTCGTCGGTGGCAGTCATGTGCGTCAAGATGATACACAAGCCAACGTTTACGAAGGGGAAGCCGACTTGTGCTTGGCGCTCGAGATGCTACGGAACCAGCCGCTTCACATTTCAGCAGTGACGACCGATCGAGGATCCGCACCCGTGGTTAGCGCGACGAGTCAGAAACAGTCGCATTGGATCGCCAGCGGAGAGGTTCGCGTATATATTGATCCGCGAGAGACAGCAACATGGAGCTACTTTCAGCGCATCTTTTGCTTCGACAGCGACTTTGTCCAGGATGCGGGGAAAGGACGGTCTGCACAGGTGGTGACCGTTTTGCTTCAACCTTCCTTGCTCGCATCTGCGGACGATTCTTTTGCATCGGATCCATTCGCATTTTCGACCCCGTCTCAGTCGGAGTACGCTATCTTTGCTCAACCTGTATCAACATCGCAGGCAGACGAAGGAGATCAGGCGCTCGACTCGACACCGATCCGTCTTGTGTTGGGTCGTAGAGTGACGGTTCAAACAAAGAGGGCGGATCTAAATGTTGCAGGCAGGGAGTTGAGCAGGTCACGCAGCTTTCATAGGCAACCGAGTGTCGGATCGCAGACGCTGCACGATGTGTTCAGTCAAGCAGGACTTTCGATACCGACGTTTGGAGGTGTGTCTGCGTTGACGGCCCCAACCAGCGCGGGACCTCGTCCAGACGATCCACTTCCGCGTAGATCCATCTCGGCGTTACTTCAAGCGCGGTCCAAGCGGAAACCGAACCACACACAGCGTCATCGAGGCGTTTCGCCCGTCGCACCATCCAGCGTCGCCTCATCGCAAGTTGTCGGCACACATACACCGGGTCGCCGCGGCGAGAAGCGGCACAGCACTTCCGATCGCAAAATCGCCGGCAGTCCAAGTCTAGAGAGCCAAGTCAAGGATGAACAACTCGACATGGCCATGATCTCACCAACTAAGGCCATCAAACATCGAGCAGACCGCATCCTTTCCGATCTGCCACGCTTGAACCTCGGCAGACAACCCACGCGTGCCCTCATCACCAAATCCGAAAGCCGCCCGGATCTGCTCGACGTGAAACCGGTCAAAGTAGAATCCGTTTCGCCCGAACCTTTTCTCACCGATACCAAACCCCCAGCCAACTCTGCTTCCCCCAACCCAACCGACTCGATCGAAAAGTCCAACCGCAACACCATCAAGAAGGTCGTCCACACCCTCCTCGTCCGCGAATACAACCTCTCCAAGTCTCACGCCGACTACATTGCATCTTACAACCAGACTTGCTCAGGCACCTGGTGCACTTTCCGCAACATCGCATCGATCAAACTCCTCGACAAACATGCCGTCGAAAACGTCGTTCGCATTCATCTATCTTTGTACTTGTATTCTGTTCAATCTTAATCTAGCATTCTCAGATCTATTTGGCGAAAAGAACAAGGGTCTAGGAGGCGGCCGAGGCGCAAAGAGTGTGCTCCAGTTGGTCCTCCAATCGTTCAATCTCTTTCTTGAGCTTGTCTACGTCTTCCTGATCCTGAGTGAGGAACTCGACTTCGCGCTTGGCGTTCTGCAGGTCACGACGGACGTTTTCGAGCTCGTCACGCTCGGATCGGCGTTCGGCGAGGAGCTTTTCGAGTTGCTCGTGGTGCTGGTTCGAGAGGAGAGCGACTTTTTCGGTGTGCGCGGCGTGGAGACGCTCCAGATCACTCATCTCCTGGTTCTCCTTGCCCTGTCCCTCGAGCAAGCTCGCCGCCGTAGCTGGAGTAGCAGCCGCAGCCTTGGAAGCCAACAGGGCCAATTCCTTCTTGGCAGCATCGCGAGCACGTTCCGCCTCTTCGAGCTTGTCCTGTAGATCCATGAGCTTTTCGAGATCCTGCAGACCCTTCTCGCGGAACGGCACCAGCGCCTCTTCGTGCTTCTGTGCTAGCTGACCCACCTCGTCGACGTGCTTCTGGACCAACGCCTTCTTGTCGGCTTCGTGCTGGCTCGAGATAGCTTCAAATTGCTCGACGAATGCGGTCTGCGACTGGTTGTGAGCGTTGCGCGTCTCGGAAAGCTCCTGCTCCAGTTGCTCGATCTGCTTTTGCAGTGCCGCGGTCTCAGACGAGCTGGCCGCCGCCGAGTCCGAGGCAGCCTGCTTGGCCTTGTCGGACGTAGTGGCCAAATCAAACTCCAAAGCTTTGATGCGTGCATCTGCTGCTTCTTTTTCGGTTCGCAGCTGCGCAAGGGTCTCCTTGATCTTCTTGAGGTCGCTCTGCGCAGCGGTGAGCTCCAACTGAGCGCGCTTCAGCTCGCTCGTGTGTTGTTCGCTCGCTTCAGAGAGAGCGGTGGCATGCGCTGCTTGCACAGCCTCGAGCTCATCAGCATGCGACTTTCGCAATTGCGCGATCGTCTTGGATGACTGCTCTTTGAGGTTCTGAAGGTCCATCGAATGGCCGTCTCCAGCTTCGGCACGCGCCTTTTCGAAAGCTTCCATGACCTTTTGATCATGCTCAGCCTTGACCTCGGCGACCTGGGCAGCGTACTTGGCTTCCTGAGCCGCAAGCTCGGCCTGAACCTGCTCCAAGGTCTGCTGCACCTCCTTGAGACGTTTCTCGGCTGCGTCGTTGCGAGACGAGAGCTCCGAGGCGTGTTGCTCGCGAAGCTGCGAGAGCGTCGTCTCATGAGAAGTGGCCAACGTAGACAGTTCCTCACCGTGACGGGAAGCATCAGCAGCTCGGGCGTCCTCCAGGGCGGCTTGGTGCTCCTTCTGCAGCGTAATGCGCAGCTGTTCCTCAGCATCACGACGAGCTGCCTCGATCTCGCTCGCTTTCTGCTCGGCGTACTTGGCGTTTGCTTCCTTGAGGGCGCTTTCCAGAGCCTTTGCATGCTCAGCCGAAAGCTCACGACGAGCGTTATTGACGGCGTCTTCGAGCACGGCTGCGTGCTTCTGCTCCACCTCTGCTCGGGCCTGCTCTACAGCCTGAGCAAGCGCTTCACCGTGCTTCGCTGCTGCAGATGCTTGCTCTTGCTGCTGGGTGTGCTGCGCCTTTGCAAGAGCAGCGGCTTCAGCGGCCGCGACAGCCTCGGCGAGTCTCGTCTCGAAGGCGGAAGAGTTGGACTCGATCTGACGCTGAAGATCTTTGTTGCTCTGCTCGAGTTTGGCAAGTTCCGACACTTGCTTCTCCAGCTCTACATTGCGCTCTTGGACGGCGGCAAGGTCAGCTGCCTTCTTTTGCAGATCCTTGTAGTTCTCCTTGAGGGCAGCAAGCTCCTCCTCCTTGGCGGCCAAGGAAGAGGCACCTTGGTCGCCAGCCGCGCTGGCTTCTTTGGCTTTGCTCTGAGCTTCCGAGAGCTGGGCCTTGAGAGTGTCGAGCTCAGCCTGTAGCTGTTCGTTCTGAGACGCCAAGGCCGCATGCTTGTCATTGGCCTCTTTGAACGCGGTTTCGTGAGCCTCGCGCTGCTCCGCGAGCTGCTTGGAAGTCTGGTCGTCGCCTGCCAACACCTTTTGCTCGTGGTCCAGGGTGAACTGCTGAATGCGTTGCTCGAGCTCAGCGACGCTCTTCTTGGCAGACTGAGCCTCGTCCTGTGCTTGCTTTGCACTGAGTTTTTGCTCCTCGATTTGCTTGAGGCTTGTGCTGAGCTCCTCTTGAAGTTTTGCTACAGCCTCGGCCTGGCTAGCATCCTTGTCTTTGGCGTCTGCATCTCGAGCAGCGGAAGCATCCTTGAGAGCGTTGCGAGCTTCTACCAGCTCAGATTCGAGGTCTTGGATCTTGCCTTGCGCTTCTGCAATGGCCTCTTCTTTCTGTGCGAGAATGACATCATGCTGGGTAGCTTGATTGGTGTGCTTTTCATCGGACTGGCCAAGCTGGGCTTGAAGTCGTTCGACCTCGGCTTCCAACTCTTTGACTCGGTCAGGGGAGGCCGTGTCTGCCTCTTTCTCTGGCTTCGATGACGTCTCTTTGGCTTCGGCAAGCTTGGCCTCGGCAGCGGAGAGACCGACGGTTTTGGCTTGAAGCTCTTCATCTTTGGCCTCGAGGTCAGACTTGAGTGTGTCCAGCTGCTCGCTCTGTTGAGCAAGCTCGGCCTCCAACTTGGCTATCTTGTCCTGCAAGTCCTTGACGGCGGTGGCGGAGGAGGCAGCACTAGCGGGAGCAAGGCTCTTCCTGGCTGCAGCAGAGGTGGCGGTGGACGTGCCCGCTGCGGTGACGCCCGGTCGCGTCGATGATGGGGCCAAGCTCGAGCGGGCGGCGGATGTAGGGCGAGCGGCTGTGCCCGTTGTACTGGTGCCAGTGCTCGTGATGGATGCACGTCGAGCTGCAGCAGTGGTCGTAGCAGGCGCTCCACCAGATGACGCGCTCGAGCCGGCTGCCGATGCCCTTTTCGGTGCAAAAGTAGAGGCAGCGGTACCGGCAGTCGACGAGACGGGAGGACGTCGAGCCGCTGTCGTCGAGGGTGTAGCAGCGGCCGTGGTACCAGCAGGCCGGCGCACTGCAGCTGTAGTTGCTCCCGCGGCAGCAGTGGAAGCGGCACCAGCAGGCCGACGCACGGCTGTAGAGCCCGTAGCACTGACCGTGGAGCGAGCCGGTGATGGAGGCACAGTGGACACGCGTCGTGCGGCGGTCGCAGAGGATGTGGCAGAAGCTGCGGGTCGAACTGCAGTGCTCGTCGCGCCGGCTGCGGTCGGTCGAGTGGCGGCAGTTGATGTGCGAGTGGCGGCGGTCGTCGCGGCAACGCCGCCTGGAGCCAAGCTTGTTCGACCAGCTACACTGGGACGAGCAGCGGCGGTGTCAGCCCTCGATGCGGCGCTGGCTGCGGCTGGACGAGCGGCCGTGACGCTAGGGCGCCCTGCAACCCCGGTGCGCGCCGATCCGACAGCAGTGGTGGAGGGCGCTGTTCTCGTTGCTGTGGCACCTGCAACCGAGGGTCGAGCACCAGCAACACCTCTTCGAGCTGCAGTCGACGCAGCTGTGCCGGTCTTTGGAGTGGCGGCAACACGAGCGGCTGCTACGGATGGAGTGGACGGTGCAGAGACTTTGGAGGGTGATGGGCTGGTAGCAGGCTCGGAATCAGGCTCGTGCTCAGGCTTGAGCTCAGCTTGTTCGCCCTGCTTTACGTCGAGCTCGGAATCGTCTTGATCGTCATCATTCTCGTCATCACCGACGACTTCGCCACCCTCCTTTTCGGAAGAGGTGCGGTCGCTGGGTGCTGCAGCTTGATCGATAGACACTTCGCCGGACACGGGGTCGTGTTCTAGCTGATCGTGGTGGTCGAGCTCCTCGTCTGCATGGATCGACTCGTTGTGATCTTCGACATCTGACATGTTGATGAATATGCGCCTTTTGGAATCTTGGGAAATGATGCGATGAGAGTGGGAAGGCAAGCTGGTGCTCGCCGCTGTGTGTGTGTTTGCCTTGAGATCGAGTCTGAGCTTGCTGCTGTGCTGTGCTGTGCCGTGTGCATGCGTGTGGACAAGCGCTCGCTTGCGTGTGTGTGTTGCTGACTTGCATGTGATTTCTGCGAGAGAAAAAGTGTCACTTTCGAATAATCACAGCAGGACGCGTCTCGGACCAGCTCAAATGACGCAAGGATCAGCCGAGGAAGGCCGTCGAAGTCAGACTGCTTTTCCACACGCACACACGCAGCACAAGACACGAGAAAAGTATGTTTGGATCCATGTTGAAATGCTGGAATTGCTCGGATCATGTTGAATGCTTTTTGGGCGGGATATCATGTTGAATGGGTACAGAATACAGAGGAGGCATACGAGAAACAGGTGCGAATGAGAGAGAGAAGAAAAAAAAAACCAATGCCTACGACAAATAAGAGGGAGACCGGGGAATCATACTAGAGGGGACAAGGCAGGGAAAAGCGCTGTGCTAACGCCCGGACCAAAGCAGTTGATGCTGGATCCATGGACGATAGGAGCTTGTAGAGAAGTGAAGAGCAAGAAGATTAGGCAAGGGTCTTGCGGCACTCCTCAGCAGCAGCAACCATGTTGGTGAGCTGGGCAGTGCACTCCTCCCAGGTACGGGTCTTGAGACCACAGTCAGGGTTGACCCAGATCGAGTCCTTGGGCAGAACCTCGGCCATGGCCTGGATACGGCCGACCATCTCCTCCTTGCTGGGAACACGGGGAGAGTGGATGTCAAAGACACCGGGGCCAATGTGCGAGGGGTAGCCGACCTTCTTGAAGGCGCCGAGCAGGTGCTCACCGGACTTGGAGTGCTCAATGGAGATCATGTCGGCGTCGAGCTCGATGATCGACTTCATGATGAGCGAGAAGTCCGAGTAGCAGAAGTGCGAGGCAATGTTCATGGCGTCCGAGCAGCCCGAGGTCGAGAGACGGAACGAGTCGACAGCCCATCGGAGGTAGCCGGCCCAGTCCTTCTGACGGAGCGGGAGACCCTCACGAATGGCGGGCTCGTCGACCTGAACGGCGCGAACACCGGCCTTCTCGAGATCGATAACCTCGTCGCGGAGAGCGAGGGCGATCTGCTTGGACTGCACCTCCTTGCTGATGTCGGCACGGGGGAACGACCAGTTGAGGATGGTGACGGGACCAGTAAGCATACCCTTCATGGGCTTCTTGGTGAGGCTCTGAGCGTACGACGACCAGCGCACGGTCATGGGAGCGGGACGGCTGACGTCCGAGACAACGACAGGGGGACGGACGTAACGCGAACCGAACGACTGAACCCAGGCGTTCTGGGTGAAGACGAAGCCGTCGAGCAGCTCACCGAAGTACTGGACCATGTCGTTACGCTCGGGCTCACCGTGGACGAGGACGTCGAGGTTGAGGGCCTCCTGCTTCTCAACGACCATCTTGATCTCGTCCTCGAGGAACTTCTCGTACTCCTCCTTGGTGATCTCGTTCTTGTTGAAGCGAGCACGGTACTGACGGATCTCCTTGGTCTGGGGAAAGGAGCCGATGGTGGTGGTGGGGAAGATGGGGAGGTTGAGGTGCTCCTTTTGAACCTCCTTGCGGACGCTGAACGGCGACTTGCGGGCAAGGTCCTCGGGCTTGATGCCGGCGACGCGCTCACGGACGGCAGGGTCCGAGTTCTTCTCAAAGTCGCGACGGGCCTTGATGCTCTTCTCGTTGGCGGCAAGCGCATCGGCGGCAGTGCTGGGGTCACGGAGAGCGGCAGCGAGGGTGGCAATCTCGGCGCACTTCTCGTTGGCGAACGAGAACCAGTCGAGGACTTCGGCGCTGAGCTTCTTCTCGTTGGCAATGGTGATGGGGGTGTGGAGGAGCGAGGAGGACGAAGCGATCTGGACACGCGAAGCGTCACCGAGCTTCTCGACGGCCTTCTGGGCAGTCTTGAGGGCGGCGCTGAGGTCGGTCTTCCAGATGTTACGGCCAGAGACGAGACCGAGCGAGACGACGTGCTTGGTGCTGGCGAAGGCCGAGAGCACCTCGTCGAGCTGCTCGGGGGCACGGTCGAGGTCGATGTGGAGACCAGCGACGGGGAGAGTCTTGACAATCTCGAGGTTGGACTCGAGCTTGTTGAAGTAGGTGGCGATGAGGATCTTGACGGAAGGAGCAGCCTTGGCGATGGTCTCGTAGGCGGCCTTGAACTCGGCGGCGTACTGCTGAGCACGGTCGAGGACGAGGACGGGCTCGTCGATCTGGACCCACTCGGCACCAGCCTCACCGAGCTTGGCGATCAGCTCACCATAGACGGGAGCGAGCTTGGAGAGGAGCGAGACGGGGTCGAACTCGGCGTCCTTGGCGTCCTTACCGGGCTTACCGAGGGCAAGGAGGGTGACGGGACCGACGAGGACGGGGCGGGCGTTGTAACCGGCCTCCTTGGCCTCGACGAAGTCGTCGATGGGCTTGGTGTTGTTGATCATGAACTCGGTGGACTCGCTAAGCTCGGGGACGAGGTAGTGGTAGTTGGAGTCGAACCACTTCTGCATCTCGGTGGCGGGGAGATCGACACCGTTCTTCTGGTGACCACGGGCCATGGCGAAGTAGGTGTCGAGGGCATCGAGACCGGACTTGGCGTAGTTCTCGGGGATCAAGTTGAAGGTGTTGGAGGCATCGAGGACGTGGTCGTAAAGCGAGAAGGTACCGGTGGGGATGACATCAACGCCAGCATCCTTGATGAACTTGTAGGTCTGGAGACGCTGCTCCTTGGCGACCTTGAGGAGCTCCTCCTGGGAGGTCTTGCCACCCCAATAGGCCTCGAGAGCCTTCTTAACCTCACGCTGAGGGCCAATGCGGGGGTAACCGAGAACGGCGGAAGTACTGTGGAATATGAGAAAGAGGCAATAGAGGCATGTCAGTCATTCAACGAACTCGGAAAACTAGACGAGGGACGTTGGTAGTTCTGAATACTTACGCCATTTTGGAATATATCTGAAAGGGACGAACCAGACGGGGAAAGAGAATGATTTGAGAGATGGAGGGGTTTCGTCTAAATCAGGGGATCGAGACGATGGAGAGCTTCTTGGACGTGATTACGAGCAAGAAGGAGCTATGAATGTTTGTACTAGACAACAGACGGAGAGAAAGGATGAGGATGGGGTTAAAGGATGGTGTATGGTGAGAAGGGAGGAAGCGAGGATGAGCAAAGGGGGAAGAAATAGGAAATTGGAGCGAGCGAGCGAGCGAGAGCATGTGTCGCGCTAGGGCCAAGGCGATTCTCACACACGCAGGAAGAAGAAGTGGTGCTGCTTCGTAGACATTGCAGCAGCTGCACGGACAGAAAAGGACGACACCCGCTCTCGCTCTCCCTTTCTCGCCCGCCACTCACTGACAGATGGCCTCAACGAAAGAGACAAGGTGAGGCAGTATGCCAGTGTGTGAAAATGCAGCAACCGCACGTTTTCATCCAATCGAAACCTGAGCAGATTTTTTTTTTTTTTTTTTTCTCAAGTGTCGGTCTCGTTTGAAATTTCTTCCTGTTCTTCTCTCCGCTTCCGCCGCGAATGGGTTTCTTCTTGGTGATTACCCTGCTGCAGACGTGGAATCAAATCTTTGGCGAATCAGTGAGAGCCGCTTTTTCGAAAGGGAAGGGAAGGTGTGTCGTCTGCCATCCGCTCCGGTCAGTCGCTGCGAGAAAAAAGGCGTGATTTGTGTCTGCGTAGGTCGAGTCAACTCATTAACCCACAAATGCTTCTTGCCTTCTTTTTTGCATTCAGACGTTCTGGTAGGTCGCTCGGCGCCTGCGAAGATCTGTGCCGGTCAATCAGCGCCGGGGTCGAACGATCTTTGCTCTCGCAAAGCTAACTTAGACCAAATGCAATCGCTCAAAGACCTGTCGAGACATTTTCATTCGTGTTGCCCGATGAGCACTGGGTTCATGCTACCACAGAGCACAAGTGTGTTGAATCATCAGGTATAATGCTCCTCTTCAACTGACGAACTGATTTCAAGACCCAGCTGTCGCAAGCTCGCATCACGAACGGTCTTTGCGCACGTTGATCACCTGTTCGGTTGGATTAGCGTCGAGCGCCAGAAAATTGTCTATCTGATACTGAGACGGTCTAACACTAAGAATTCTTTTTATCGAATTTGTTAGATCCAAAACTAGGGCCTCCTCTATCACATCGGAACGCAGTCCGTGCGAGGCGGTGTGCTCTCGACCCTGAATGGAACTGCTGCGTGTCAAGTTTGGCTCTGAATGGCACATATACGTACTGTAGCTGTAAGTTACAGCACAGTACATACAGCCCTTTCTTTAGTACTCGTTCAACACCACCTCGAATCGTACCACTGTAGGCGACATGTCGACAATCGCACACTCGCTGCGCGACTATCGCTCACCGACCCGACCGCAACTTTTCGCCCATGCCTTCTCTCTACCCACTGGAGAATCGCCTATCATCGATGCAGAGATCACCTCGTCGGTCCTGTCGCTCTCTGCGGCGACCAAAGATGGTCTGCAGGAAGATCAGGTCTACGCAGGACGATTGACCCTCACACAATCGTTCCTGTGCTTTGCAAGCCAGGGCGACCGTGGCCGGAGCTGCCGAATGAATCTACCGCTCTGGTGCGTTCGCAGAGTCGAACGTCTCAACACCAAAGGCACCGTGTTTGCCCTCAGCATCGTCGTATGGCACGGTATGAAGATCATCCTCCAGCTCAATGCGCTGCGACCCACATGCGAGCACTTCTGTGCTGTTCTCCGCGACCAGCTGCGCGCTCAGCTTGGCAACATGAAACTTCTCAAGCCTTTCCTTGCTGGCTGCTACAGCGAATTCCTCATCGCGGACGACCTATCCGACCCAAAGGGCAAGCGTGCAGTCACTGATGCTACCTCTACACCAGCGTCCGAAAAGAACGAATCTTCCGCCAGTCTTTCAGCAGATGTGTCTGGTAATGGCGCTGCATCAACCCAGACGGAAGCGTCCGCAGACAAGGAAACTCCAAAGTATCAAGCAGGATTAGGTGCCACCTTTGGCTTTCCCGGCGATGCGCGCAAGCTGAGAGAGAAGAGCAAGCTCAAGCTCTGGCGAGACTACTTTCTAGCCCATGGCCGCAACCTCACCCTGCTACGATATCCGCAGTTCTTGCGCCTCGTCCAAGTCGGCCTTCCGAATCGCCTTCGTGGAGAAATCTGGGAGTTGACAAGCGGATCCATTTACAATCGCTTTGCACATGCCGGCGAGTATCAGGCGATTCTCAAGCGATACGAGGGAGTCACCAGCATAAGCACAGAAGAGATTGAGAAGGACCTCAATCGTAGTCTGCCAGAATACCCGGCCTACCAGACCCCAGAAGGCATCGAGACGCTGCGTCGAGTATTGGTGGCTTACAGTTGGAAGAACCCGGAATTGGGCTATTGTCAAGCGATGAACATTGTCGTAGCCGCCATCCTGATCTACATGAGCGAGGAGCAGTGCTTCTGGTTGCTCGATACACTTTGCGAGAGGCTGCTGCCAGGTTACTACACGCAGTCCATGTCAGGCACACTGCTCGATCAAAAGGTGTTCGAGAATCTGGTGCAGCGCACACTACCCATGATCCACGAGCACTTTGTCAAGACCGATATTCAGTTGAGTGTGGCGTCGTTGCCGTGGTTCCTCTCGCTCTACATCAACTCGATGCCCATGATCTTTGCCTTCCGCATTGTCGACTGCTTCATGGCCATGGGACCCAAGGTGCTCTTCCAAGTGGGACTTGCCATCCTCAAGATCAATGGCGAAGAGCTTCTACAGGTGACTGACGATGGCGCCTTCATCAATTTGATCAAGGGCTACTTCCGTTCGCTGGGTGACAGCGCACATCCAAACAGCACCAATCCTCGTCATCGACAGATCACCAACTTCCAGGAGCTGTTGGTGGTCGCGTTCCGCGAGTTTGGCATCATCACAGACGAGACGATTGCCAGCGAGCGTCGACGCTTCCGACAAGAGATTGTGCAAGAGATTGAGTTGTTCGCCAAACGCAGTGCGATCCGTAACCTCAAGAACCACGGCCGCTTCTCCAAGGATCAGATCGGACTCATCTACGACCAAGTGGTTGAATCCATTTACCGAGCGAGGCACGCGCCAGGAGCCGTGACCGATGCCAAGGCCAATCCGAATGCCGGAATCATCGCCAACGATCCAAAGGAGGTGATGGAGAAAGCGCTAGCACGAGAGGCAAACAAGGAGAGCGGCGACGAGGCGCTCAACGACTACAAGGAGATGCGCATCGACTTGAAGACGTTCCGACTGTTTTTGGGTGAGGTGGCGACGTGGGCACGAGACGAATACGTGGTTTCCAACGGCTTTCAAGAGCGGGTGGAGAGACGGGTTCCGGAGCACGAGACGGTGGCGCGCCTGTTCCGATTCTGGGACAGGGAGAAGCGCGGCACACTGTCGTTGCAAGATATTGTGACTGGATTGGACGCCATCATGTTCAACCAGGACGATGTGATGGCCAACATCCAGTGGTTCTTTGAGCTGCATTCCGACGGGCGGCCTTCGTTGACCAAGGACGAAGTGCTGCGTCTGAGCGAGTCGTTGCTCTTCTTTTTCCGCAACGAGTCCAACGACGGCTATTTGGGTGCGGTATCCCAGCTGATCGCTCAAGCATTCGAGCACGGTGGCGAGGGCAGCTATGAGAACAAAGCATCGGTGTCAGCATCAGCCTCGGCGGCGACTCCGGAAGCCCTGGCGTGAAGAGCAGCCATTTCCTTATCGAGTCCCCCCATTCAGTAACTGTTTCGAGTTTTGAACTTTAGTTTCCAAAGCAATTCGCATAGCATCTGAGCAAGTAAACAATCGTGTTTTCACATCGAAGCCGAGCATGTCTTGTCTGTAATGAGCTACTGCATTGCGAGCCAGTACAGAAGGTGATGGAGCAGGGAACCGGCCCGGTCTGAGAGGGATCAAGGAGTGATGTCTTGCACCAGCACGCGCCACGAACAGGCAGAACTTGGAATTCCAAGCGACGCGATTTGGTCATTCGCTGTGTCTGTCTCAGAAAGTGACAGCGCACGCGCCACGAGGCCGTGCATTGGTGTGATTTGCTGCCTTGTGATTTTTACCCGCTTGCAAGCAGCAGCGCGCCAAAGTAGCACAAATTCGCTTTTTTCCCAGCTGGGAAGCCACACGCACGCACACTTAGAAGAGAGAGAGTAAAGCCTCGGATCACACGAACACACTCGCTCTGCTGCTGCTGCTGCTAGTTGGACTCGAACGCTGAGTTGGCCATCTTGTCCGAAGGTGTGGTTTGTGCATCTCTCCTTGTCTTGCTTCTTTCACATTGTGTGCTCCTTCGAAACCCTCTCTTCGCTCTCATCACCTTCACTGCTCCTCTACCATATCATCAAGACTCACGAGCGATCAACTAGATCATCCCCTTCACGTTTATCAACAAAGTTCCGCACGGATCGCTCAATACTTGGCAGGTCTGCTAGCTCTCTCAACCCCTCATCGTCCAAGGCACGTCCAGAGAGTGCTTTGTCGGTCGGTTCGTAGCTTCGTCTCCTCAACTCGTCCGAGTGTAGGCCCTTACCCTGCATCAGAAGCACAGACATACTGGTCTTGCTCGTCAGCAAAGTAGGCTGTTCGTCTTCCACTGCGTTCACCAGCACCACTGGTAGGTTTCGACACTCCTCTTTCGACTCAATCAGCTCGGCCAGCTGTATGCTCGTGATTTTGTACTCTTGTTCATCGCAGCCACTGATGTGACCCTTTTCTCCCCTCCGCTTTACCTCTCCGATCGATCTCGACTCATGCCATGCTGACCTCGGCGCTACTCCTCCACGAATTGATCACGCCACCGCCTACTGCTGTAGTCCTCGCTGCGCACAGCTTCAACGAGACGCCTTGGACCCGGCGAACCTGCTGTCCTTGAGCAGCTTTCATCCCTACGCCCCTTCTCTTCCTCTGAGCGCCAGCCACGCGCCTGGACCAACAGTGGCACGCAATGTCTACGCCCTCTCAAGTTGACAGGCAGCAGAGGCTTGTCAAGGCCATCGGCCAGATCACCAACAAGCCCGCGCCTCCTGAAATCGATTTCACTGTCCACACCACCGACGATGGAACTCAAGTCAGCACCCAAGAGCGTGTCATCAAAGATGTTCAGGCACCAGCATTCCAGAAGCCCACCGACGAGCAGTTCTTCAGCGCAAAGGACCCCTCAAAGCCCGACATTGCTTTCCTCAAAAACCACTTCTACCGCGAGGGCCGTCTCACCGATGACCAGGCCCGCTTCATTCTCACAAGAGCTACCGAGATCCTCCGCCAAGAACCCAACCTGCTCGAAGTCGACGCTCCCATCACCGTGTGCGGCGATATCCACGGCCAGTACTACGATCTCATGAAGCTCTTTGAAGTAGGTGGCAACCCTGCAGACACCCGTTACCTTTTCTTAGGTGACTACGTCGACCGCGGCTACTTTTCCATCGAGTGCGTCCTCTACCTGTGGGCCTTGAAGATCTGGTATCCGGACACCCTCTTCCTTCTTCGTGGCAACCACGAATGCCGCCATTTGACCGACTACTTCACCTTCAAGCTCGAGTGCAAGCACAAGTATTCGGAGGAGATCTACGACCTCTGCATGGAGTCGTTCTGCACCCTTCCACTAGCGGCTGTCATGAACAAGCAGTTCCTCTGCATTCACGGCGGTCTGTCTCCAGAGCTCCAGACCCTTGACGACCTTCGCAGCATCGACCGCTTCCGCGAACCACCCACACACGGTCTCATGTGCGACATTCTCTGGGCCGACCCGCTCGAAGACTTTGGCTCCGAAAAGACCAACGAGAGCTTCATTCACAACCACGTACGAGGTTGCTCCTACTTCTTCACTTACAACGCTGCCTGCCAATTCCTCGAGCGCAATCAGCTGCTTTCTATCATCCGAGCGCACGAGGCACAGGACGCTGGATACCGCATGTACCGCAAAACAAAGACCACAGGTTTCCCCTCGGTCATGACCATCTTCTCGGCACCCAACTACCTTGACGTCTACAACAACAAAGCCGCCGTTCTCAAGTACGAAAACAACGTCATGAACATTCGACAGTTCAACTGCACACCGCATCCCTACTGGCTTCCCAATTTTATGGACGTCTTTACATGGAGTCTGCCTTTCGTCGGTGAAAAGATCACCGACATGCTTATCGCCATTCTCAATGTGTGCAGCAAGGAAGAGCTCGAAGAGGAGGAAGAGGAGGACGAAATCCCCACAACACCCACCTCGTCTGCCGATGAGGAGACAGCCGAACGCAGAACCATCATCAAGAACAAGATTCTCGCCGTTGGACGAATGTCGCGCGTCTTTGCGCTGTTGCGAGAAGAGGCGGAGCGCGTATCAGAACTCAAGTCGTCCCAGACCGCCAAGTTGCCATATGGAACGCTGGTGCTCAGTTCAGAGGCTGCCAAGGACTCGATTGCCAACTTTGACGATGCTCGAAAGGTAGATATCGAAAACGAGCGCCTGCCACCCGATCTGATCGATGCCGACGAGGCTGGACCTGCTTCTCCCGCCGACGGAGCGCGTGTCTCTTCACCTGCTTTCGAGGAGATGACTTCGCCAGGCAGCCCGGCATCGCCTGCCACGCCAAGCTCGCCCATCTCCGGTGGTCATCGCCGCGGTCACTCGAGAACCAGCAGTCTGGGTACCACCATGTCGAGTCCGTCCAACCGTCGCCGCTCACTAGAGTCGACAGTCAGCATGATCCGCGAGGCGCTCGAAGGCACGGATGCAGCGGACGACAAGCACCTCGAAAAGCTTGCAAACGACATCACCTCGCCCGTCTCGCCAAAGGGTGTCGACTCACCAGCGCAAGCTCGCCCCTTCGCGAACAAGTGAGCCTGGACACACATGGGACGTGTTCAAGTCCATATCGCATCTCCATTCTCTTCAACACTCTCACATTCTTTTCTCGACTCTCATTTCCTTTTCAGACTCGATCGCATCCTTGTTTGTTGTGTGCCAAAAAAGAAAATCTTTGCAAACTTTTCTTCTTGCTGTTTCATATGTTGTGGAGTGTGTGCGCCCTTTTGAGCTGAGGAAAAGGGGGTGTAGGCTAGAGGTAGACGTTGCAATCCGTGAATTTCAGCGCAAGCCACGCTCTCGTTGATCAAAGTACTACAAGAGGGGAAAAGAAGAAAGTTGAGGGGCATCAGCATGACGAGTCTTTCGTCGAGATTGAAGGTACGAATGAGAAAGCTACTAACCTCGTCGAGGAGGTCAAAGAATGCCTCTTTATCTTGCTGTGTGAAGCGCGAGAACTCGATATGGCCTGTTCCTTGGCTCGTTGGGTATGCATGCTGTGCTGATGCCGGCGGGTAAGGTGGAGGTGGATTACTTGTACCGTCTTCGTTCTGCATTCGTGCAGGTAGTGCAGGAGGTGCGCCGACGGCTGCGGTACCCGAATGACGAGACGGAGGCGGAGGAGAACGACCTTTGTTGAGAAGCGAGGGTGGTGCAGGAGGCACTCTACTTCGCTCGGGTACCACGGTCGAAGCGTGCTCTGCATTCGCTGAAGCTCTCGATTCGACATCCCGATTCCACCTTGGATTCTCACCCTTGAGCATGTTCATTCGATCCTGTAGCCCTATTTTACCACCAGAAGCGCCACCACCACCTGCATTGGCTTCGCGCTGTTGACGAAACTTTTGCTTAGCATCTTCACCGAAATCATCGAGCTTCTTGTTGAAATCTTTGCGCCAGTCATCCCACGGCATCGTGTCTGTCTTGCTTGCCTGCTGGTGATGCGACTTGTCCGGCCTTTCGAGGCTGAAGAGAGATGACGATGTTTGGAGAACAACGGAAGCCGTATTCGAGAAGCCTGGTGCCGTTTGAACAAACGATGTAAGAGTGCGAGCTCAGAGCGACATCTGTAGGGTCCGGATACTCAATTTCAGCCGCCAAGAACGCGGAGGCTGTGTGCCCAGGACGTCTCGAATGAGAAGTGATAAAAATACATATATACAACACTCTTCCAGGCATACGTGGAAGTGGGCCAATCGTATAGTGGCTTATTATGCTGTCTTAGGGCAATTACCCCCTCCGAAGGAGGTTGCACTAACCTGACAGAGGTCCCCGGTTCGATTCCGGTTGGCCCCCTCCTTTTTTTTTTTTTTTTTTTTTTTTTTTTTGGCTTGGCCATTTCGCAAGTGTTTCATTTTCGAACTTTTTTTTTTCTTTTTCGTGAGATGTTCCATTGAACAGACGTTCCTTTATTTTGAAACGAGAAGAAACGTCACTGAACAGCAGGGTCGTCGATCCAACTGAGCGGATCAGACAGGGTAACTGAGCAGCCGCATTGATCTCTCAAGCGGCTCTGTCTCGCACAGAATTCTGAGAATGGGAAAGGACCTTCAAGAATAACACGGCACGCGTCTTCTCAGCGCCTTGAGATGAAGAAAAAGGTGAAAAGGGGGCCATTTTCCAGTCGGCGGACTTTGACAGCGCCTTCGCTTTTGCCGAAGCCAAACTGCAGTTCACGGCAGAACAGCAGTGTCAAATTTGGAGATGGACCCCTTTTTTGGAAATATGTAGAGTTTGCTCCCATTCGCTTCGATAGACCTGTCGAAAGAGGCTAGCATTCCCTTGCCTTGTCAATCCAATTCGCCCCTTGTCACGGCATCAGCTCCTATCGGTTGCCGCGATGAGGGATTACAAGGGGTGACAAGTGATCCAGCAGTGTGACGCTTGTCGACAATCGAAGTGAGATGTACCATCGTCCATGCAGAGAGTTGCGAATGCGGGGATAGACTTCCATGTCGGGTCTATCACTTCTTCACTACAGTATATGACTTTTGTGCAGCCTACAAGCTTTGTCTGAGTTGATCTCGTCCTCTCGACCTACCACCATCACCTCTACTCGTTCCTAGCACCATCACTGACAACTACATTCCTCGCGAAACTACAACAAAGATCCATCAACACCTTGCAATACCATCACCTTGTCCGCAACGATCACAAGAGCAGAATAAGCTGAACGGAGATTGTTCAGAATGGTCAGAGCAAGGCGCAAGGCAGTCGTGCTCTCACTACTGCCGCTGCTACCCTCCTTGGCATTGGTACCGAATCTGCCACTAGCCTCGGCTCAGACTTCAGCAATCACCTGCAGCACATCCTCGCTGTGCCCCGAGTCAAGTCCATGCTGCTCTGCTGAAGGCGTCTGTGGTTCGGGCTCGATGCAATGCGGCGGAGGCTGCGATCCCATGTCGAGCTTCAAGCCGTCGTCTTGCCTTCCCAACCCTGTCTGTCGGTCACGCCAGATGACGATCAGGCCAAGCGACTACAGCAACAACGACATCTTCATGCCCGTCCTACAGTACAATGGCAACGCATCTTCATCATCCACTCTCGATTCTGGCTCGCTGGGCGCAGGGCCTGAAGGAGTCCTCCTCAAACTCGCATCCGCACAACAGGCCAAAATCTCGACGACCGACTACCTCATGTACGGCTATGTCGAGGCGACACTCCGACACAACGCTCGACAAGGTCTTGTTGCTGCCTTCATCTTGATGTCGTCGGAGGAGACTTTAATATCGCCGCAGGTCCATGGGCTCCCACCAGCGATCGGACCGGCGTTCAGAGAGAGGCAGCCGACATTATCACCGACTGGGCTGAAAGCAATGACCTCGGCTGCGTCACTCCACCCGACATCGGTACAAATCAACGTTCGGACATGCCGAATACAAGCACGATCGATATTACGTTTGCCAGCATCCCTCCAGCAGTATTCAAACGAGTAGAGTTCGACCTCAGAATCGATCACTGGCCGCTCCTCCTTTCATTCCCCTCTGGAGCAGACCACACGGTGCTGGCGACCCCTTTCTCAGCCAACGGCGTCGATTGGCCGACATTCTACAAAGACCTCGCTGCCGCGCTCCGACAGACACCGGAAACGGGCAAGAGCACGACAGACTGGACCGTCCTCCTATCGTGCATCTCAACTGCTCTCGCCAACAGCCGAAAGCCTAACGGTAATGCGACTCACCGGAAGAGAGCCTACAAAGCATGCAGTTGGTGGAACGACAAATGCAAGCAAGCGGTTAAGCATCGCAACAAAACGCAGCGGCAAATTGCTCAACAGATTGCTCAAGATCGGCGGGAAGCCCAACCTCCAAGCTCCTTGACCCAGGCTGTCGCATCCCGCAAGGAATTCGACGACCACCCCGACATGAAACGTGCTCGCCAATCGCTGAAGAACACGGTCCGTCAAGCCAAGCAGTCCATGATGGCAGATGCTATCGATTCGCTTTCCTCGAGTCGGGACTGGAACATGTTCCGCATATGGTCCGGATCCAGCAACCCCACCGCTATTCTTAGCCCTGATCTGCGCGACTCTTTAAACAACAAGGTGTCCGACCCGGTGCATAAGTCAACACTTCTCGCGAGCACTTTGTTCCCCTTCGCTACCCCGAGTCGCCCTCCAGCAACGCACCAAGTTGAACCCACAGAGGCGAGCACGAGTTCTACCGCTAGAATTCGTAACGATTGGGAAGGGCTGAGACCGATAAGAATGGAAGAGCTGGAAGACGCTGCCTCCGCCATGCTACCTCACAAAGCCGCAGGCCCCGATCTCCTTGGACCGGCAGTGCTAAAATCGGCGATCTCCAACTCGGTCCCATTCCGTACACGCTTCCTCAAGCTCATCAACAAAGTAGCCCTGGACGGCGACTTCCCTTCACAATGGAAGAGCGCCACAGTGGTGGTCATTCCGAAGCTCGGAGGACGGCATCTAACCCTCCCGAAATCGTACCGCCCAATCTCGTTACTCAGTGTGGCAGCCAAATTGCTCGACCGAATCGTCGCCGACAGGATCCAGCAAGCGGTGCAGGCTCGGTCAACCCTCACGCACCAATATGGTAGCATGAACGGCATCTCTGGCATCCATGTAGCAGCAGAGATCCTCCATTACGGCAGAGAGGCCGTAGCGCAGGACCGAGCCGTTGGCATCATTACGATCGATGTCGGCAGTGCGTTCAACAACATCGACCACGACCGCCTAATCGCGGAATTAGACCGACATGGACTCAGCGAGTTCCGTGCCTTCCTTACCCAATGGGTGCGCCACCGACAATTCAGCATCCGTTTCGAAGGTCACACTTCCGCCTCCTTCGATTTGGGGCGAAGGGGCATCCCACAGGGCTCACCTCTCTCCCCCATCTTATGGGCTGTCTACGCTGAAACTCTCTTCGACGACCCTGTCCGGGACGGCGTCCTCGTCCAAGGTAGCTACGCTGACGATATATTCGCGGCGGTTAAGGGCACATCCCGCGAGACGGTCCTCGACGGTCTACAAAGATGGCTCGACCACCTTACAAATTGGGCTTCCGAGCGCGAGCTCTTGCTCGATAAACCCTCCTTTCTTTTGACGGGTCAAGACCAGGAGGGACGACAACAAATCCCAGCTCTACGCCTCCCAGATGGGAGTCGGATTTCCCCTTGTGAGTCAGGGATATTCTTCCTAGGGATCGGCATCGATCCGGCCCTTTCCCTGCAGGCCTTTGTATCGTCAAAAAGCTACAAAGCAAAACGGAAAGCAGAGCTCCTACAAATTTGCTGCCGAAACACGTCGTATTCACCAGATGTTACAGTGCGAATCAAAATGATCCAAATGATCCTACTTCCGATCCTGGACTACGCATCGGTGCTTCACCCACAACTTCGTGTCACTGGGCAAAAAGACGTCGAGCGTGTTCCTGTTCGGCATCGGTACGTACTTCTGGCGGCGCTCGCCAAGCAGCACGTCGCTAGCCCACGAGTTGGGACTGCGCACCTGGCAACCGCGGTGACTCCAACACATGATCAAATTCGGCCTCACCATTTTCGCCAACGATCGCATTCCCGGTCATCTCTTAATCCGTTCCCTACCCAACGACATCCCTGCGTCACGAGGACGACAACACGACGGGAACGATGATCTTCGCCTCCGAATCGACAACGGCCTCTCTTACCTAGAGAAGACTTTAAGCAGCCGCAGGGCAATTGAGGAAAGCCCCCTGCGACTCCTGTCACGTGGCTTGCCCTTTGCTGATCTGGAAACCTTCACTACGTCTCCCTTCCGCCCGGACGAAGATCTGCCGTATACAACCACGGTTCATGCACGGGAGGTAGCCATCAAAACGCATCTTCAACTCACGGCATTTAAGGCCACGGCATTCCAACTATTCGCATACACCGATGGGTCGTCAGGCACGACCGCGGACGCAACTACACTCGGGGCCGGCGCGTATCTGCTAAGCAACAAACCCACGCCGAAGAATTGGACGTGGTCGTCACCTCTAGACGCTAGCAGATGGACGATCTTCGACGCAGAATTATTCGCGATCCAGGGTGCGTTGGAGAGCATCGTCGAGGAGGGAACGAGATGGAATCGTATCGATGTTTTCTCCGATTCACAGGACGCGATTCGACGACTGGCTCTACCTTGGAAGAATGATCGTAGCCAGGGTCAACCACTCCGCAGCAACATCCACGAACTCAGCAGACGGATTAAGGAGACCTCAGGCACCAAGATTCATTTCTGGTGGATCCCAGGCCATTCGGAGATCTACGGCAACACGAGAGCCGACCAAATCGCTAAGGAAGCAGCTTCGTCGACTACCAGGCCTCGGACAACCCTCCCCCCCGGCTGGATATGTGTCTATGGCGAAGGCAAGAGACATGTCTGAGACTCGCCCACAGATATTCGCCGCAAAGATCTTTGAGAAACGTGGTTCTCCAAGCCTCAAAGAGGTTAACCCGGCTCCGTCCCTACACAACAGCAAGACTTACGCAGGCGTCAAGCCGGCTCTGTGCTCCTTCCTCCTGCGCTTCAGGGTCAACCTCATCATCATAGGTCCGAAGCGAAATGCGGAGGAAAGAAGCTATCTCTGTTCGGATCCGTTGCAAGATAGAGCGCACCTCCTCCTCCGCTGCCCTCTCCTCGACCGACCACGACACCTAACCCTCCGACATCTGCCCCCACTCTGCGGTCCAGACGCGGACCGTCTGCGCATCCTCCTGCAAGGCGGCAAGTATTTGGACCCCACAGGGGCTGCGAGCTCTCAGCAAGCTGACTCTCAACCGCAGCCAACATCAGCCACACCTGGCGACAGTCACAGGCGACACTACCTCGACTCTCTTGGATACCTGCTACGTGAGGCGAACGACGTGATCCGACGCACCATCAGCCAGCATATCCCCCAGACGGCTTATCGTTACGCGCTGCTGGAATCCCTCACATACGACGACGACAATTTGGAGGACGAGGACATCCAACCAGCTCGTTCTCCCCTGTTTCGACCAGTCGTCGAAGACGATCCGTCGGGACCCGACCTCAGCACCCTCACATTCGAGTACACGGACGACTCGCAGAACTCGGAAGCTCTACTGGGAGGAGCGCATGTGAGGGGTGAAACATCGGGCACCCAAACGCCATTCAAGGCGGGGACCACCTCTTTCACGTACGAACGGGATTCATTAAGTCCACCGCAGGCGGGACAAAGACCGTTCCTCTTCGGTGAGCTCGTGCCGCACACGCCTTCACCTCCGCGACCGGTCGTCGGCGAGGTACTGGACCCCAGTGCGGCACAGTTCACCTATAGCGACGACTCTGACGACTTTACAACGGATATAGCGGCGCTAAGCGCCGGATTGGACAGCGCCGTCATGACCCTACGAGGGGAAGATAATGATCTCCAGGAGATTGAGGCGGCCGAGCTTTCGTAGTTGCTCCAAACCACGGAACAGGAGGTCGCCAGCCTCCGGCGACCTACCAGAGGTCCACAACACACCGACACGATCGACGAGAGGGACGACTTTGGATTCGACGGGGATCAAAGCTCGGACAGCTGGTAAATCCTCCGGCTAACCCTGCAGCCACTCGGGCCGAAGTGGAGGTTCTTCCCCCCACACTTCCTTAACTCTCACGGCAAATTGGGCCGGGGTAGGGCGTCTTCTCGACCCCACCTCCGGTTATTTTAGTTTTTAGTTTTTAGGTTTTCGCTCTTTAGGGCTTAGACCTTCTTTCCCGATTTCAGGCAACGGTGTCAGGGCCCCTCTTACTTCGGGTTTGAGGACACCCCGCTTTACACCCGCGCCGCCCGACCATGAGCGGGTTTAACCTTCAGAAGTGAGGGCTTAATCGTACAAGAACAAGAACAAGAACGGTGAAAGACGAGGTTGATTGGGAGTTCACTACCTCAAATTCATCGCTGGGACTTACCAATTATTTCTTCATGGGGCAGGCAACCAAGGAACACGGCGCCAACGTCAGCCCGCCTAACTTCAATGTCAGTGACTGGCACACTTACGGTCTGAATTGGACGAGCAGTCAGCTGCAGTGGAGCATCGATGGAAATGTTGTGAGAACACTGACGCGAGCCCAGGCAGGCACAAGCTATCCGCGATCTCCATCAAGAATTCAATTTAGTACGTGGGCTGGTGGAAACGAGACCAACCCGGAAGGAACCATCGAGTGGGCAGGTGGGCCGATCGATTGGACGTCGCCCGAGTACAAGCAGAACGGCTTCTACTCGCAGGAGATCAAGCAGTTCAATGTTCAGTGCGCCAGCCTCAGCAGCCTCAATATGACCAGCATTCCAGGCAACAGCAATAACAGCGGTGATGTCACCTCATTCGTCTACTCGGGAGCCAACTCGTCGTCTACCCTGGAGCCTGAATTTGGCACGAGCATATACCCATTGAGGATCCTCTCGGATCCAGGTGCGGACGGTATTCCCGGCTACCCTGGTTACGATGCTGAAAGCACCCAGCCAGGCAAAGACGGCAAGGACGGCAAGAGTTCAGGCAACGGCAAGGACTCAAAGAGCAATAGCAAAGACGGAGATGCAAACAACAAGGACGATGCGGCCAACAGCTCATCGACATCGACCTCGGATGCCCTCAAGTACGCCCTGCCCATCTCTGGAGCCATTGTGGGTCTGGCAGCACTCTGGGGTATCATTGCCTTCGTTCGCAGTCGTCATGTGAAAGCACCGATCATCAACGCGATCGGCGTGACGGGCGTCAACGATGCACGCTTCAGCGGACCGTCTGGTGGACTGGAGAAATCGAGCTACAACATCGCTGCTCTGACGAATCAGGATCTGGAGAACGAGTCTTCGCGCATCTACCGCAACGAACCCAACATGAACCTGATGATGGGCGGTGGAATCATGTCGGATGCTGGATTGTCTCATTTGCAGCGTCAAACGACGGGAGGATCCAAGGTGTCACGCAGTTCGAGCCGTATAACGGATCGATTCTTGGGAAGCTCGAGCAGAGAGCAAAGGTATCAGCAGCTCGACGCGACTTTGGAGGAAGAAGAATACGATCCAGTAGCCAGGCATGCGATCGATCGGCCTTCCACGAACAGTGCATATTACGGACATGACTACGAAAGAGCAGAAGAAGAAGAGATGGAGGAATACATCGACTACGACGCTGCCACATACGGTGGTGCAGGAAGCTATCATGGCACGCCTGTGGCCAGTCCGGTCAAGAGAAATGCCGACGTATCCGGACGGTACTAGTCACAAAGCTCTGCAGCAGACCGATCGTTCGAAGCTTGCCAATTGCAATCACCGCAACGACGTGCATTGCCTGTAACGCCGTATACACCCAATTACGCATCATCTCCGGCTACACCTGCAAGACCATCGGGTCGAATGTACGACACGCCAAACGTCAACTATTATCCGACACCGGTGGTGATGCAGACAGAGACATATGTGCCTAGCGCACCAATGCCGTACAGGGCTAGTCCCCACCATTACGACCCCCGCAACGGAGGAGGAAACAGGGGCGGGGGCGGGGGCGGCGGATACTACAATCAGGGCAACGCTCCTGTTCCCCCATCTCGACGCTATTAGACAGGAGTCTCGCGTATGCGCTGGGCCAACTGTAGACATGTCACAGCCTAGAATTTCCAGGCCCACTTTTTGTGCTTTGTTTGTCTCGCTTGTAACAGTGTATTTGAATCGTCGGTGGTGAGAGCAGGAATGTAAACTACTGTAAGTACACTTTATCAGAAACCGGATGTGTGAGAGTGAGAGAGAAGAGGTAAGACACTTTTTCGAATTGTCTCAGCTGGCTGTCTGGATACATAAAAAAAAGGCGGCAGTAAGAAGAAGAAGAGGAAGAAGCGGGGTCGGAAAAATTACACCGGAAGACTCCAAGCATACTGCCCCTGTCTTTGCTTGTCATCACAGCTTCGGACATACAGTATGTTGGCTATAATTCCGATGAATTTCCATCGATTTGGATCGAGATGGTGTTTCCTTGGTGATTCAGACACCAGTCGGTGAAAGAGACAAGCGCCATAAGCCGGTGCGGCTAAAGGCTGACACTCGCGAGAAAAAAAAAATGGGCGGCTAAGGATAGCGAGGTACACATTGGCGACTGGACCGATGCATGAGCATTTATAGCTGACACGAGGAATGTTGTAACAACGCTTGGCAAGGCTCAGGTAAGCATGCGTGTGTAAGTCGCATTAATGGATGGCAAGATGCACTACCGCACCGAAAGTGACCTGGTGTTTCGAGCCAAAGAGGAGGGAGCAAGATCAATAAGAAGCGGTAACGCATCGGCTGCTTCTCGGCTACCGTAGATTCGATGCGGTCCGAAGCTTAGTTTGGGTCAGATTGACAAGAGCTTGACGTTGGACCTGGATGAGACCGTGATTCCAGGCGTAGAGTCTAGTATAGTAGCAGTGCAGTAGCTACAAATTAGGCATGGGAAAAACGAGCGTGTCTCTGTCGTGAGACTTTTTTTTTTTGGCTTGGTTCGAGATCATAGGTATGGATCATGCCGCCCTCTTGTCTCGCCAAAAAGAGGAACAAGAGAAACAAAGTACGAGCATCGAGAATCGCAAGCAAGCAAGATGGAACGCGCGCATCTTAGTTGACCGAGGTTCGGATTGCCAATGAGATGGATGAGCACTGTGTGAGCTTTGGATGCCGTTCGAGCTCCGATTTGAGTCAATTGTCTTGGATGCTGTAAATTACAGTACAGCTCCTTGAGCGGTCTCTCGTTTTGGGTCGGGATTGCCCCTTTCGGCGTAAGAAAACAAAATGGGGAACGACACACACGCGTGTCCCTGTCGAAGGAAAGAGCCGCTCGGGGCTTTCTCTTGACTCGGCGAATCCGCCAATAAGTTTCAAGATCCAGGCTAAGTAGAGCAATCCTGCATGCGCGTGTCTTGCAATCTGACCTGCACCTGCTGCATATCCACTAAATTCAACTCGACTTTAACCCCCATCCAAGCTAGTAATCTCTGCACAAGCCGGTTCAACAGTGTCGATCAAGATGGACTCCTCCGCGGTCGTATCGGATAGCTTACCGACCAACAGAGGCCACTCGTGTGGGATCAGATGAGCTGCGTTGGGTCGCATTTGCAGTTGCATCTTTTGCCGTCGCTGCTTTGTGAATTTGTTCAATATGAAACTTTAAAAACAACAACAATTTGTTGCTTGAATATGATTTGAGGCCCCGCCCCACTGTAGCCAGAGCGTGGAAAATTTGGGCGCTTGTTGTTGAAGAAGTGTGTGTGGATCTGAGGTGCGTGCGTGCGTGGGAGAGAGAGCGTGTTGGCTGCATCTTGTGCAGGGTGCTGCACCCGTCTCCGGAGGGCTGCTGCTGTACTAACTTACGGTATTAGCGCGCTGTCTCGAGTTTTGCGCCCTCGGCTTGGACACTCACAAACTGCAAATGGGGGACCTGTGTGGCTCCTTTTTTTTTTTTCTTTTTTTTTCTTTCTTTTCTCTCTTTGTCAATGCGGCGTTGGCTTCCATCTCATTTCCAAAGACAGACTCAGGCCTCGTCTCGCCTTGACGACTCTCGGTCGTGCATCCGCTCGGATCCTCTCCTCCTCTTGGCTACCTGCACTGATCGCCTTCAACAGCCACCATCTCTCGGCCTGGCTGCAATCCCAACCCGCTCACTCCTCCCCCTATCCACCCAATTCACTAGATGCGCGCTGGCCCATTGCGTTCCTTCCTTTCCTTTTGTCCATCTTCCGCTTGGCTCGCCTCCTCCTCCTCCTTCTCCTCAAACAAAAGGCAGTAGCCATCTCTCGCGCTCCCTTGCATTCACACTCGACGCCGCCGGAAGATCGCCTTGCATCAACACTGGTGCACCTACTTCGCCTTCAGTCACCATCGCCCGTCGCTTCCGTACGTACCACCACATGCACCTTTTGCAAACACCTTGACACTCCTTCCACCACCACCATCCTCACTAGCTCAAGTATTTCACTACGCACGCATCTTCAAACTTATCGTCGTTGTTGATTGTCTCCCAGCGCCATTCCTGCCGATCTACGCGCTAGCTCTTGCCAGAAGAACCCATTCTCTGTTGCGTTCAACGTCACGCTTTGTCTAGAGACCCTCTTTCTCTCCACAACCCCACACACGCTCTCATACAATCTGTAGAGCATGCACGAGGAGCCCATCGACCGTTCTCGCGATCTCTGGATTGAGAGAAAACGCAGATTCGAGCACGAACAAGCCGCAAGGAGGGGCGACTTGCTCGACGCTCGTTACCGTTCCGCACAAGAAGGCTCTAGCCGCTACAGCCCACCTCGTCAACCCGCCCACGATCCCAGATACGCTCATCTCCCAAACCCAGCCCCTCACAACTCCAACCCTCGTCACGCTTCCAGCCCTCGCTCTCAACTTCCTTTGCCCATCAACGCCGCCGCCGAAGAAGAAGCTGCTGCCGCTGCCATGCGCGACGACCCTTCCTCCATTGCGCTCAAGCGCAGACGTCTCGGCGATGGCCTCGATCGCGACGACCGACGACGTGACGATCTTGGCACCGGAGGCCGATCCCCACCTTTCCGCAGAGCCGACGCTCCACAACTTTCGGCACAGCGCTATCTCGACGAGAGAGACGCTTACGCCGACGATCTGCGCTCTCCTTTAAACCCTCCTTACGCCAACAGGTCCAACGGCCGACTTTCACCCCACGAACGACCCATGCTCAGCCCCAATTCCGCAGCTGGTGGTCCCCTACCGCCAATGCAGGACGGTCATCGACCTTCGGTGCTCTCTTCGTCTAATTACGATGATGGCCTCGACCACGGTCCGGGTATGCTCGCTCGCAGGAGAGGTGATGCCGCGCAAGCAAAGGCGAGTCGACTTCACATTGACACCGGCTCCGGCTCCGCTTTCGAAGCTGCCTCCCTCATCCGATCGTCGTCGGGTATCGCAAAGAGCGCTCCGCCTCAGAAGCTGTCTTTCGGGCTCGACAACCGCGACCAACCATTGCCTCAGGATCAGGCCCCACGTGAATCCAACCTTCGACCCAACCACTCCTCGCTCCAAGCACCACAACCTTTCCCTCCCCCGCGCGGCGGCGGTGGCGGCGGCGGCGAACAACAGCAACGCATCGTCTCTGGGCCTCGTCAGCAAGAGTCGTCCGATTCCTTCCGCCGGGACGAGCGAGAGCGCGAAGAAGTGCTTGGTATCCGCGAAGGACGCATCCCCGACATGCCTCACACTGCAAACCCGCTCGCGCGTCAAGGACCTTCCACGCGTATGCCAGGCGGTCATGTCCCACAGACGGCAACGCTGCCTTCTCCAGCCTACCACACGACTCAGTTTGCTCGCGGTCACCCTGGTGGACGTCAAGCCTACAACCCACCTCCCACTGCTCGATTGCCCGATCATTTGCGTTCGCCGCCTTCGTCCAAAGCGCATTTCCTCTCGCTCTTCTCCGATTTCTACGACTCGCTCTACGACAGCAGGACGCTCAAAGCAACCCTCGAGGATCAGATCAAGCGCTCCAACACCTTGCTTCAGACTCTGCAGTCCAGCCGCCGCGTTCTTGAAGAGACAGTCGAACGACGTGTACGAGACGAACGTGTCTTGTGGGAAGGTCGTGTGCGTGGGCTGGAAGCTCGTGTTCGCGAATTGGAGGCCAAGACCGGAACTGCCGACTACGATGACGAGTCCATGTCCCGTCCATCCGACCTTGCTGCTGCCAAGCACAACCCGTCGGGATCATCCTCCAATGCTCCCACATCTGCAAAGTCTTCTGCCACACTCGCTTCCGACGCAGCAGCTGCTGAAAGGGCTGAAGAGGCTAACAGCAAACCTTCTTCACGCGACCGCTCACCTGTTGCCAAGAGACAGTCTGCTTCGTCGTCCCACAAAGACGATGAAGAGGGTGACCAGTTGCAAGATGACTGATTTGCGGACTGGAAAAAAGAGCTTGTTGTTTCTCTGCTGCTCATTCATTTCTTTACATTATCCTTTATTGTATGACGTGCCTGTCGTTTATGTTTCTTTCTCTATCGATCATTGGTTCACATGTGACGCTGTGCTACGGGATGCGTGTGCGCGTGTGAGGGGTCCTGTGTCGTCGTTGATGTGCGTAACCATGCGCTGTGAGCTTGATCTTCAATGTCGACGCGTTATCCAGCCCAGAGTCTTCGTTGTCCAGACCAGTCTCTGAGTCGTCCGGATCTGCGCGCGATTCCCAACGCAACTGAGCGAAGGCTTGTGTATTTAGCATCGCATGGGAGCTTTAGCATGGACTTGATCCTTTAAGAGGCACATACATCTTCAGTTGATGCGTGTGCAGGGGAAGCGATCGCCATTACGTTTGAGTTCGTTGCCGCAACGCATGGTTCAATAAAGTCGTGCACAAAAGCGATCAAGGTGCACAGCGATCAATCCTCGCTCCTGTGTCTTTGTCCACATGCGCTGCTTCTTTTGGATCGTGCATTCGTTGCTCTTATTGGTGCAGCATGAAATGACCTTAAAGAAAGCTTGCCATCCTCTGCCGGTGACAAGATCGCTCCTGAAGCTCAATGCCCTCTTTGATCCCGCGCTGACCGTGTTCTACTTGTGCAAACCGCTGTCCAGCTTTCGCAGCCGATCAATGCCTGAACCAGATACCAGCAGTGCCTTGTGTGAGACCGTTGTTGCTGGCTAGTCCTTCGATTCCTGACGCTGAAGTCAAGGCCTTGAAGCAGATGCAACATACATGCTTCGTATTGCCGATTCTGGGTCCCTCCGCAGCCTGCTCTGTATGCCCGCCTCGCCGCTGCCCATCCCCTCGTCGCCTTCGGTGGCATTCTCATGGTCTTCGACCCCTCCTCCTGGCAGCCCTCCGTCCTCGCCACTCTCTTGGCCTTCGCCGACACGCTGCCGCCACTGTCACCCACACTGCTGTCGTTGCTGCTGCCGTTAACGAGGCCGTTTCTGGTCCATCCGACTCCTCTGCAGATGCCACCGTCAATAGCAATGACCTTGGCAGTAAAGGCGTCTCCCGAAAGGGTAAAAACGGGGGGCAGCCTGTCTTGACCAGTGGATCCTGCTGGCAGCGGACATTACCACGGCAGCATCCCTCAGGAGACCGCACGCCGTCTTCTTCGTCTACCTTCCCTCGAACCATTCAAGGTAGACGAGGACGATCTCTGCGGCGCCGGTGCAGTGGTGACAAACATCAAGAATGTTGATGTCTGCTATTCGATAGTAGTGAACCCGACAACTGGCAAGACTGAATAGCGGCTTCAAGCACTTGGCTTTGGCCCTGACTTCAGAGGCAAGAGGACGATCCATCTGGGGATCATCACTTACTCTGAAAAAGATGCAAACGAGGTAAAGGTGTTGTGGGAGAAGCATATCAAGGAGCAGTGGCATACGAAAGACTATGCTCAGATTAGGGACTTTGTCAGGCGGGACTATTATGGCGAAGTCTTGTTGAGGAAGTTGGCCAGCTCTGACAGATTCAACCATGCAACAAGGGTCACCTCTTCTGCCCTTCGTCGGAAGCAATGCTCGCTGTTCACAAGCAGGACCTGCGATACGAAGCATGTATGCTGTATTTGCTTCAGTCTTGACTTGTCAGCAGTTGGGTCCTGCCGCAGCTTGCTTTGAATGCACACTCAAAGTATGGCTTGCTTCATGGAAGCGTGCAAAGCCTGAGTATTGCGTCAAGGTGATCAATCAGCGAGATAACAGGAAAGGCGTTAGCAGCAAGGAGAGTCTGAGTGTTGATGAGGCTAGACTTCTACCAACGTCCAACCTTTCGATGTTGCCGGCCAGGCACAACAACAGCACTCATGGCGATGTTTGGGTCCTCCCTGTGCTGCTTACAGAGCTTGTTTCGACGACGTCGTGGACCTGGACAGCTCCTTTTGTTGCCCTCCCTCCCCTCACCCCTCTGAAGGCAACGGCAGCTCAGTCTGTTGGCGATCCTGCTCGGATTGCCATTTCACAGATGGACTTAGCTGTTGCTGGCGCTGGGCCGGTCTTCTATGACTTTGGAGTCTTTCTCAATGCCAAGGAGAGGCTTGTTGCCCTTGCTCCCAGCATTGATCTGCGTTTCCAGCATGATCAAGTGCACACAAGCTCGTCGTGCTGGGTTGTGCCACGTTGGTACAACTGTGCCAAGGGTCCTGGACTTGGTCTGGTTGTCGAGCTCTTTGTGCTGACTGCTCAACTCAAGCATTTGAGTGTCAGCAGCAACGACGGTGTACAGCAAGTCTTGTTGGAGATTGGGTCCGTTGTTAGATGGATTCAGAAGCTTGATGAAGCGTTGGCATTGGCTTCGACAGCAAAGGGCAAGGGCAAGGGCAGTACGAAGACCATTGAGCTCATCGAAGATCTCTTCCACTCGCAGTCGACAAAAGCACAGGTGGGCGAGCTTATCGGTGAACTCCCTTTGGATGAATTCGAGTTCACCAACACTAGCGAATGTTGGAGCCAGTCAAAGCAGGACATGTGGAGAGAGACGAAGAACAAGGTCAGACCTTTTGTGTGCGACTTTGTCGAGCCTTTCCTGAAGGCTCACCCCTTCAAGCTCAAGCGCAATGGACAAGGCTTTCCGACGCTGTTCCTTCCTGCATCGACATTGACCTTTGATGTCTGCGTCTTTCTGCTTTGCCGCGCCACCTGGGCCAAGGCTAGTTGCGATTCCAGGAATAAGAAGCGGTATGCTACTGATGACGACGGCAACGACAACGGTGATGACGATGACAACAACAGTGAAGGGTACAGCAATGTTGGACATCAGTTCATGGGCCCTCTGGCCGTTGCAGCCTACATGCTGATGATGGCGGCAGAGACTCTTCCGTTGGCGTCGGTGTTGTCGGTAGACCCTTTCGATGGTCATTGTCTTCCTGACCTGTGGTCTGGTCTACCGCTTTTCTCTGGACCAACAACTCAGGAGGGCAAGTTCCAGCAAATTTGGAGGACGCATGACGATCGTGACATCCAGAACAGGGTAAAGTGTGAGATTTATGGTTTGGAAGTGGCAGAGCAGTTGGCAGATGGAGACCGAAGGTTTGACATCTAGAACCATGAAATTGAGGATGAGCTGAGACACAGGCATTGTACACTCTACTTGATGGGGTCTTGCTCAGTCCGACACATCTGCCCTTCCTGCAAGTGCATCATTTGGTTTTGCTTGGAGGTAGGGGTGGAAATGCAATGCTTTGACTGCTCAGTTGACAAGTGGGACTGCATCTGGCGTCATTCAAAGCTGGAGGACTTGCTCCAGTTGATTCATGATTGAGATCTAGCCAAGATTGCTACTGGGCCAAGTCTTGCTGTAGATGAGGCTCATCTGCTCCATTCACAGTCTGCTGCTGCTGCTGCTGCTTCCTCCTCTGTTGCTGTGCTCACAAGTCTGCCCATGTTGCCTTCAAGGTTTGACCAAAGCAACAATGCTGCCAACAAAGTCCATTGTGCTGTGTTGACCAAAATAGTGCATTTGCTGCTGCGGGCCAGTTCCCCTTCAAGTCTGTTGAGTGACCCCTGCACCCTTGCCCTCACTCAGACCGACTTTGTTGCACAGTTGTATGGCTTCAGTCTCTTCCCAAGTGCCTTGCAGCTCTCACACCCAGCATCGATTTGCACTTTCAGCATGATTGTGTGCATGCTCTCTCATCATGCTGGATTGTCCCACGCTGGTACAATGTTGCAAAGCAAGATGGTCCTGTAGTGATGACTGAGTTGCATCTGCTGGCAGCACAGCTGCAGCACTTGACTCTGAGCAGCAATATGCAGACATTGTTGGAGATTGGCAACTTTATCAGGCGATTGCAGAAGCTTGAGGAGGGTTCTCACAAGTGGAACACAGGCAAAGGATGGTGTCACAGGAACTGAGCAATCGGCGATAGACCTGCCTTATCACCTATTCCAATCCAGATCGGCGGTAAGGCTTGGCTAACGCCAATTCAGGGTTCAACAGGTTTCAGCAGGCTGAACCCACTGGCAGGCCTCATGGTGGGCATTGGGGTAGTGCATGCTGGAGCGTGAGGTCGTAGGGACAACTACAACTGACTGGGTAACGACATTCATGACCACAGACTGACAAAGAGTCAGTCGTACAAAAGGACACCTGAGTCTCGGTCCCATGCAGGTCGTGGGTGTTGGAAATCGGAGTGATTTACCTTCACCAATCCAGCACTCAGCCAATCACTGTGTGTTCAATGGGTTGATGGTGTAAACTCTGCATTGTAGGGACCTACATTGCATTCAAGGTGGCTCAAACATAAATGCATTGCTGCATAACACATTCACACTTCCACAAACTCAAAGTCATGCCAGACTCCATTGGGTTCATACCTGCTCACACCTGGGTGACTGGACAAATCATCATACAGCAAATCCATTGTAGGTGTCTACAACAACAATGAGATGCTGACAATATAAGATGATGCCACCCTAAGGCAATTGGAACAGCCTGGAACAAATCCAGTCAAGTGACAATCAATTGTCATTGGACAACAAACAATGACCACAGGGATGGATGTTGACCAATTGGGTGTCACAGACCCAACAAGCCAATGATGATCAAGGAGAAGCAGAGCAAATAGGATTGACTTGTTGAGCTTAGGAAAGGTGACAGGTACAGGGCACTTGTTGGCCCCCAAGCAGCATTGTAGGCATCTACTTTGCATAGATGGCACAAACTATGCTGGGAACTGCATTACTTGGGGGGAGCTGGACAAGCCCCTTGGAGGGGAGACAAGTAGACAGGACACCACACAACACACATATATAGAGCACATGTATTGTAGTCATAGTCAATCTCCTCATTGAATTGAATCAGTATTTCCTCTACTGTATACTCATTATAGACACCTACAATCACATTATCGACCTCCACTACTCATCATACAGCTGTACAATCCAAAGCTACCATGGATCATCAAGACCTATCAACTCTCCCCATGTTACCAGAATGTTGGTATCACAACATCAATATGCCCCTGAGTAGATTGATATCCTACTATGGTAATCCATTGATGGTCCCTACAATACAATCCTTGGTACCTCAAATTGGCTAGCAACCTAACCAATCCAGATCACCTGATCCCAGAACATACTTTCCCACAGTGGGCACATGTACTTGGAGATGAAGGTGGGAGGCCGGTCCAGCGGCTCTGGGGGTTCTGGCACAGCCAGAGGAGGAAGAGTATATAGCTACTCATGCATTGTTGAGTGGAAGAGCCAGGAGCTCATCCGCTCTACCATACATTTTGTTATAATGTACATTTAGCAACTATAGCTTAACAGTATGTCCTCCTGTCTTGTGGCCTAGCAATCTCAGTGTGTTGCTAGCTACTTGTGTGCCTCTGTTTGAGTCGGAGAACCAGACAGTCTTACTCTTGTGTGCCTCTGTTTGAGTTGGAGAACATAGAGAGTCCAATCAGCACTCAGGCCTTGGCCATCAGCCATTGCTCACCCCTCACCCATTGACAATGACAACGACCTGTCATCATTGTCAGCAACAATGCCCTTCACAATCTGCTCACCCCTGTCGAGAGCATTGTATTACCAATCTGTTTGAGCATGCTGTGCTGTCTCTGGATGGGATGACAACAGCAGTAACTGGAACAGGTGTTAACTGTCAGTTAGTGCCGAGCTCATCTGAACCAGGCGTTAACGCGTGTTACCCGCCGAGTTCGCTCTCCGGTCACCGTACCGCTGACAGATGGGCAGATGACAAATGGAAGATCGAGGCAGTCGAGAGTCTCTTCTACTCGTCAACACCGACTGAGGCTGGCGACCTCATTTGTCAGTTGCCTGTGGAGACATTCGAGTTCAAGGATAGGAAGTTCATGTCGTTGCGAGACAAGCAGGAGATGTGGACTGAGATGGCAAGGCAAGGTAGATGCTTTTGTACGTCGCTTTGTCGAGCCGTTTCTGGCTGCTCATCATCATCTGGGTATCATTCTTCTGCGTAATAAAGATGGGTTGCCCACCTTCTTCCTAGCTTCACACACCTCAACTTCCTTGCTGATCGAGCACAGAAAGCAAAGCAGACCTGCGATTCCAGAACTAGACTAATTGCCCACACTGATCACACTCGATTTTTCCACCCGGGCTTCAAGACCAACGCTCCCCGCTTGGCACACTGGAAGCCGCATCTGGACCACATCCGCCTCGACTCGCACACCGACTCACGCTCTTCTCGTTCGGCACATCACACTCCCACGCACAGCCCCGAGTTTCAGTGAACACGATACAAATATCATTTTCGATTCCAGAAGCAAAAAAAAAAAAAAAACCGAAGCCAAAGAACAGAAAAAGCTAAGAGAGTGTTTATATGAAAAGCAGAGAGAGAATTATAATAAATGAAGCAAAGCGAGAGTGAGCGGAAAGAAAAAGAATGTGTATGGAGCAGAGTCCTAAGCAAATGAGGGTAAAGAGGTTTCGACTTCTATCCGGCAAGGGGGGGGTATATCGATCTACAACAGGTGCATGCGCAGCGGTGTGGGTTCAGCACGACGCGAGAGCAGACCGTTCAGCGCGCCAGCGACAGGGTTGGATGTGACAGCAGCGGCAGCAGAGCTTCCTGCAGATGCCGCAGCCTGTGTCACTGCAGAGGCGCCAGAAGCCGCAGCCTGTGTCAGTGAAGATGCGCCAGAAGCAATTGCTGTTGAAGCCGCAGATAGTGGGTTGGTCGATGACGCCGAGGTAGCGCTGACCGACGACGAAGCGCCAGGACAGCCGGCTTGCGATTGGATCGGGTTGAGGATGCCAACACCAAGACCCTGGGTGAGGCCAGTGAGCGTACACAACAAACCCTTGCTGGCATCCGAGAGACCGCCAACGACGTTGCCCTGCGACAAATCGCCCAAGAGATTGCCGAGAATGTTTTCAAGATTCGTCCCTGTGCCCAGAATTTGGTTGATCAATCCAGTAATCGTTTCGACCGGGTTGAGCGGAATCGGAATACCACCAAGGTCAAGAAAGTATTGCGTTGGGATATTGATCTCGTCGTACTCGAGACCAGGCGTCAAGTAGCTGTCGCCCGGCGAGGGACCCAGTCGAACGGGGATCCTGTTGTAAATGTCGAGATTCTTGCCAATGACACCCAGCGAGCCCAACAGGCCCTTGGGCAAGATGACGTTGGGGATACGGGGTGATGTTGCTGAAGTCCCAACTCCAGTGCCGAAAGGTGTCGGGAAAGTGTACGACACCTGCGCGTCTGGGTTCGACGGATCCCTGGACGATCCTGTAGTCTTGGCACTGGTCTGCAAAGCAACAATGTAAAGACCGGTTTGCAGCTGGTTTTGAATTGTGATATCAATCTCGACCACGGGTTTTGGCGCACCCGGAATACCCAAGATGCCAGGCAGACCAGTGATGAGTGTCTGTGCCGTGAGATAGACCCTGATGTTGGTCACAATACGCGAAGCAATACCATTCAATGTCGTCGTCAGCTTGATTCCCGCAAGAGCAGGTCGGAGCGAGTCGTAAGGAGTCAAGTTGGTCTGAGGACCCTGCGAACCGTCAATGGTGAGCGCTGCCTGCTGAGGCGAAGTGCCGTCGGAGAGCGCGGGCTGCACGTAGAGCTGAAGGAGCTGCTGTGCCGTCGTGTCGTTGGCGTTGGCAGGCGCATAGTAGAAGTACGACTGAACCAAGTTGCTTCCGGGAATCAGATCAAGCACAGGAATCTCGGCTCGACCAATAACGACGCCCGAGAACAGGACAGGCAGGAACACCTCGTTTGTGAAGACGGTCAAGTTCGACGGGTTCTCGAGCGTGACCTTGAGCGGGACCCACAAGAACGCTGCGGTACCACTGCTGACCATGACATCCGAGAGCGATGTGACACCGTTGAAGCTGTTGATACCAGCGAGCGAAGTGGTCACGTTGAACGGAATGCCACCGATAGGAATGTTTCCGATCACCGTCTTGGCCACGACGTCAGTACCACCACGAAGATCGAATGTACCTCGAGGCGTGTCGGTAAGCTGAGCGAAGAACGCCTGGAAGTTGGGACGATCGACGGCCACAATGTCTTGCCTGCGCCACATGAGCTGCAGAGCCTGGAAGTCGCTCGGACCGCGCGAGGTACCAGCCTGCACATTGGACAGAGGCAGGTTGAGGTAGGCGGTGTCGCCGTTGGCATACGACAGGTTGATGTGCGGCGCAGCCTGGATGGGCTGCAAGCTGAACATGAACGGATTGGCGAACGTAGCGATGGTCGAGTTGGAACTCGATGGCACCACATACGAGTTGGCAGGGTCGCCGTTGACAAACACGGTCAAATCCGAGAGCGTGATCGAGAAGATGATCTGGTAGATCCTGCCGGGAAGCGTGACGTCGATGGTGAGCGTCCTGAAAGCAGCACTGAGCCAGTTGACAGGCTGGTTGCCGTTGGCCTGCGTGACGACGGAGACACCCTTAACCTGCAAGGTCTGGTTCTTGCCCTGCAAGAAGTTGGTGAAGAGGATACCGGTGTTCTGCAGATCGCGACCGGACTTGGCGGTGATCATACCCTCGAGCACCGTGTTGGTGGTTGTAAGAGCAGCCAGGAACAGGTCGGTCGAGTGCACAGGACCAATATCGGTGCCCATGAAGAAGATCTCGAAGTTGGCTGTGTCGAGCTCGATACCGAGCGTAGCCGGGTTGGGAATGGTCGTGTCGGTTCGGATGAGCAACGAGTTGCTCGTCTCGCCGTAGATGTCGAAGTTGCTCACAGTGACACCGGGTAGGTTGTTGAACGCCAAGAAGTCGATGTTCTTCGAGATGATGACATTGCTGTAGATGATCTGCAGCGCGCGCACGGTGAGGTGCTGCGACGAGACGGTCCACTGGAATCCTGGGTTGTGCAAGATGTAGGTAGCAAAGTCCGTGAAGGCGCCCAAGTTGGTGATGGTCAGGTGACCGCTCGTCCTGAGGTCAGGAACACCCTCGTTGGCAAAGGCACAAATGGGCGGCAACGTGAGCTGAGCAATGTTCCTGCCCTGCCATGTAACCGTCAAGGGCTCGGTGAACTCGATGTACGCATCGAAAGGACCCGTGTTGGTAAGCGAACCAGCGAGCGAAACATCAAAGCCAGTGTTGGTGACGCTAGTGATGTTGGCGATGTTGACCTTGAGCACGGCCTGGTCGACAATGTTCTGCACAATAGGCGCACCAGCCGGACCAAGCAGGTAGAGTGCGGTGCGATCCGTGTCGGTCGGGACAGGCTGCTGCACAAAGTTGAGGTTGGTAGCGTAGTCGTCCAACTTGGTGCTCGACTGAATGTCGAGCCTAGAGGTGAGACCCTGGAGCGTTCGCAGAACCGCATCGAGCACGTCAAACTGTCTGCCAGACACACAGTTGGGAGGGTTGAAGTCAGGGTAAGGGCTGACTGTCGTCTGCGTCGAAGCCTGCGCCAACACCTGTGCGAAGAGTGGAGGCAGAGGACCAAGGTCAACACCCTGTGCAGCAGCAGCCGCCTGCACGAAGCGGATGAGGTTCTTGGGGTCGAGATCGAAGTTGAAGGGCAGGTAGCGTGACGATGGTGGTGTGACCGGGGCACGGATAGGGTTGTTGGAGACATCCTGGTTGATCTCACCGAGGAAGATGCCCTGGTACGAAGCGTCGGCCTTGACCTTGAGCAGGTTGATCGAAGCGGTGAAGGGTTGCGCAGGTCGAAGTTGGCCTGAGCAATACCGGTTTGCGCGATGTTGGGAGGGATGGTGAGCCTGGCCCTGGTGATGAGCAGCTGCCTGAGCGGTGGAATGTCGGCGTTGAGACTGATACCGAGAGCGCCTGCTTGAGCGACTCGATCGGCGTGGTGTCTCGCGTTCCCTGAATGATGGTGTTGGAGACGATCGCCTGCACGTAGTTCTCGAGAAGCGTCTGACCAGCGCGCACGTTGTCAGCACCCTGAGGCGAGTAGCGTACCTGAGTAGGGACGATGTTGGTACCAGGCACCAGCACAAGGCCGTTGATGACAGCGGTACCGATCAAGCGGTTCATGAACATGACCTGGAATGTGACATCGCCCGTACCGATGGTGATGTGCGAAGGGTTGAACAGCGTCGCGTCCACGTTGATCTGGAGGTACGAAGGGTAGCCGTGGAAGACATCCAGGTTCGAGATGACGGCGGGACGAGCGTTGAGGTTCTGCAGACCCAAGAGGTTCGTGTCGACGTTGAACGGAATGTTGTCGATGGACAGAAGACCAGCAGCGGTGTTGGCCTTGGTGTTGGCTCTACCGTTGAGGTTGAACGTGACCTGCGTTCCCGCGGTGGTATCAGCAAGAAACTGGGAGAACCTGGGATGCTGGTTGCCGTAGACCGAGAAGGGCACGTTGCTGAACATGAGCGTCAAGATTCGCGCAGTGACATCCGTGATCGAGGGCGAGAGCGGAATGTCGAGTACAGCCATGTCCTGGCCCTGGTAGCCTGCAATGAAGCCACCACCGACCTGCTGGATGTCCAAAGGGAAGGCAAAGGGGATGAAGAACTCGGACTGCGTGTCGTTGGAGCTCGTCGGCGGGTTCCAGGCGCTTTGCGTCGTAAAGAAGAGCGAGATCTGGTTGATAGAGATGGTTCGAATGACGGTAAACTTTTGCGAGGGCAGAGAGACTGCTACGGAGAGCGCCTTGATACCGTCGTTGAGCCATGTCACACTTTCCGGACCGGCATAGTCACCCAACACCATCACCTCGGTGTTCAAATTGGCAACGAAGCGCGTAAAGATCTCGGAGAGAACGGCGAGACCTTGGTCGGTAGTCTGCGGCACCAGTCGACCCACCAGCGGCAGGGTGGTGACGGCGAGAGCTTGCAGCACAAACTGATCCTGGGCAGCAGAAGGTCCGATGAAGCTGTTGTTGCGATCCAGGTTGACACCAAAGCGAGAGAGCTGCACACCGACCTGCGACGGGTTGTAGATGGTGGTGGCGGCGGTGAGGTGGATACCACCAGCGGGATCGTTGGAGGGCAAATCGAACGAGTTGATGATGACACTGTTTCTGAGACCGTTGAAGGCGCTGAGGATAACGTTCTTGGAGATGGAGATGTCGTTGACCTCGATACCAAGAGCAGCAACGCTGAGACCGTCACCAGCAATGTTCCACACGAAGCTCTGCTCGGTGAGCAGGTACCTGGTGAACTCGGTGAGGTAACCAACATCGGCAACGACAAACTCGGCGAGGATCTCGAGAGTGGCACCGACGTCACCGGCGAGCGAGACGTTGGGCATAGCAATCTGACCGAGGAGTCGACCGTTCCAAGTGACGTTGAGACCGTTGGTGAACTGGATCGTAGCGTCAAAGGGACCCGAGTTGGTGATGGTACCCTGCAGAGCGGTCTGGAACGAGTTCTGCTGAGGGTTCAGAATCGTGACTCGGTCGATGTTGAGGATGGAATTGTCGACGATCTTCTGCACGATGGGGCCAGCAAGAACCGGCAGCAACTTGTTGAGCGTGACATCGGTACCAAGCGGCACGTTCTGCTGAGCAAAAGTGAGCGTGGTAGCGTAGTCACCGATGGTAGCATCCGAAACAATCTCGAGGTTGGCGGTGGCACCCTGGAAGGCACGATCGATGTAGCTGGGCAGATCGAAACCAGTGTAGAGGTTGGCTCGCTTGGTGAGCTTGCCAGCCTCTTGGAGTGCGTGTGACTCGTCTCGCTCGGCCCAATCAGCAACATGGGCGAGCGTCTCGACGTTGTTGACGCCGTCCATCATGGCATGAGCCAGCTCGTTCTCCTCCTCGTAGTCGTAGCTGTCCTCGGCATCGTCAAAGTTGAGCGAACGGCGCGAGTTAGCCGAAGTGCTGGGCGTCAGCGTAACCACCGAGCTGGACAACACCATCGAGGTACGCTGGGTTCTGACCGCTCTGCACGACAAGCGCTCGCACAAGACCAAAGATGTCGGGAGGGTAGAGGTTGAGGCCAAGCTGGACGGGAGGCGACTGAGTGACGGCACGACCCTGGGCGACAAAGTTGAGTGGGGTGTCGATGCTCGCGACAAAGATGCCGTGCGAGGTGACGTTGGAGCGAATGCGCGTGATGGTGAGCGGCGAGGAGAAAGGGTTGTTGAGGAAGACAGTCGAGTTGGCAATGTTGTTGGTGATGCCCGTGGTGTCGAGGACGGTCAAGTTGGCGGATCGCACCAGCGACGTCTTGAGACCAGGCAGCGTAGTTTTGAGGCGGATCTGCGAAAGAGCCGGCAGCAGCGACGAGACGGCGGTGGAGCCCGAGAAACCGTTGATGCCAAGCTCGGTGTCCTGGCCCGAGATGAAGCGATTGAGCGTCTCGAGACCGTAAGGGCTGGCGTTGGGGTCGAACGAGGAAGTGGCGTTGACATCGTTTCTGCCAGTCATGAGGTTGAGGCCTGGAATGGTGACGGTACCGAGCACGTCGTGGTTGACCAGCTGGAAGTTACTGTCGCCGATGGTGAGGTTCAAGTTGGAGGGGTTGACCAGTGTGGTTCCGACGGCGAGATTGATACCACTGCTGGTACCGCCCGTGACATCGACGCTGGTGATGAGGGTTGGGTAGGCGTTCAGACCCTGCAGACCCAAGAGACCGCTGTCGACGTCAAAGAGGATGCCGTTGAGCAAGACACGGCCCAGAGGAGTGTCGGTGATGGCCTTGGCTTGACCCTGGAGACGGATAGCAGTTCCGTTGCTGAGGGTGAGGTAGGTCTGGAAGTTCTCGAGCTCCTTGCGTGCAGCGGCGGAGTTGTTTGCGAGCGTCAAAGTGGAAGGCGGCAAGGTGAGGTTGAGCGTACCTGCAGTCTGACCAGCACTGACGAGCGAGAGCTGCGTGGTGGTGTTGGAGTAGGCCGAGTTGATGGTAGCCACTTGGGCACCGTCGAAGAGGATCGTAAACGTGTTGGCAGTGTTGACGATGGACAGCGAGAAACCGAAAGGAAGACCAAGCACAGCGGAGAGAGCGCTCGAGAAGGCGGTTGGGTCGTAGGCGGTCTCGGGGGTGTAGACCAAAGCCAAGGAGCCGATGCTGATACTCTTGATGGGGTTGATGGGCGCAGGCGCCTTGAGAGGTACGGCAAGCTCGAGAGCGGTGATACCGGTGCTGAGCCAGCCGATGTTCTCGCCGTTGGCCTGTTGGACAGAAACACCACGAGCCTGGGTAGGCAGCGTCTCGCCGTTGATGTAGCCGGTGAAGAGCTGTCCGAGCAGATCGAGCGCGGTAGCGTTGTCGTTGTGAGGAACGAGACGACCGTTGAGCGTGATAACGTTGCGACCTGCCGAGACGTTCAAGTTGGTGGTGGTAGCCGGGCCGAGGAACATGCCTTGATAGTAGAGACCGAGGTTGAGCGTGCCAAGCTGTACACCGAAAGGTGAAGGGTTGACGAGCGAGGTGGTGACGGAAAGCGAGATACCACCGGCTGGGTCATCACCGGGAAGCTGGAAGTCAAGAATCTCTACATCCTCAAAGTTGTTGAAACCTTTGATGATGATGTGCTTGTTGAAGACGAGGTTCTTGTACGTCGGGAGGAACGAGAAGGCCTCGGCATGGACGCTAGAGCAATTGAGCTTCCATGTGAATTCGGGTTGAGAGATGAGGAACTTGGCAAACTCGCCGAAACCTTGGACGTCGTGGATCTCAAAGTTGGTGGCCTAGGGTGAACATGGGGAAAAGAAGATGGTGAGTGGGATGAAGGAAGGAGGGAGGGAGGGAAGAGTCAATGGCAAAGCGGAGCGGAAAACAAAAAAAACCTAAAAACTAAAAACTTACCTGCTTGATACGGGCATGGCCAGCGGCAGCGCCAATGTAGTCGAGTCGGAACTGACCCAAGTTGACCTCGGTGAGGGTCTCTGGGGAAGCCTTCTGACCGGGGCCAGGTGGCAGGACCCAATAAACCTGAACGGGTTCGCGGAAGTAAAGGTGGGCAGGGAAGATGCCGACCTTCTTGGTCTGACCTTGGAGGGTGAGCGGGAAGGAGGTGTTGCCGGGGTTGGTGATGTTGGACTGGTCGACGTGAAGCACGGCGGTGTGGAGGGCATGGTTGGCTACGGCGTAGAGGACAGGAAGCAGAGTGATGGCGAGGGTGACGAGGAGGAAAGCGGGAGCAATCAAAAGACAGCAGTAGCCGAGTTTCCTGGAGAAGTACTTTTTCTCGTAAGGACTGCCGCGAGCACGAATGAAACCGATGGGTTGACCGGGCTGGTAGAAACCATCGGCAGCGGGAGTGTCCGAGGCGACGCTCTGGGGTGCAGAGCGTCGACGGAGGTTCTCCCGGGAGCCGTAGCCGTCGTCGGCCATTGTGATTGGGGACTCAACTCCCTAGCAGGAGGTGCGAGATGGTGATGAGGAGTAGGAAGGTGGAGTCTGGGACGAAAGGGCGATGGATTGAGGTCTATCCCTAGTCGATGCTTCTGTTCGCTGTTGGCGCGATGCGGTGCGAGGTCGATGATGTAGATGCTAGTGTTGAAGCGTCGCTAAGGAGTGATGCTATAGTCGACAAGACCTAAAGACGGATAGAAACCCTAACACGACAGAACCCAGAGATGGTGGTGGGTATTCAAGAACAACCGACCGAGTCAACAGAGAGAGGAGGAGCGGGTGTCGAAAGACGACCGTGTCGATAGGGTGGGATGGTCGGATGGATGGTCGAGGAGGGTGACGATGATGGGTGATGGTGATGGTGACCAGGAACGGGGAATTGGAAAGGTGAGATGGTGGCGTCGACGTCAGCAGAGAGAGAGAGAGAATGGGCGAGGGCAAGATGGCGTCGACGCAGCTTCGACGAGGAAACCGGAAGGGCAATCCAAGGCACGAGTCAGGCAAGAGAGGATCCGGGGTGCAGAACTCAGACACAGAGCGCCAGACGAGACGAGACGGGGTAAAGGAGGGGGAAAAAGAGCTGGTACGACGAGAAGACCAACCAATTCGAATTCAGCAGCGGGCACAACGACATGAGCATCAGCGGAGGCGGCAGAGGATGAGCAGCAAGATAGCTCGAGTCGAGCTGGTCGAGGCTTTGCAGCTCCTTTACGCCGTCAAGTGAGAGAAGTGTGGACGGATGGAAAATGGAGCAAGGGCGATCGGTCCGTTTCATGGCAAATGCAGCATTGGCAGGTCGCTAACGTTGGATGCAGAAGGAAATTAGCCCAGACGGGGCAAACTTTGCTAGCAAATATTGAGTAGAAAAGGGGCAGAAAGGGCGAGAGAGAGACAGCTGATTGGCGGGGTCAGGAGAGAAGAAGCGGGATTGCCATCAAGCCAAAAAAAAAAAAAAAAAAAAAAAAAGGAGAATACCAATTGGTTGGGACGTCGAACAGCGGCGGCGGTTGGACACTGCGACCAACGGCGGTTCAGAGGGTGTGTGTGTGTGTGTGTGTGTGTGTGAAGGCTTTCAAGGATGCATCAAGCGAGGCTCGAGCGATAAATTGGCAAATGCAGCATCGACAGCAGACAACGATCAAAACTCTCTAAGCGAGTCTACCGAAAGAGGAAGTGTTTTTTGTTTTTTTTTTTCCTCTTCTTTCTTTTTTTTTTTTGTTGATATGCAGCGCTATTTATCCTGCCAGCAGTCTAACATAGTTCGATCGGATGCAACGACGCCTTCAACTCAGGATCTTTTGAAACACAAAGCTTTAAAAATGAGAAGAGGGCGGAATCAAGATGACGGTGCAAACGTCGTGCAAATCGCTGCATCGAGCAACGCCTTGCATGCGGGTTTTCTTCTCTCCTCTTTGAATTCGAACACCGCTTTCGCGCCACACCACAATCGCAGCCGCCTTTCTCCTCGTGACATTGCGGACCACTTGCGGTTCCAGAATGCATGTGCGTTAAGAAGCACAGATCCCACCTTGTTGCGATTTTCTTCATTGTCAGAACAAGGGTCAATGCTTGGAAATTTGGTTGCATGGCTCGATGCCGAATGTTCTTTCTTGGATCCGTTTGTGAAAAGAGCCTTTTCTTTTTTTTCTTTTTTTTTTTTGAGACGAGAACAGAGCATGCGTGCGCGGGGCAACAATCGAGCATGCGCGGGCGTTTCACAGCAGCAATTTTGTATTGTGGTTTCAGTTAGGCGAGGTGGTCGGGGCGCAGACAAAAACAAAAAAACAAAAAAAAACAAAAACAAAACGATTTTCAAAGCCGAATTTGTTACTATAGAGGATCTCCATTCCCGGAAATCCTCTGGTCTTGTGCATTGCAACTGTCAGCCTGCTCTTGACGGTTCGATTCTACCGAACGAGGGCTAAGTTAGTCATCCACTGGCCTTGTTTGTGGACCAAATGGACTGTACTGTGGACCTTGGAGGGTCTCAAGAACTTCGCCTGTTGCCGTCCCTGATTTCAGTCGGTCACCTCGCTTAGAGTTGGGTTGTTAATAGGAACCCTGCGCTGAAAATGCACCAGCTGCAACTGCAAACTTTCATGGGAATATTGGGCAAACATTGCCCCGCAAGGCTGGTAAATTTGGCCGTAGGTGATTCCATTCCGCCTGAGACTCCCTTTGGTCATGTCTAGACAACGGCGGCAGCAGACGGATCAACCTATGAAACGAAAGCTTTAGATCGGGGATTCTGGCAAATCGCTTTGGATGGAAGTTCAACTCCCGCGTTCCACAGACGTACGTCTCTCTCTCTGTGTCAGACGCCTTACAGCCTTTGCTCTCCTCAAACGGGTAATGCTTCCCTGCTGCTGTGACTTGGGTACGCCCTTGGATCATTTTTGAGTGGCCGATTTCAATCTCCGACCGTTTTAGCTTGCTTTTCACGCCCTATTCTTTGTGAGGTCAGCTGAGAGCCGAATCGGGCGGATGATCAAGACCCACACGCTCACACACAGCAACGATTCTCTTCCGCATTTCCAAGCTTCATCCCCACTCACTCAACCCCGGATTGGTGGTGAGGGATCGACAGGCACGCTTGGCACGCTTGGCACGCCTTGCAAGCAAAGCTGGATTGCCTCTTGACATTGCCGGCCCACAATCAACCGGATTCACGAACCACCTTACGCTGTCCGGCGTAAGACGAGTCACACATCGTCTAGATGTGTCTGATATCAGTGCGGGGCTCCTCAATCCCATTGTCGGCCGCCGATCAATGCCTGCTTGTACACCAGAAAGCTTCACGATCGCACATCAAATGGACAATCAACACACGAGTTACAACAACATGATACAGAAAACAAAATGCATCCAGAAACAAAACGTCGTGAGTAGAGCATCTTCAATCACGCTTACCCACCATGAAAGCACCTTTGACAGGAAGGTTGCGTAGCTGTAGAGCACCGAGACCCGAGTTCCAGATCTTGGCTCGGCTCGATCCTTCAATGCCCACCAACGCTCCTTGACCCGTCACCAGCTTCCACATGAACGATCGAAAGATGCCTCCACGTCCAGGCAGCACTGTAAATGGAACGTCCTTCAGCACCGCTCGCAGCAGCTTGCGCTCTCCCTTGGGATCAGTCGGGTCGATAAACGTCTCGGCGGGTGCAAAGTCGTATGGCCTCACACGTCCAAACGCATGTTCCGGCAACGGATCCGGAAGAGGTGGCACAGGTTCGGGCTCGCTCTTCTTTGGATCGTCCTTTGATGTCGTCGAGACGGCTTGCTCATCTCCTGCTGATATACCGAGGAAAGCGAGCCTCTTGAGACTGTCAAGAGCCCCATCGACCAAGTTGAAGCGACTCATCGATCCTACCGCCTCCATCTCGATGCTCTTGCGCATGCTTGGCGGCAGACCGTCGTACACCAGAATGTCTGGCCACATGTGCGTGATCTTGACATCGATGCTGCTCAACTGTCCCGGCATGTTCATCTCGCCCATCACAGTGCCGCTGCACAACAGCTTGTCCTTCTCAAACGGATGCGGCGTGATCTTGAGATCGTTGATCGTCACGTTCTTGATCAACTCGGTCACTTTGGCTCCTGGGAAAGAGATGGGCAAGTCCACCAGACGGAGCGCAGAGTCGATCCAGTCTGGCAGATCCGAACCATCACCTGGAAGCTCGTCGAGCGGCTCTGAGGCGACAGGCGGCTCAGCATAGTTCGAATGCTTGGAGCTCTTGGGTTCGCGGAATGGCGACCCGCCTCGGACGTAGACGGTATTGTTTTCGCCGCGCAAGAAGCGGCTAAGGAAGTTGCTCAGCGCTACCTGTTGAGGCGAATCCTTCGGTTTTGGATCGGAAGGCGCGTCACCCTTCTCTGAGGTATAATCAGCTGTTCCAATACTCTGATCAGCATTGAGAGAGATCTGACCCTCAGATAGATGGCCCGTAAACTGCATGTCCTCGTCTTGCGGCAGTGGCACGACACGGCCGAGCAGCTCGACCTCGACCACCTTTGCCCCCGTAAGCTGGAAAGGCTCTGTAGCAACAGCAGCCATCAAGACAGCGCCACCATCATCATCGCCTTCCGCACCCTCCATGGCATGTTTTGTGCCGTTCTTGGGATGCTTGGGCGCGGGCGGTACAGTGGCATCGGCAGGAAGATAGATACCAAAGGGCAGGCTGTATCGTACGTTTCCTTGCAGCACCTTGCCCAAAGGATTTGTCGCGATTGCCTTGGCCTTGATGCCGAGGGCACGCGTCACCATTGATGACCAGAAGCTCTCCTTGTCTTTGCCATCGTCGTCACCATCGTCACCATCGTTGCCGATCTCGAAAAACTCGTATCCGTCCACCTTGAGCAGGTCATCCGGGTTGGTATCATCATCCAACTTGGGCACCTTTTCGTGCACGGGACTTCGAATGCGCTGCTGTGCAATGTCAATGCGACGTGGCATATCAAAGAAGCCAGCCTTGCGGCCGTGGTTGATACCCTGGATTTCGGACTTGGCAAGACCACGAACACGCAAGTTTGCAATCTTGATGTCGAGCTGTGCGAACCCTTTCTTGATGGCGTGCTGCGCGTAGTCCATAATGTAGGGGGCGGGCACCACAGGTTTGAGCAGCACAGTGAGGTTCAGTGGGCTCATGTTGTGCTGCGCTGCTGGTGTGCTGTGGTTGCCGAGGATAGGTGGTCGAAGGGCATCCTTGTGGTCCTTGTGCTTGTTACCATCGATCTTGCGATTCAGAGCTGGCAAGGGCAGCACGAGAGGGTCGAGCTGGAAACGAAGCATGTCGCGAGGATCGAAGGCCGCGAATGCCAGGCTGGCAGGCGGCAGCGCTTCTTGCTCCCAAGCGGCACCAAGTTCTGCGAGACGAACTTCACCGATATCCACTTGAACACCAGCGACTTTGCCCATAGCCCATTCGACAAGCTTGCGCTCCTTGTTCTTCCACCAGCCCTGCTTGCCGCGCTGTCCGAGCCAGAGATCGAGTGCATGGTCGGGATCAAGACCAAAACGTGCGTCGACACGGACGAGAATGCCGTCATCTGAAATATTCAACAGCTGCAGGCGATCCGGTCCTTTGAGTAGGAGGGATTCATCGAGGATGCGTGACTGCGCTTCTGGAGAAAGAGACTTGAGCGTTGCTAGATAAAGGTGAGACACGGCCACAGCGATGAGAGCAAGCAAGATGAGGAGAAGAGCGGCGACGGTGTAAAGAGAGCGCATGATGAACGGGTGCTCGTGTTTCCATGCGGCAAAGGAAGCAGCCGAAGATGTATGGATGGACCTCGAATTCCTGCGGGAAGCTGATGCGGTAGCGGTGTTTCTGCGCTGTTTGCGACGTCGCATCAGTTTGGCAGAGTAGGCCTTGTCACCGCCCCAGAGTTTTGAAATATTGAGCCAAGCACGATCCAGAGGACCGATCGCATTGCTTGCCTGTCCATTACGTGTTGAGCCGCCCAAGAGGGAGCTTCGTTCGTGGTCCCCCTGCCCAGGAGGCAGACCAGTCTCGAGCTCTTCATCGTCTACATCGGCATCGAGACCCTCGGCTTCCGCGTCGCTATCAGGATAGATGGGTTTCCTGCCGTGGCGCAGTGGTTGCTGTGAAGAGGAGATGCGTCGCTCGAGCGGTGGAGGTGGTGCTGCGTCGTTGGATGGTCTTTGAGAGTTGGATTCAGTGGCAGCAGCTGCGCCGTCCACTTGAGGTGCAGCTGAGCCGACCTTGATCGCCTCGTCCGCCATGATGTAGCAATGGCTGGATCGACAGCTGAGCGAAAGAGTGGTGGTCGTAGTGTCGGATGGCAAAGGATGCAGGGACCCGTTTGGCTCTGTGTGTATCTCGAGTGCGGGCTGCAAATCTTGCGGCAGCAGAGCAGTCGCACACTCTCCATGCAGCCAAAGCCAAAGCCAAAGCCAAAAAAATAAAATAAAATAAAAAAATAAAAATGCGAGAGGGGCTCTTCGGCTGTGCGGAATTCTGCAGCTGCTCAGCCTCGATTTTGGTGCAGGGCACGAAAGAAGACAGCGAGATCGGGGTCGATCGGGCAACCATGAGCTTCTTCTATGAACTTCGCAATCGCAACACCGAGCAACCTTGACACATGGTGCAGAGAGGCTCTTCAGCTTGGTCATTGATGGTAGCAGCTTGGTAGAGTAGCATCGAGATGAACTCAGCCTCGCCCACGGCCATTTGCAGGCCAAAATTCGCCGCGGATTTCGCGGTATCGGACAGACGCTGGCCTAACTTGGCGTTCTCTAGTGCTTCCTATCCATGACTCGAACCATCCTCACCTTGAAAGCAGATCGCACTGACAACCACTCCATCTCGACATGTTGATATAGTCAGAATCCCCATCTCCTCGACCAATTCTGAACCGACGTCGGTCGAAGACGTTGTATCTGCATAGTCAACATGCTCGAGTTGCCAACACCCTCGCAAGCAGGGTTTGTGCGAACCCTCTACGACGTCGACCGTACCAAGCCCTCGCCATTCGGATGGAAACGATGCACAAACACTTCGCGTAGATATGTACGCAGAATGGGTCTCGTCGAGTCCTTCTTCAACACCATGGGCACACTGCATGAAGGCAGAACTGACATCTTCTATCGCCTGCCTCTCAGCTGTCATAGCCACGTGTACAAACAGCTCGTCGAGCGTTTGCCGCTCGCTTGGGCGTTGCTGTGCCGCCGTCATCCTTTGCTGGGCGCACATGTCGAGACTCGGATGCCGGACGGTACCTCACTGGACCCAAAGGAGGCGGCCTCGAGGCGACAAGCTGGTGAAGCAGCACAGGACGGCTCAAGCTCGTTTGAACCTCACTTTGTGTTCGACTTGCCACCCACCGCTTCTGATCTTCTCGAACAAGCGTCGAGCCGGATCGTCTGGCTACCTGTATCATGGCAAGAAGATCTCAGCACATTTTCTGGCACAGCTTCCAGCTCCGAGTCGTCTGACAGCGATGCGGTCGTAGCATGGCTCGATCAATACGTCTGGAATGGCAAACGGCGCTTTCAGTCAACATAGCCCGTTCGGACTGGCAAGACTCATCATCCTTCCACCGCCACCCTCAGATAGCAACGAGACCCACGTCAACTTCGATTTGATCCTTTGCACCGCTCACTGTGTCTCGGATGGTCTCAGCGTTTCAAGTCTGGCCGGTGAGCTGACACAGCTGCTGGCCTCTTCGCAGCTCCCCAGAAAGTTATCTGAACTCGTCACAGAGCCAGAGAGCGCTACAGAAGTAAAAGGTGCAACCGTGGCTCGCTATAGTACGATCGACAACGACATGAAGCAATGTCTGCTTAGCGGTATCTTTGCATCATCTCGATCTGACGACTCGTGGCAAGGCGACGAGCAGTTGATAGAGGCCCATATTGTTTCACTGCTCCCTCCCACGATAGAAGCTACATACCCCGAATTCCTGCCAACGCCCCCTTCGACTTCAGGAAATGATCCGTCACTGTCAGCTCGTCGTCTCGCGAGAATGCGGTGGTTCTGGACCATCCGTCGCGTCATCTTACAGATTCGAGGAGCCAAAGCCGAAAAGGCGATCCTCTCCGACTTCAAAGCGGGTCGCCCGAACAAGGATGTCAAGGAGCCATGGTGGGGAGCACAGACAAAGTGGTCAGTAGTGCGACTCTCGAAGCAAGACACGATGGCTTTGACCAAGCTGGCCAAGCCCAAGGGCGTTCGCGTTGGCTCGCTTCTCTATGCTGCGGCGGCATGCGCACTCAATACACTGGAAAACAAGTATGTGCCTAGCGGCAATCGAAGTGAGCAGCCGACGTCTACTGTGATGGGCTTCCTTTTCTGTACGCAGGTTCCTTGACACTCGTGCAGCCATCGACCCATTGCAGCCTGTAGACGCATCAGATCCATTGCTACCTCCGTCAAGTCTGGGAGTCAAGCTCGGCTTCAGTGGTGTCGCTCTCCCGCCTGCGAAGCTGTTCTCGCTGTCGGAGATTCCATCGTCTTCAGACCCTTTACAGTTGAGTGCATACCAAGTAGCCCAACTGTGGCAGACGGCCAGACAGGTACAGAGGCAATTCAACGGCATCTTTCGAGAGCCTCGCTTCATGCATGCTGACGGCTTCTTGCTGGGTCTCGAGCGAGAGACGCGGTTCCGCAAGAATGGAGTCAGGGACGTCTTTCAGGTCTTCAAAGATGACGATGCGGACAAGGACAAAGCCGCGGAGGGAGTAACGGGCCAAGACGAGCGTCGGCCCGGACTCACCAAGAACAACATGCAAGGTCCCGGATCGTCGCTCAACTTCAGCATGGTTGGCTTGCTGGATCCCGTGCTTCCATCTGAGCTTGACTTGCCTTTTGGGGCGTCGTCACAAGGAGCGGCTGCAAAACTCGAATTGCGTCAAGGTGTCATGTTTGGTGTCCGCACACGAGCAGGTGAAGCGTTTGGAACGTCGTTCACCTTCCGCGGACAGCTCAATCTAGAATTGGGTCATGATACGGTAGTCTGGGACACAAGCAAGGTGGAAGAGTATCTGCATACTATGAAGTCTATCATTGAGGCGATCGTCGCTTCCGAGCGATAGGATGAATATGGATGTTTGTCGACGTCGATGATGGTAACGGAAGAGCAGCCGTGTAAATTTCTAGAGGAAATGTCATTCATGGAAATGTAACAAACTGAAGCAAAAAAGTCGATGGCTGATCGGTCTGTGCGTCTTTGGTGCGCAGCACGTGAGCTGAGGAAATTGGCGAGTGGAGCTGACAAACGCTTTGGCCTTTGAAACTGACGCGGCTTTCGTTGCTTCTTTTCGAGTTGCAGAGTGACACTTCCATCGTCGACACCATCTCTCACTCGACATCCTCATCAGCAGCAAGCACACAGTCGCAAGCAACAGACTTCTCTAGCTCAATCATCGGAGCCGCTTACCATACCAGCAAGTGGCCTTCGTAACAAGTCTCTGTACGGCGCAGTTCTCACCATGTCGCTCTTCGGAACCTTCCCCGGCTCGTCTCGCGGGCCAGCACACCAAGCAGCATCCAAAGACCACATGGTCGGCCACCAGTTCTCACCATACGACTCCAACGGTGGCAGCATCGCCGCTGTCTGTGGTACCGATTTCTGCGTCATCGCATCCGACACGCGTCAGAGCACGGGCTACAACATCCAAACCCGTTACAAGCCCAAGGTGTTCCGACTCAACGACAAGGCTACACTTGCCACCAACGGTTTCGCTGCGGATGCGGAGGCGCTCGTATCGCGCATTCAGCAGAGGCTTGAAATGTATCGTCATGCGCATGGTCGTTCGATGCCGTTGCACTCGATCGCGCGTATGTTGTCTACGATCTTGTATGGCAAGCGATTCTTCCCGTACTACGTGTACAACATCCTTGGAGGTCTGGATGAGGAGGGTAAAGGTGCAGTGTACTCGTTCGACCCTGTGGGAAGTTACGAGAGGGAGTTCTGCCGTGCTGCGGGTGCGGCGCAGTCGTTGATCCAGCCGTTCTTTGATAACCAGATCATGTTTAGGAACCAGACTTCGACACCGGAGCGCAAAGTTCCTACTCCCGGCCAGATGACGTTGCCGGAGGTGTTGAAGATCGTGGTGGATTCGTTTACCTCGGCCACCGAACGTCATATTGAGGTGGGTGATGGGTTGGAGGTGTTTGTTGTTCGTACGCCTGCGCAGGGTGAGGCGGAGGCAAAGGGGGCTGCGGCGGTGGACCTTTCGAGTCTCGCTTCGGATGTGCCGTTCAGTGTGTCGGAGGCCGTGGGTGGGGAGGATGAGCAGCAGGAAGGCGCGGTGGTTGTGATCAGGAGGGAGTTGAAGAAGGATTAAGAGCAGCGGATATCTCAGGCGTCTTGGTTTCAGTCTTTCGTGGTAATACCAGTCGTAGATTCAACTCAGTCATACAGTCTTGTTCGGTGTGTGTCACTGTGTGCAATGTCGATGCAGAGAACATATCGTGGTATGAGTGAGCTACAGAGGCTCATCATGCGCCTCTTCCTCCTCCTCTACCGTTTGCGGCAAGCTCGATTGCACAAGAAACGCATCCGCCAACCCCTCTACGGGCTTGAGCAGTTGCACTCCCACCCAAAACTCCAGAGCATCCCTCGCATCCTTCTCCCTCTGCAAATTGAGTTCCTCCATCACATCTGTCAACGTCACCACGTTGGCCCCCTGAGTCGAGCGTCCCTTACACCTGCTGATCACTTCCAACGTCGACGCTTGAATCAAGCTACATTCCACCGCGATGGTCTCCCCTGAATCCAATTCGACATCTAGCTCGACGGTTCCGAGGTGGTTGAGCCAGTGCAATTTGCGCATGGTCTTGGCGGAAGAAAAGGTTTTCGAGTATTCTTCCTGTGCGTTTCGGAAGAGTGGCGGGAGGGTAAAGTCTGGGTTGCCCACAGCGGTTGTGGATGGTACGCCGGCGGCTTCGGTTGTTGCTGGCTTGATCGTGTGTTCAGGCCAGAACTGCCGAGAGACGATCAGCGAATGTAGACGCGATACCATTCCTTCCACGGCTGACGCCGATTGAGCAGCGTTGCGACGTCGCTGATGTATCTCGCTATCGATCCGACGAGATTCAGTCACGTCGCCGAGCATGACATCGCATTTGCCCATGTTCTTCTCACCGAACCGCTTCTTGAGGATCATGTTGTTGCGATACTCTTTCATCGCTTTGTATCCTTTGACCTGTACGAGTTGGTCCGCCATGCTCTTTTCGAGTGCAGCAATGAAGCCGCTTCGGTCGTCAAAGATGCTGGTCAGCATCGAGATGATGTCTTTGGACGTCGACATGCGGTATCCGCTTCCTGCTTCGACTGGTTTGGGAACCCAATTGGGGTCGTCCCAGTCTTCGTCGGATGATACATCGCTGTCCGACATGTATGTGTTGCTGGCCCCTCGTCTTGGGAGTGTTCGTCGTTTGCTGCTACGCTTGCTGCCGGTCTTCCCAGATCCCGAGGGAGCAGCAGTAGTCTGCAGAGATCGACGCGGTCGGCGTCTGCGTTTGGACTCGACATGCTCTTCCTGTTCCTGCTCCTCTTGATCCGCACGTTCCAGCTCATCTTTGAGCAACGTGAAGTCCTGGTCGTCTCCCAACATGGATGCTACGATCACCAACACTGTGTCTTTCCTACCGCGCAAATACCTTCGAAGCGGAGACACGACGCGCGAAAGTACTACACCTGTAGGATCCATCTCGCGCAGCGACCGAACAAGATGAACGTACATCTGGATAATATCGCGGGTATGGGCGCCCGGATGAAGCAGTCGTATATGCAGGGATTCGGACAGGGTCTTGGCAACGCTGAGTCTCTGATCCGCGTTTTGTAGGCTCAGACGTAGATCCTCGAGCGCTGCCGACGATTCGGGATACAAGGCGACCAGGTCGAATAGCTGTCCAGCACGCGTCAGGCAGAGTGCCTTGTCTAGTTGATAGTCCAATCGATGCTGCCATGTATCGTGATCTGCATAGTCGCTTTCCATCGTCTCTTGATGGATGGTCGATGCATCTGCCTCGGGCAAACACAGCTGGCGGATCGCAGCAAAGCGCGGTTTGACTTCATGGTCCAGCCATTCTTGCAGCACGGGTCTAGCTGCGGATTCTAGGGGCAGCACGGAATCTTGAGGTCGCAAGTCTGCAGCATCGACTACGGCTCTGACCTTGCGCGACACTTCGGAATGCATGACACGCGTCAGCAGCATCAATGTGGGACCGGAGAGACCTGCGGAGTTGAGGTGGGCAACAAAGGTTTTGTGCAGGTCGGAATCGCTGTGGTCTACGACGAGCTGTTTGAGGTGCAGTTGAAGCGCTTCGGCAGCTTGGCGATTGAAGTAGTGAGAGCGGAGGTGGGCTTGAAGTGCTTGCAATAGTTGGTCTCGATGGGTTGGAAGGCCGTCGAAGATGGATCCATGGTTGTAGGGAGAGAGCCAGGCTCGGATCCATTGTGACATATTGAGTAGAGTTGCAGGCAAATCTTCGCCCAAGGCCGAGTGTGTGTCTCCATCTTCATCTATGATAGCGACGCCACAGTCGACTGCCGTCTGCTCGACTGCTTGAAAGCATCGGTTGATGTAGTGGCTGGACAGGGCTACCAGGATCGAACTCGGCGATGATAAGTCGATCTTGGAGCTGGACGGTATCGATGCATGGGCTCCGAGCAGGGTATGCAGTGCATCTCTAGCATCTGCACTGAGCACGAATGATTCCGTCTCGATCTCGTAGAAGCTGCAATTCGACGGTGCTGCCGGATCGAGGAACTGCGTCAGTACCGTATAAGCTTGCGATGATGCCCTCTGGCTACTTCCAGAACTTGGCTCGTGCACAGCTTGCAAGCTATGCAGCGCTTGCTGCCAGACCTGCGTGAGCGACATGGTCCTTTTTGCCTGGCTCAGCTGCGATGCCAGGATGAGATGGTCGGCGTGGACTGGGGATGGTTGTTAGATGAAGGTTGCAAGTGTTGGTGTCATCGTGAATCGGGTGTTGAGGACGCGTGTGAAGAGACGCTCGAATCGGGCCCGATTGAAATTTTACTCCACCTCGTTTTTGGTTTCACTTTCTTCCAAACGACTGCTTCTTGTCCAACTACCACACTCTCTCAACACCTTATCGTCGCTGTAGCAATGGTAAGCAGATCACGCGGAGATCTCACTGTTACAAAGCAGGCGTAAACACTGACCGTACCTGATCCACCTTGATCTGATAGTCGCGAGTGGAACTTCTCAATGCGGGGGGCTTCCGCGTCGACGGACGCAAGCAGTTCGAGCTCAGATCCATCGCTATCCAACTCGGAGGCTCACAGGATACCGCAGCCGACGGTTCCGCACAAATCACACAGGGTCTCACCATCGTATCTGCAACCGTCTTTGGTCCGCGAGAAGCAAGATCAGGTGCCAACGTCATCCACGATCGTGCCTCTGTCAACGTCGAAGTCTCATTAACGCCATGGGGATCCATGGAGCGCAGAAGGCGCAATCGAGGTGATCGTCGCTTGCTTGAATTCGCAAGCTCCATCAAGTCTACATTCGAACCTGTCATCCATACCCATCTCTATCCACGCTCCCAGATCGATATCTTTGTCCAAGTGCATCAGCAAGACGGTGGTGTGTTGCCAGCCGCCATCAACGCATCTACGCTGGCGTTGCTGGATGCAGGTATCGCAATGCAAGACTTTGTCGCTTCCGTATCGTGCGGTATTCACTCTACATCAGCGATGCTCGACCTTTCAAATACAGAAGAAATGGATTTGCCGCATGTCACTGTTGCGGTGCTGCCGCGGACAAAGCAGGTGACTCTGGCGTCGCTCGAGACGAGGTTGCATGTGGAACGATTCGAACAGATCTTTACGCTTGCGATTGAAGCGGCGGCGGTGTTGCATAACGAGATGGAGTTGGCGGTGAGGGATAGGACAAAGACGTTGGTGCAGGCAATGACGGGCAAGACGGTCGAAGCGGGCACCGCGTTGGACGAGGACGAGCAGGGTGAAGATGGAAGGAATCACGACGATATGATGCTCGCATGATCGCGACATCCTTGAAGCTGAACTGCAACAACAGCTCTCAGCTTGTAATTGTACCGAATCAATCGATTCTCACTAACCGTCCCATAGTCAAGACCGAACGTGTGCAGCTCTTTCTAGGTTGGTTGTCGCAGCTCAATGCAGCATCTTCACACAGACAACTCGACAGCTCAGCATGCTACACACAACAAGCCATTCCATACATTCCATTTTACGTTCCTTTGGTTCCGGGTCCAAATCTAATCTACAGCTTGGGCTTAGTCTTTGCAGCCTTCATCTCGGCAAATCTCTTTCTAGCAGCCTCCTTAACGATCGCCTTGTCCACTTTACCATTTGCATTCCTCTCTAGCGGCTCGTCTCGAATCCAGATAAAGTCCGGCACCTCATGTTTGGGCAACAACTTTCGAGCGACCGCCAGAACATCTTCTTCCGTTGGTCTGTTCTCCTTCTGATTCTCGCTACGAGGTACGCAGACAACACCTACGGTCTCGCCGAATCGCTCGTCTGGAATCGGTACTGCAGCACAATCAATGATCCTCCTCTCGGAGTAGATGGCGGTTTCGACCTCTGTACCGCTGATGTTCTCACCGCCGCGGATGATGATGTGCTTCGAACGGTCCATGACGTAGATAAACCCATCATCTTCTTTACGGCCCAGATCGCCGGTTCGGAAGTAGCCGTCTTTGGTGAAAGCTTCTTCAGTAGCGGCTTTCTTACCCAATAACCCAGCGCAACGCTGGGACCACGGATCCAGATCTCGCCCGACTTGCCGTTGGGTACCTCGACCAGAGTTTCCGGGTCGATGATGCGAATCTCGCAAGTGGGCGGTGGACGACCGGCCGAAGTAGGACGGGCAAGGTAGTCGTCACTCGCCAAACCGGATGCGGCACCGTTAACCTCTGTACTTCCGTAACCCTGGCCGACGAACATGGCGGGCATCTTGGCACGCGATTCTTCGGGCAACTCTTTGGCGCTCGACGAACCTCCGTGTGAGATGGCTTGGAGGGAAGGCAAGTCGTATTTGCTCAGTACGATTTCTCGAACCATGAATCCAATACCGAGCACTACTTGAACCTTGTGCTGCTGGATCAAACGGCATGCCTTGTCGAGCTTGTACTTTGGCATCAAAACCACTTTTGTACCACGAGCGACGCATGGGCACAAGCCAGACTGAATACCCGTAGAGTGGAAGAGCGGGATACAGAAGAGCATCGACGCTGGTTCGTCGTCCGGTTTGGGTACGGGTACCGTCAGCCCACGACGGACGTAAGCTCGTGCTGTGGGGTATCCAGAGTTGGGACCTGCGGAGAGGAATTGGCGATGGGTGGCGGCGACACCTTTGGGTTTGCCTGTGGTGCCTGAAGTGTATAGTATCGAACCCAGATCTTCCGGTGCAATGTCGATTTTGGGAATTGCATCAGCACCTGCAGCTGCAGAAGCGTACTTGCGATCGAGTTCGGAAGCGTCGAATACCTTGGATCCTGCTTTGCCTTGTGCCCATTCTCGTTCGTTTTCAGGAACAATACCAGCAAAAGCACGAGGGAAGACTGCAACGCCACTCAAACCAGAATGAGCGCCAGGAGTGCAACCGAAATCATCGACGCAATCGGCATCGGCCTGAGTGAACAGCTTCTGGATGTAGTTCGTATCCGCATCGCGCAAGCGTCGGAACCGTTCGACGTCAAGCAAAGCAGCTTTACAGCCTACATCACGAATGCAATCGTAGATGCCCTTTCCGGGCAAAAAGGCGTTGACGAGAGCAGGTACACCTCCGACCAGGTGAACAGCAAAGAAGGCAATCGCAAACTCGACGTGGTTGCGCGCTACGATGGCTACACGGTCTCCTTTTTGGATGGAGAAGTGGCGGAGGAGCCAGGTGGCGGTAAGTTGGACGCGCTTGTGGACGTCGGCGTAGGTATGGGATTCGCCTTCTGCGACGACGAAGGTTTTGGTTGCGTACGTCTGTTAAAGTTCGAAGCAATCCTTGTCAGCAAGGTTTGTTGAACAAGAATAATGAGTTCGGGATCGCGAGGGTAGACTTACAGTAGCAGCAAACATCCAGAGATCACGAACCGAGTTAGGCAAGCACTTCCACACGGTTGTGAGTCTTCCATTGATGAATTTGACTTCGGTCTCTAGTAAGGTGCCTTTGGCTGTGAGAAGCGCATCAACCTTCTCAAAGGGGACAAGATCGGTTTGAGCCCTGTCACCTTGAAAGTCCTCGGGCATGCTTCTTGGGGCTTCAGGCGAAGTGGAAGTTTGCGAACTCATTTTGCAAGTATGGTTAAGCTCGGTGTGTGTGTTGATAGTTGAGCAGCGGGCGTGCCGTTGAATGAGATGGTTCTATTTGGAAGCTTTGGAGTCAGCAGTTTGAGATGCGGAGAGTGCCTGGCCAGTATCGTAGACGGAGCAGTGAGGACACGGACTGGACAGAGGTAGGGTGAAGGTGAGAAGGAAGAGGGTAGCACGAAAGGCAGCAGTCCATGTACTGTACAGCGTCCAGGCCAGCCAGCGGCTCAAGTATGTTCGGTGAAATGGGCAAGCGCCGCCGCAAGGCTGGCAGCGAAACAGAGTCCGGCTGTCTATCCGCCTTCACCAAAGGATCAACTGGGGGAGGAGCGCAGCTCACCGACCACAGAGAACGCCGTCGAAAGGCATCAAGGGCAGCTGCCTCCATCGGCAAGGTCACATTGCGGCAAAGCAAAGCGGAAACAGTCTACCGGCAGAACCGGTCAAGCCATTGAGCGGTGGAGGCCCGGGGACGACAAGTGTTTGCGAGAGAGAGCAAGCGTTCACAGAGGGCAAGTTGCCGCGGCAAGTCAGGTACAAATTTCACCTTCCGCTGGAGAGGGCCAAAGAGCTTTTTTGTGCGAGGCTCGCATCGAACGTCGTGGCAATAGACGAGAGAGTATGATCGCTTGGAGAGAGAGAGAGAGAGAGAGAGAGAGAGAGAGGAGAATTGCCGAGCCTCAATCCGAAAATGTGGGGTTGAGAGCGAAGCAAAGCAAGCAGAGGCCGGCAGCAGCAGCAGCAGCATCAGCAGACGACGACGCTAAAACAGAGAAATTCACTTTTTTGGGGCGGCAGAGAGCGACTTAGTGAGACAGCAGCGGCAGCGGCAGAGGCAAAGGTAAGCAAGAGGAATTTTTCGGCCCTAGCAAGTGAAACTCACCGGTTGTTCGGCTTATAGCAAATGACCGAGTCCGCTACGTGTTAATAGCCGCTTCTTCGAGACCGTCCTTTGCGAGCTCAGCTTGCTCGCCATCATCGACGTCGATGGTAGTCATTGTCGAGCCCCACAAGACATCTCAATCGGCTCTCGCAAAGCTGTCGGCAGAGACCGACTCTTGTGGCCACAACACACGCTGATCGTCGTAGGGATGATCGACTCCTGACTGACTTGGTGCAAGTGGTCTGGTTTGTGTGCGAAATCTTCAATCAAGTGTTTGCCCCTTGCCTTAGACAGATTCTTCATCAAGCACACACTCGTAGAGACGTTCGGTACGGATCACAATAGAAAGACTCTTGAATTAGACAAAGCGAATGGAATGAAGAAGAACCCGTAGCTAAAAGCAAACCAAAAGAGTGTGGGAGGTAGGAGCGAGCAATCTTCTCTCAGCATCAAACTTGAGATGAGAGCGATCTGCATGCCATCGCGAAAGCGACAAAGATCTCAAAGATATAAAGAGTGTATATAGAGTTCAGACTTCGAGCAGCAAGGCTCGGTTCAGATCAAATAGCAATCACCTCGCTATCGTTGATCAACGGACCACCATCGCAAACACCGATCTGGTTTCCGTTCGCATCCTTGATGCAAGCATGTTCCTTATCACCCAAAAGCCCTGGAATATTGATCTGCGGCAACTGCGCCAAGTTGAGCAGCGGTACCAAGTTAGTCGGTAAAGCCGGAGCAGGAATTTGCAGCACCGACGTCACTCCACCAATGATCGAAGTCACATCCTGCATCACAGCCGTCGGCTGAGGGATAGCATTAGCCAGAATCGAGAGCGGGTTGATCACCCCCGTAGTAGCAAATGTTGGGATGGTGGGGGTGTACGTCTTGGTGCAGACTTTGCCGGATTCAGCGGTGGTGTACGTGATAGGCGTGGGAACCTGTGTAGCTGCGACCGAGAGCGCTGAGCTGAGTTGGCTCTGGATGACTGCCAGGTTTTGCATAAGCATCGAAGGGAATGCGTTGAGTGCTCCCTGAGCTAGCGCTGCGACGGCCTCTATTGTCGGAGGTGGGGTTGGTGTGGGCACAGTGACACCGGCGGACATCGTGGCGTCCGGGATCAAGCTTTGCAGCTCAGCGGGTACGGTTGGCGATGGGATCGTCGTGGGATCAATTGTGACGCCGTCAATGACAGAGGTGATGATGCTTTGGATCTCGTTTGCGATAGGAGGAGTGTGGGAGTTGGGAGAAGTTCGCCGAGATCGAGCGAGGGCAGTGTGGATGATGCTTGGAGGGAGAGGGCCATCATACTGGAGTATAGCAAGAGAGAAGAAAGTCAGTGATCCGTAACTGTGTGTCTTCATCAATAAAACTGCGATGAATGCTTACAGTCGCTTTTCTAGAGGTGCAGCTGATGTGGACGAGATGGCCATCGCTGCCACCAGCGCTGTCGCTGAGCTTGCAAACAGAGCTGGCTTCATGCTTGTTCGATGTTTTGGAGTGAAGTCTGAATTGTGGTTTCGAAGTTTTGGTGGATGAACCGATCGAGACGACGTCGTTTAGCGATCAGCAACGATGAATGCTGTGTGTGATATCTACGTTGTAGTAGTATGAGGGAGGTAGGAGGCGGTTGTAAGAGGCGAAAGCAGGTGCGAGAAGGGGAACACGTACCAACTACGTAAGGCCACGGCCATGTCGGGGCTCTTTATTCAATCCCTCTGTTCTGCTCGCTGTATGCTTTGAGGCATCTTCCTTGTTGGGAAAGTGCCTTGACATGGCGCAACACGGGATGTTTGGACAAGCTCCTATACAGCTATGTTTGACAAGCACACACACACAACGAGAGACCGACGGAAGTGGCTTGTTTGTTCGTGATGCGGCGTATGCATCTTCGTCCGCTCTGCCTACAACGGCGAAGCTGTTCCGGACGCAGTAGCGAGGTAGAGTTGTACTTGATCGCTGTAAGCGATTCGGATCATGACCAACTCCTCCGTGATCAGCAGCGAGGAACCGTCTTTGACAGGTTCGCTTGGGGACACTGAGAGGCCGTCGACCATCTAGTGAGGTTGGTCATAGTTCAGCAAGCGCTCGCTTGGAGTAGGGGATGCACGACGAGCACTCGTGACTCGCAGGGCTGCAGGTCAAACTGTGGGGTTGAATCAAGAGCAGCTGTCGATGCTCCATAGCCGCTGCAGGTGATGTCGGAGGGAAGTCTTACAGTAGCACCGACACGAAACTCGCCACATGTCACTTTCAGGCTTGATGAAGCCGTATGCACAAGTTGACATTCCTCGAAATTTCGCCCAAACTCAGTGGCTTCGACCTGCCTGGACCCAACGCGCCTTTCGCGTCTTGATGATCCGAGATCGGGAAGCCACATGGGCCAGATCGGATCTTCGTGATTGTCTGTTTGTTGCTTCAGATGGACGACTACAGCTTCGATGCGTGGTCAGAAGAATCCCCAAGGATGCTCGCTATTGACAGCTTCGGATCTTCAAACAGCAACGATGAAGAGACAACCTTGCACCATGGTCGGTCTCTCTCTGAGCGGGCACAAGAATACAAACCCGTTTTTATTGTTTACAGCAAAAAAAGAGATTAAAAAGATGGTCACGAAAAACAAGAGAAGGGGGCCAACCCGGAATCGAACCGGGGACCTCTGTCAACCTAGTGCAGCCTCTTTTGAGGGAGGTGATTGCCCTAAGACAGCATAATAAGCCACTATACGATTGGCCCGCTTCCATGGCGGTGCGAAACAGCATTACGTACCTACACTCTAACAGCTAGTCATCTTTGCGGCAGCCTTCATTTTTCGGTCCGTCGCTGATCACCAACAAGAGCCGAAAGAGTGACAGCAAAGACGGTGGTTCGGCCGACTTGCCATCCGATCAGCTAGCGTACACTAGCATGTGCCGCTGTGTCGGTCAATTAAAAATGCCACGGTCAGGTTGGTCGAAGTGGCACACTTCATAAGCCGAAAAGGCGCTAAGCGCTGGCGACCAACGCTAAAAGTTTCAGTGACCTACACTAAAGTCGAGGTGACCGGAGTCGAACTAGCTGAACCTTTTTTTTGGGGAACCAGAAAATGAAGTACAGTAGGGGGCATCGTAGCGAGCAAAGCTGCATCGCAAGTTCGTTCATCCGTCTAGCTGCTCCTCGCATAGATTGGGGGCAGAACCAATCACATCCCCCTGCTGCTATTTTGTGGTGGTGCACGACGCACACAAACAAGGTCGCGTTGCATATCCGGTTGGTGGCTTCGAGCGAGGGCACACCACTGTGCCCAGCTATTCCTGACGAGGACCTTTCGGGCGACGAAGAGGCGGTGGCCGATTCGCTGGCTTTTGCTTGTTGCTGGCATGTGCATTGGCGAAAGCTGGGCCGGTTTGCGCGCGCGCTTTTCGTTCAACCTGATGCAAACTAAAGTAGGGCATCGTTGCGTCACCAGGGTCATCACAGGTGTATCGACCGTGCCGACGAAGCTCTTCTGCAACGATGGACGTTTGCTCGACCTCGGCATCCTCGGACCGCTCTCCGTGCGAACGATAAGAATGGGACTTCTGTATGTCATGCCATGGCGGAAGAGAAGTTCTTCCATGCGCAAAAAAAAAGTCAGACATGCTTGATTCACAATTCTAGAGGTTCGCTTAACAGCTTCAAGTTCGCTTGTTCGAAAGCTGCGAAAAAAAAACAAGAAGGCCGACCGGACCGCATTGCGAAGCCTCGGTTAGTTGACGATCGATAGGTTGGACTCAAAGATTTAGCGCCACTTGTAGGAGATTCTCAGAACGGATCAGACGGAACGACGAAGAAAGGAGCATCGGCTCTGATTCCGATAGCTGGTTGAAACTACAAGCGACCGCTGTTAGCCGCCGTCACAATTTCGAGCACCGACCACGACACCGGTCATGTCTCACTTAGTGGCAAAGTTCCCAACGGGTCCGACTCGCGTGCGTATTGCAACGTGGAATGGGGATGCTTTGCGACTGTGACTGGGACCGTCGACTTGAGGAACTTCTCTTCTATCGAGGTGGCTTCTCGAGCTGACGTGAAAGAGAGAATGCCCGGCATGGAACTAGGGGAATCGCCTTCGACTGGCATCGAAGGATGGCGGCTGTCTGTCTCAGTCTCATGCAAATCGCGTGCGATACCATGCGGTCGGAGCAAACTGCCACGCACGTCGACTGATCGTACAATGGGCTATTCCGTGGGAGCTGTTGCGGTATATGAATCGATGCCACGGATTATCTGATGAAGCTGATGCTGATGCTGAAACTGTATCCGAGCAAGTGGTGACTAGCCCCGCTTTTCATTTTAGCTCGTCCTTCGGTTACCGCCTGGTTTCTATGCCCTGCTTACCCTCGCGACCGACTAGAGACCGAAAGCAACAAGTCACGCCGCATTGTTATCCCTCTCTGCAACAGTAGCGTACTGTAACGGCAGCAACAGTGTCAGCGACCGTGACACGAGGTGCGAGCTTCGACTCGCCGAAAGTTTGTCACCGACGTCCGATCTAACTAGAGCTAGAGCTTGACCTTCTGATACACTAGCTCAAATTGTCGTCGATTGCACTCGGGAAGCCACGAGAACGAGGGATGCCCCGTGAAAGTAAAAAAGCTAGCCACAAAGGCTCGGCGGATCTGCGCGTCATGATGGGGGGAGACAAAGATGCAGACCCACACCTTCCACTGTACGGCCATTGGCCGAGCTCCGACTTCTTTTTTTGGCGATAGAATCTCGAGGTGGGCAACGAACCACGAACCACGAACCACGAACCACGAGCCACGAGCCACGAGCCCTCGAATTCGAAGGAACAGCTGGAAGTGAAGCTCTAAATGAGGGGCGCTTTGGGTACGAGATCATTTCATGCAGAAAGAAAGGAAACCTCTACTTGTCCATTGGCTCGGAAGACAATAGCCCGCATGGGGTTTCCCATGACGGTTTCTCACCTGCAGACGAGAACTCGAGCGCTTATCTGACCGGATCTTTATGGAATCTCTGGCAGATGCTCTGTCTCGGCTTCCGAAGATGTTCTGCTCGTCTGACAGAAGCGAGCTGCAGAATCTGTGCAGTGTTAGGCGGCTGGGCTTGAAAAATAAAAGTCGTAAAAATATCAAGAAGACTTCTGAGACAACAGAGCAAAAGGGGAAAGATTCTTTCTTCTGGTTGTTCATTTGCTTGCCTCATGCCTTCATGCTGTCGATCAAGATGGCAAAAAGACAAGTGTGTGGCTCAAGATCGAGGATATGTCATGCTGCAGAAACACATTGATGCGACATCAGAGTCGAACTGGTTCATGTCAACATTTGAACAGAAGAAAGTGTTGCATTGTGATAGGCTTCCATATCACCTCGTCTGAAGTTACGATCCCGGGATTGGCAACGGCCCCGCACACCACATCTGCATCGGTTGCCTTGACACACAGGGGCAAGAGCAAAGAGATCTCAACGCACCACTTCTGGCAACGACAAGTTAGGATCACACAAGCTCTTTGATGGCGAGCAAGACACATCGCAACAACACGGATGCCAGCAAGCGACATCTGCGCTTCCAAGTCCGTTGTTACATCACTCAAGGATACCGGTCTACGCTGTCAGTGATACCGTTGTAGAATAAGACACCACTGCACAGCTTCTAGACCGTGGCGGTACTTCCAAGCTCACTCGGGGTCAAGCAACGAGCTACTGTAAACCTAGCATCATCAAAAATGACATTTTGAGCGGTGCGAAGCGCTCAATTGCTCTCGTCGATGCATAGTCTGCCGACTGAACCCCTTTTTGGTGGCAACGGAAGGACGGTTTCCGTGCAACGCAGAAAGGCAATCTATGCACCGGTTGAGATCCAAGATAGCATGGTTGTGGATCAATTTTTTTTTTTGTTCTTCAATTTCATTTATTGTAATTCTAGAAAGAAAAAAAAAAAAAAAAAAAAAAGGGTCTCGGTTGTCGTTCTGTCAGAGCGTTCTCTCACACGCTGAAATGTCGAAGGTCCCCTTTTTTTTTCCCTGCTCGACTTCGCGATGGACCACGCAATCTCAAATTTTTTTTCTTCTCTTTTATCGCGTGACATTTTCGACTCGCTTCTTGTGTGATTGTGTGTGCACCAACCACCGCAACCGACACGCACTCACGACACGCACAAGGAGAATATCAAAAATTGACTGACAGGCGGCAGCGCACGGAACAGAAGCAGCGCAACACTCACCTAATGAGAAGAGATTAGCGTCGCCTTGTTCACTTTCAGTCTGTTCTTGTCCTTCTCATTCAGCTCAAAGTAGGTTCGGGCGGGTCCAGCAAAGGTCGACCACCTTCCTAACATCCCTTTGATTCGAGCCTGTCACCATCATCTTTCCAACCCTTTCTCTCTGCTATCTACCTTCTAGAGTGCGACATCCGCCATCCGCCATATCTGACGACCGCCTGCTTCTCGCATCACACGCTCGTCTTTGCTGCCGAATCGTTTCTGACCTCGGCCCATTCACTGCAGAGACAAGTTCGTCGGACTTGCCGCCTTTCATCTTGGCCACCATCAAGCAGCGTGTTCACCGTGGACAAGGCTCACGCCCACTGCTGACAGACAGTTGCAACGGCTCCATCCTTACCTTTTTGACACGCCCTTTTTGCCCTCAAGAGATCGTCATAGGGCAACGCCCGCCGCTCTCGTCCCGTTCTCACTTTTTATCTGCGCTCCTCATATCATCTCGGCTCATCTCGGCTTTCAGCCCAGACCTGTGATGCACTGCTGAGCGCCACACCAGCTCGCATTGACCCACCGAGGCGCACGTGCTTCACAGACAACTCTCGCCAAAGCGGACGTCTGGATACATCGCTCGATCTCAACTGCGTCCCTTCTCGACAGCACCCCCTCCTTTAAAACAACAAATCCGCATCGGAGCATCGCCGAACAATGCATCCTTCAATCGCTAACCTGTCTTCGCGGCTTCATCTTTGCTCGGGTGAGGTGCCGCCACCCCTCGTAGGTGCCTCTGCTACGCTCGTCGAGCCATCTCAACATGGTCTCGCCAAGGGTGCTCAGGTCTACCTGTTTGGTGGTCGACTTGTTAGCAGCCGTCGCATGGTCAACACGCTCTACCTCCTCGACTTGGACGAGATGAGATGGTCCAGGCTCAACCCCACCAGCAAATCCAAACCCGGCTCCTCCGAAACAGCATCGGAACAGCCGCAACCGCGCTACTTTCACTCGGCGGATCTGTGGCGCGACAAAATCATCTTCTTCGGTGGAATGGGCTATTCACAATCATCGCAAGATCCGAACACGGGAACACCCGCCGAAGAGCTTTGCGTCCTCGACGAACTGCTCGCCTTTGATTTGACGACTCAGCAATGGGACTATAGCTTTGACGTGGCGTCGCATCGCTCATCCTCGCAGCAGCAGAACGAAGCGTCCTCGAGCACGCAGCCCGACACGTATCAGCCTGCTCCTCGCTACGCCCATCTCTCGTCCTTGTCAGGCGACACGCTTTCCATCATCGGTGGTCAGAACCTCGCCAACCAGTATGTCGAGTCCATCAATCTCTTTAGCCTTTCGCAAAACAGGTGGATCGGCGCGCAACGTTTCCGTAAGCAGTGCGGTAGTTACCGCTCGCTAGCAGTCGGCGCAAAGTTCCTCTACAAGGACGGCGAAAAGGCAAAGTGCTATCCTCGTGCCAAAGATCCATTGGACGGTGCGGACCCCAACGGCAGCAACGGCAACAAGATCACGTCAACACCAAACGGCCATGCCGCAGAAAGACAGGACAGCGACAAAGTCGAGCAGAACCCTCTACCCATGAGCTGTCAAGTCGAGTCTAACCAGTCGTTGCCAGTCTATCTTTACTCGAACTACAACTTTACCGACGTTCGCAGAGAGCTCGAGGTGCTCACCGTTCAAGGCCAAGCCGATGAGGTTGGCAGCTCGAGTGCAGAAAAGCTGCAGCAACGTGCTCGCAGCGCCTCCAATGTATCGCAGGAATCGGCACTCGACGTCGACGGGCCACTCACACCCTCACAAGCCGCAGCTTCTGCACCCTCTTCCTCTGGTCCCTTTGTCTCGATGGAGGACCGCTCCAACCACATGGGCGGCGTCACGCTACCTCCCGGTCTTCGCTTCCCTACGGGTGCGCTCCTTGGTCCCTATCTGCTCATCTCCGGCACTTACCTCGCCAACGCAACGCAAAGCTTCTCGATCTGGGCTCTGCATCTGCCTACCATGGTCTGGTCCAGAATCGAACCTGGCTCAGCCCTCTCTACTGGAAGCTGGAACCGCGCGCTTCTGTGGCCGGGCAAAAATCGACTCGTCGTTGTCGGACACAAGGAGAGGGACCTTGTCAGCGACTACAACCATCGCCAGACCAACTGGGATCATGTCGTGGTACTCGAGCTCGAAGCTTGGGGCATCTATCAGCCTCCTACGTCCGTCTTGTCCGAAGCAGCTGCTCGGCTTGGCCTGGACAAACTCGCATTGACTGCACCATCTGCTATGGCCACAGCACAGGCACTGACACGAGGCAATGGGCGGTCAGACTCGGATGGTGCATCGGCTACCGTCGACCAAGACGACCTCGAGCAAGACATTGACGGTCTCAATCTTGGTGGTCGCGGCGATTTCGAGATCGTCTGCTCCGATGGCGTGAGGATTGGTTGCGATCGTGCCATCCTCGAAGCGCGATGGCCGTGGTTCAAGGCCAAGATGGACGAGTTCTGCAAGAAAGCTAGAAGGACGCTTCGCATCGCGTATCCAGCACAACCCGACCAATCCGGGCTGAGCATCATCCCCGAAGACATCGCCGAGTTCCTCGCCGAAGAGGAGGACGAGGAAGAAGCTATCGATCCGCTCGTTGTGCCTTCGGCCACCAAAGATGATTCCCAGGGAAGCAAGCAAAAAGTCCGCGATCCTCGCTTCCAGCCACGCCACTTGCAGATTTCGGAACCGTCGCCAGTCGTGCTTGCGCTGCTCCAATTCATGTACACGCTGCGCATCTGCACTGCCTTGCAGCGACATCCTGCTGTGGTTTGTGCGCTCATGGTGCTCGCACGAACGTATAACCTGGACAACCTCGCTTCCTGGGCGCGCCACGCTGCTCACGTGGCCCTTGCCGACGATCTGAACCCCAAGGCGTCGTCCGCTTCGGCGCGTCATAGCGGTGCGCTCTCGCCCTCGTCTTCGGTCGCGCACACCATCGACAGCTACGAGAACGGCGGTCTCGATCTCTTCCGTCCCTCCGAGTCGCTTGGCCTTCACCCAGAGGAGCGTCATCGTTTGGCTGTCTGCCTTTACGAGGCTGCCTCGCTCTGTGGCTGCGAAGGACTTCAGATCCGTGCATTGAGGGTGGTCATGGCCATCGCACGCTGGTTGCAGAAGCACGGCGCGGGTCCTAGCTCGGGTGGTGCAGGTGGCGCCAGCCTCGAAAAGCAGGGCCAGGGACGAGGGGATGGCCCATCGCGTGATCGATCGGGCTCGTCTTCTCACTTTGGTGCTGGCGGCAACGGAGCAGGCCCAACGCCTTCGACAGCCAACCAGTTTCGCGCTGGTTCGAGTTCCAACTACCGCGCAGCTACCGGCAGTATCCTGAGCGCTGGCGCTTCGCCTCTCTTGGCGATGCCGTCGCCTGTGCCGTCCATGTCGCGTGCTGGGTCGGATACCGCTAGCTCGCATGGTCCCCTGACTCCGAACTCGGTTTACCAAAGCTTCTTGGATCGTCGCGGCGATTCGTTCTCGTCGTCTACGGATGCTCCTCCTTCCGGTAGCTCGCTCGCATATCTGAACGAGGTCGAGTCGCTCGACGACCAACCAGGTCCGGACTTCCGCAGATTGCCATTCGCTCCAGGCTTTGCCAGCAGCAGGAAGGAGAAAGCCGCACAGGCCTCCACTACGCACGATCTTGGTCAACTCAGCACAGGTTCAATCCCCGCAACGACGGTCGTAGCTGCGAACGATCTTGAGCCTACCGAGACGCAAGCCTCGACATCGATACGCAAGCGCTTCAGCCTATTCGGACGCAACACAACGTCGAGCACGCCGAGCATGACAGACGCAGAGACTTTCGAGCCTGCGCGTGCTGGCAGCTCGCTCGGGTTCTACAGCACCTCGGCAGGTGACGAGACCTTGCGGTATCCTGCTGGAGAGCACAAGGGCAATACGCTGCTGGACCGTCGTGCCAGCGCCTGCGTCAGTGGCCAGGTCGGTGCCAGCTCTGGTCAGCTCGCATCGCCGCTGCTGACGAACGATGACTGGACGAGTCGATTCCACCAGCCTCGTCAATCAATCGTGCCGCGTGACGAGGCGGTGGAAAGCGCATCCTCGTCTGCGCTCAACTCGCCTGCGCTGACCATGGACCCGAAGCGCAGACTTTTGCATGCCTCTGCCGCGTCTTCCCCAGCTAGTGAGCAGTTCGCCGTCAACTCATATGGGCCTCGATCGGAGCAGGAGCGGGTATCTCGTTCAGCGTCGCAGCACAGTGTGTCCACTGATGTGAGCCTCGTCGCCTCTAGTTCTCAACAAAGTGTTGCGAGCGTGGCCCAGCACAATGCTTCTACGCCGCTGGCCGGAATTGAGCTGTCCAAGGATGTGACACACCTGTCGCACAAGGAGATCGCCAAGCTGTCCAAGGAGGAGCGCAAACGCATGGAGAAAGAGGAGAAGCGGCTCAAGAAGGCGGAAAAGGCCGAATACAAGCGGTTGGCGGCGGAAGCCGTGTTTGGACCCAAGGGCAGCGCGGGTCCATCTCCAGCATTGTCGACGAGCGACTTTGCAATGTTTACCTCAGGCACACAGGGAGCGGATGGTGCGGGAACAGGCGCATCGTCGTCGCGTCGATCTTCTGAACCTTCGGATTCGCGATCGAGCACCAGCACAGCCAGTCCGCGCACCGGGAGCAGCATCAGGACGGCGTACAGTCCGCGCATGCCAGCTCCTACTGCGCCGGTGAGGAAGGGCGAGTGGGCAGTGACGACGGCGACGAGCGGTGGACCGTGGTTCAGCGCTCCACCCCCGATGATGGCGCCTCCGAGCTTCAAGGGTATGCCCAAGGGCAATCGCAGCGTCTCGTCATTGAGCGGACGAAGCTCGGCCAAGACGCGATTGACTTCGTAGAAGCAAGAGGAAGCTACAGTACAAAAATGAAGTTGGGCAACTGTCCTTCGAAATGCAAGCCAGTCCCAAGACATATGCCTGTTGACAGTTGCGATCAGTCCTGTGACCCTTGAGCTTGAGATGCCACGGTGAGAGACAGCAAGCCGAGTAGATTATGAAATAGGAGCAACGGACACGTCCACGTTCTCGACTTGATAGGCACGTTACTAGCAAAATCAGAAAAATGGCCGAATAGTGGGTGAGCTGCGGAGGGAACGTGGCCTCTTTGCTTGGTGTCGTTCTTTTGCCGCAAAGGGGGCGATGCTCGAAAGCACACCCATGATCAAAGCTAGCATGAAACAGACCGAGACATCCTGGCTTCTCTGGAGTGACACACAACGCAGTACAAGCTGGCAGTGGTGGTGTCTCTTTGCCGGTACAGCCGTGTCACTTTTGCTTTCGCTGCGCAGTGGGCTCAAAGGGTTCATGGTCAGGGTGCCGTTGGATATGCAAGTGGGTTCCAAGGCAATGGTGCTTCTGCTTATGCTTCTGCTGAACCCCCCGCACGATGACAATTGTTATGCCGGTCTCTGCATGCCCACAAATGCACCCTTTCTTGAAGAACAGACTCTCGTATCGAGGAGCGCTGCTGTGCTTTGCATGTGCCGGCTGCACTCTTTCAATTGTCAAAGACGTCTGCCGATCCTTCCAACTCGCATGGTCATCATAGGCAGGTCGCTTGTCGGCCATTTACGCGGCATGGCAGCCAAGCAAGCACGCGCAACAAAGACACACACACACAAAAGGGTCGCGACCGAGACAGGTGCATATGAACAGCACTGAGCTTGAGCCCTTGCTTGCAGCAGAAGCAGCAGCAGCAGTTGTTACGCCCGCTGCCACACAAATTTGAATTCCGTAACAAAAATCCAAAGAAATCCAGAAATCGATTCTCTCTCTTTGTTGCACTCACTCTCTGCCGGATCTGAGTGTCGGCCTCTTTCACCTCCACCATCTCCACCACCATCTCCCATCTCCGCTCGAGAACCTTTGTTCCCACCAACATCGCGGCTCATACGCACAGTCTCCCCTTCCTTGCGACTCCATACACAACCTTGCCTGCACAGCTGCCTGTGACAATACCGCACTCCACATTTACCCACGTCTGTCACCTCTCGACACTGTCAAGTGCTTCAATGCAAACTTTCTGGGCTTCTCGAGATCTCCTTACCACCGAAGTATGACCTTTACATAACGCGTAGCACCGTGCAAGTCGCGAAGCAAGGCGTGGGCTGGCAAGGGCGTCCTGCATTCGACATCGGCAACTTCCAATCGCAGCGTCCTTTTCGTCATGTCAGACCAGCGTAGTACAGGAGCGGAGGCCTCAAAGTCGACGTCGACGGCGGACTCGAGTGCATCACAGGCTGTACAGCCTAGGGCTGTGCCGACAACCGCCTCGACATCAACCGGATCGTCTTGCGCAAAAACACCAAGATCGTCGACAGATCACTCTTTGGCAATACCATCATCGTCTCACACTCTCGGCAACAACGGTGCATCACCAGAGCTAGCACCGCTCTCACCTTTGGTACAAGCGCAACTCGGCACCGCCTCGCTGCACGTTTCTTTGCCGCCCAACTTTCCTCAGCCTGTTCAGACCTCCTTCTCTCCACCCTCGAGCAGGAACGTCTCGACCGCGACCGTCGTCAACCCATTCACCAGCCCATCTATATCCCAACTGCTTTCACCTCCGCTACCGCCTCTGAGCACCAAAGCGAGCAACAATGCAGCAGCAAGCACATCAACACAAGCCAACCCGGCGGGCCCTTCCTCATCTTCGTCGGCGGCAGCTTCCAACAGCAACGGCGGCTCTCCCAACAAGGCGACCATCTCTTGCTCTCCAACAACAGCATCACTGGCACGGCCGCCGTCTTCATCGTCAGCAGCAATCTTCCATCCCAACGCGCCCTTCTCACCACCAGAGACCTATACCTTCAGCCGCGCACCCGTCAAACGCCAAAGTCCAGCAACTAAGAGTGCAAGAAGCACACCCGGTCGATCCTTGACTCTGCACCACGACGATGCCCTCGAGCGTCAGTTTGCGGATCCATCACGCAACGATCTTGAACTCAGCCTCCCTCCAGCCATGCTCAGCTCGGGTCGCAAGGCCAGTGTCAGCCTCCATCTCTTCAAGGAGACCTCGTCTCAATCCTCGCACAACGCTCTAGCTTCCAGTCGCGATTGTGCTCTCATCGATGAGGATGCTCTGTCTCGTACACCCAACGACCTCGACGAGCCATCCAACCGCCGCAAGCCCTTACGCTCGAGCACCACGATTACGCCGTCTCAACGCACATCTAGAGCATCAGCTTCAATCAGCGGCCGGCAAAGGAGCGACGCACCCTCAGATCCATCAGCATCCACATCCTCCTCCTCAGCACAGCTTCCTGTCAAGGATACTGGCCTGGTTGCGTTCCGTCCAGCCACGCCCTCGCTCCTCCTCGCGCAAAGCGACGATGCTGTCGGCGGCAGCTACTTTCCGCACCGAGATTCACAGACCGCTTCCAACGCCGGCGCCCCTTTGCTCACCACCACGATCTCGCCCGACGTGGTCTTGCGCGACCGACTGCCTCGCCGTGCGCAGTCCATCTCGTCGCCCGAAAACGTCGCAGCCGACATCGATTCGCGCTATCTGCTCGACCCTTTTGCCCTCGAGCCGCTCGATTCGCGGCCCATACCCATCGCAAGGCCACGCACCTCACCTCAATTGTCCACATCATCCGTCAAGCTGCCCCTCAGTCCCAATCGACCCACAACCAGCCGCAGAGAGACTTCCACAGAGGCAGCGACAGATCTCAGGGATCAACCGGCAGAGTCGACATCTGCTTTGACCAACTTCCAGCGGCACTCTTCCGTGCCAGAGACCGGATGGCCCGCAGCAGGCTGGCCAGGCAACTTGGCCATGACACGTCGGCGTAGTCTCAACCAAATGACACAAACCTCTTCCGACTATGAAGAGGATGGCGATGATCAATTCGACGATTCTTTCGACATGGTCGAGACCGCTGACGAGATCACCGACAACGACGCCGCCGATCCATACGCCGACTTTACCAGCTCCGAGGACGAAGCACGCCAGCCGGATTATGACCATGATGCCGCCGATGAAGATGATTTGCAGATGAGCGGTTCCGAGTGGGAAGCCGGTGCACAACCTACCCGCAACGGTGGTGCCGATTCGCTTGGCGCCAATCAAGCTTCACGGCGTCCTCGTATGACATCTCGATCGCGCACAACTTCGTCCAACGATCTGCCTGCAGTTGTCCAGCTTCAGCCGTATCACAACCAGGTCGGAGGTCACAACTCCATCTTTCAGTTCTCGAAACGTGCTGTTTGCAAGCCGCTCGTGGGCAGGGAGAACGAGTTCTACGAGGCTGTCGAGAGGGAACATCCTGTCTTGCTTGCATTCATTCCTCAGTATCTCGGTGTCCTCAACGTAACCTACAGGCATGTCGAGGAGACACGGCAAGAACGTGAAGCACAGCCGGCGGTCGACCATGGTGCAATCGCGTCGCATTCAGAGCCGGTGCTCCTTTCGACTAGCTCAGATGACAAGAAGCCAGCCATGCAAGAGCCAAGCACGGACCCAATAGACAGTGTCGCAGCGAAGATCAAACGTCCGGAAAGACAGAGGAGCGACTCGCGTGGCGGAGGCCGCGTCCGTCGCAAGGTGTTCGAGGGTCAGGAGGAGTGGGGCAAAGAGATCCCCGAGGTCTCTCTGGATCTCAATCGGCATATCGTACCCGAATGGATTCTCCGTCGATGCAATCTGGCTCCAAAAAGTCCGGATCAAATCGATGCAGCTCAGAATCAAGAATTGTGCAGCAGAAGTCAGGCGCAAAGTCGAGCTTCGAGCCCTTTGAGGTCGCGTCGTGTGACTTCTTCGCTGGAACGAGCACAAGCTGCCGGACATGGCAACGATGCAGGACTCCACCGCGGCAGCAGTACGGGCAGCACTCTATTTTCTCCTCTAGCGTCCTATGAGAAAGCATCGCGCCCCCTGTCAGAGCGTCCCTCCTCCTCTTCGCAAGACATGGAAAAGCAACTCAGCTCGAGTCCATTGACACCCGCTATCTCTCCCAACGCATCACCAAAATCGTCGCGCTCTCTAGGTCATGCCGCTGATTGGGGCGGTCGTGAACCGGATCGATTGCATTCGTCGAGCCTAGGCCATGGGATCTCCGGATCCGGTATCTTGTCACGTTCGCGCAGCCCAGCGGTCGGATCCCTCAGCATGACCAGCCGTACGCCTTCGCAAGCATCGCAAGTGTCGCAGCCCGCTGCTAACAGCGCCCACCATACGCACACTCTCAACGGCATACATGGACGCGGCATCACCACCGTCAATCGCAGGTTGCAGGAGCAGGTGCTACGGGAGGTGTTCAGCTCGCCCATGCTCAAAGATGGATTGGAGCCTCGTTACGAATCGAGCGCAAAGCGAAACGCTCGCAAGAATCGCAGGCGCCTGGCCAAGGCTTGGGAGGAGAGCGAGGAAGGGGAACGGCTTCGCATCACGCGCAACCTGGGCCCGTCTGCGCCTCGATCTCGAGACACACTGGCCGCAGACACGCTTCGAGGTACTTTGCACACACCTGACCCGATCAGCAGCGGAAGGATGAGCGTCGCTAGCGAGTTTGCACCAACAGCCGCCTCCTCGCCTGTTCACTATCGAGGACAGGCACGTCATCCATCCACACCGCCTCGGACACCACCTCTCGGACCTAGCAGCATGACCGCTTCGTCGTCCATGTCGTCCAAGAAACTCCCGACGACCGCCGAGCACGGATCGCCGAGCATTGCGCTGTCTGGTGCCTCCAACTCGGAAGCTTTGACACAGCATCCGCGTCGTGTCCTCAGTGATGTCTCGCTCTCGCTGAAGCCCAAGACGACACCGACCAAGGGCAACAGTCTCGGATCGCAAGTTGTGGCAGAACCGTCGAATGCGCAGCCGACAGATCTGGAGGGAGATATGGAGGTGCTCAGGCTGTCAGAAGAGCCAGAGGTAGTCGACCATGCCCGGGATTCGCAGACAAAGGGTGCGAGAGAAGAAAAGGGTCCGCTTGATGGCACGACGAGCAAAGGCGCTTCTATGCAAGCCGCCAATGCTGACGACGCAAAAGCTAGCGGCGAAGAGGCCAGGCAATCCTCAGACAGCGCTTGCCAGACACGTCAAGAGCAGTTCCTCCTGATGGAAGATCTGACGGGACGCCTCAAGTCGCCCTGTGTCTTGGATCTCAAGATGGGCACGCGTCAGTACGGTCTGGACGCCACCGATGCCAAAAAGAAGAGCCAGACGAAGAAGTGTGACAAGACCACGTCTCGCAGTCACGGCGTGCGCATCTGCGGAATGCAGGTGTACGATTGCGAACACGATGCTTTCATCTTTCAGGACAAATATTTCGGACGCAAAGTGTTGCCTGCCGAGTTCTCGAGCGCGCTTGCTCGATTCTTCTTTGACGGCAGCAAGATCCTCATGCACCACGTGCCGCTCATTTTGCAAAAGATCTACCACCTGGCCAGGATCATCTGGGGACTGCGAGGCTACCGCTTCTACGCAAGTAGCCTGTTGTTCATCTATGACGGTGATTGCGAGACGCAACGCAAGCTCGAGAAAGAGTTTGATCGACGCTGCTCGCAAGGTCTGGGCGGTACAGTGGCTCCGAGCCAGATGATCCTGGATACGGGAGCTCTGCCACCTTCAGCCTCGTCGTCGCTGAACAAAGAAGCAGACTTGGTGGAAGGTGGAGCGAGTTACAGTATCGGCTCGAGTCCGTTGCTTGGGCCCATGGATGGAAGCGGCAGTGCTTCCGAGCCGGCTATGTTACGCCGAAGACGACGCAAGGGCGAGATCAATATCCGCATCATTGACTTTGCGCACTGCACCACTGGTCACGATTATGACTTCAATCCAGAGCAGCGCAAGGATGATGAGGACGCATCGCAGAGGCTGCCCGTAGCGCGCTTCCCGCCGAAACTCATTGATGGGCCGGACAGCGGCTACCTGTTTGGACTCAAGAACTTGGCGGCTAGCTTCGAAGAGATTTGGGAGACGGAACGCGAACGTCGACGCAAGTTGCGTGCTCAGGTCGGAAAGGCCACTGGACAGTCGGTGGATGTGGATGAACAAGGCAAGTTCATTGGCGATTTGGGCGAACTACAGGTGCCAGGTGGTGAAGTGTTTGACGAGATCTTTGGCACTGGACCGCATGGACTTGATGGATACGTGTCGACTTGAAGTTGGATCGCTCGACTGGTCACCGTGTATTGTACTTTTATCGCTGAAAGGCAAGTTTGTAGCAAAGACGCTGTGTGTGTGTGTGTGTGTGTGTGGTTACCAGTTGTGTGTCTCGACGAAGGGACCGCAGCTTCGAGGAGCCTGTGGTGAGGCAAGGCATCTGTCAATTTTCCGCAAAGTGTCAGATCGAACGTCGCCTCTGAGCGAGAGTTTGCGCCCGTCGCCGCACAGGCTTCTGATGTTTTGTGGAGAATTCTTTTCAAGCGAAACTCTGCTAATTCCGGCGTTTCGCTGTTGTGTGACGCAAACCGATGTTTTTGCGACTTGATCGTTCACTGCCATCATCTCTTCCTCATCTCTTCCTTCATCGAGACACGATTGTAACGCATATACAGTACCTCGACAACATGCTCGCATAGACACGTTGACCCATCACCTCGGACTTTATCATAGATTCCTCGAGAATACCACCACCCTAGAGCTTTGCATAGAAACATGCGAGCCTCAGCAGCCATAGCAGCGGCAGCGGCGGTGCTCTTGTCGAACGCTGCTCTTGCATCTACATCGACACTGCCTCAAGCAGTGTTTCAAGCGGATGGACAGCCGGTCACTTCGACAAAGGACGTCAGTACGCTAAGGAAGCCTTTTGGTCGCTTCCTTCATGTCACAGATCTTCACCCCGACCCGCATTACAAGCACGGCTCAGCAGTCAATGGCGCTTGTCATCATCAGAAGCCGAAGAAGAGCAAACCGGATGGCAAGTTGCGTGCTGGATGGTGGGGGACTGGTCGATCTGACTGCGATTCGCCGCCTCGGTTAGTCGAGTCGAGTCTAACCTGGGCTGCTAAGAATCTGGTTCAACATGCATCCTCCCAAGAATCGGATGCGAATAGAATGTCGTCGTCAGCCAGCAGCGAGTTGGGGTTAGACTTTATCATCTGGACCGGAGACTCGGCTCGTCATGACAACGACAACAAGCTTCCGCGTTCCAGTAAGGAAATTTTCGACCTCAACAGGTGGACGCTAGAGCAGCTCGAGACGGCCTTCCCAGGCGTGCCCCTGATCCCTACAGTGGGCAACAACGATATCTTCCCGCATAACATTCTGTTCCCAGGACCCAACGCGGTGACCAAGGAGTACGTGCATATCTGGCAAGACCACATCCCCGAATACGAGTTTCACACTTTCGAGCAAGGAGGATACTACGTCAAGGAGATCCTCCCCAACAGACTCGCTGCGATGAGCCTCAACACGCTGTATTTCTACGACAGCAACAAGGCTGTTGATGGATGCGTCAGGACGAAGCGTGGGAAGGGTAAAGAGGTGGATCCAGGCACAGCGCAGTTGGACTGGTTGGAGGTCCAACTGGATCTGTTCAGGAAGCGAGGGATGCAGGTGCATTTGTTAGGGCATGTTCCGCCGACAGCGGGCAACTACTTTGAAAGTTGTTATAGGAGGTATACGGACATCGTGCTGAGGTTTCAGGATACAGTGGTAGCACAGCATTTCGGACACATGAATACCGATGCGTTTTTCATTCAGGAGGATGAGGAGGCTGCGTACGACAAGCTGGAGGTGGAAGGGGACAAGGGAGATGTGCATGTTGAGGAAGAAGGTTTGCCAGGAGACTTGAAGCAGGATTACTCGACGTTGCCGGGCAAGGGAAGGACGAACGAGGATATGTATTCGGTGTTTTATATCGCGCCGAGTATTATTCCTACTTTTTACCCTTCGATGCGGCTTTGGACGTACAATACGACGGAAGAGGGGAGGTATGTGGCAGATGTCGCTGGGGAGATGGCTTTGGAAGGTGGGTTGGAGTTGGAGGAGTCGATGGGATACAGCGATGCTGCTGATGACGATGATGATGTCGAGGAGGACGAGGACGAGAATGAGGACGACGGATTGGATACACCAATCAAGACACAATCTCGACACCACCAGCGTCCAACACCGCCCAAGAAACGCAAAGGCAAAAAGCACAAGAAGAAGAAAAACAAAAAGCTGCCACGACACGCATCGCCCGACTCGCCATCTCGAACCAACACCTACCTCAGCCTTCTCGGCTACAGTCAGTGGGTGATGGATATCGACGAGCAAAACGAGGCAGTAGAAAAGATCCTCCATCCCAACAAAAAAGCGACAACGCTCAACGGCGGCAAAAAGAAGCACCACGACGACGAAGACCACAAGAAGCGACGCAAACAAGCCGAACAGCTGCAGGTCGAGTACCGGTTGGAATACGCCACGTATCCCGCCGAGGTGTTGTGGTCCGACTTCAGCTCGACGCAAAGCGGGACTGCACCGGTGCCCAAGCTTTTGCTAGAGAAAGAACTCAAGCGGGCAGGGTTGGAGCATCCGTTTATAACCGACGACGTGGAAGCGGGGATGGAAAAGGGACCGAAACTGGCAAAACCACTGCGCAAGTTTACAGACTACTCTCTACCCTCCGCCACGGTCGGGGAGATGATGGATCTGGCGAGAAAGTTGATGGTGGATAAAAAGTTGTGGAATCGGTTCAAGCGGCGGATTTACAGCGAGTGCGGGTGGGTTCCGTAGATCACACACGAGTAGGCGATTGTAAGATATCATACACAGGAGCATTGTCAAGAACGTTCTTATTGCGTTGCTTGGAGGGGGTATCAAAGGATGCGTTCTGTATTGTGCGGAAGTTTTAGTCGATGGCGATCGCTTTTCGTTTGCCCTTTTTCTCGGCTTGATGAAGGTGGAACATGTTCCACTGGTGTTGGGATCGCAGTCGGGCAGCGTGGTTCCAGAGCGTGAGGTCGAAATCGAGAGGCAAAGGTTTGAGCAGTATCGCTTCTAGGACAAAGAACCGATTCGGCACCGGGGTTGGGATCGAGTCTCGCAGTTGTACCTCCTTCCAGTCCTTTACCGAGGGTTTGGTCACGAAACCTATGTCGAGCGGTGAAGATTGTTTCGTCAGATGTCCGATGAGCATAAGTTTCGACTTGAGTTCTGGAACTAAAGAGTTACAAGACCATCGATTGTCGGTGCATAGCGTCAGATCGACCAGGATGGACAAAGTCAAGTCCGAGAGGACGATGAGAGAGCCGTTGGTGGGTGAGATGGCGGTGACGTAGCCAGCGACGCGGAGTTTGGTGTGTTGATCGCGGGAGAGGGAGATGTCGCTGATGGGAGAATTAGGCTGGGTCTGGTGTAGACATGAGGGTGAATGGTTTTAGGCTAGGTGGGATACATGTTTTGAGAGGGGCTGAATGGATTGGTGGTGATGATGATGATGGAAGCGATGTTGAATTTGCGTAGCCGCTGCCTCGTTTACGCGTCGAAGTGAAGCTGAAGCGAGCGGTGCGGGAAAGAGAGAGAGAGAGAGAGAGAGAGAGAGAGAGAGAGAGAGAGAGAGAGAGAGAGAGAGAGAGAGAGAGAGAGAAGAGAGAAGAGAGGTGTTGGTTTGTTGTGAAAACCCAACACTTTCGGCTACTTTTGCCTTGTTGATCGTTACCACCATCACATCTCCCCGCACACGATGTCGACCAGCACACCGTCGTCGGCTTCGACAAAGGCCGGTGTGCGGCAGCGCAAAGCTGGTCAATCTCAACCCAACGGCTCTTCCTCCGCCGCTTCGACAGCATCCGCCATCCTCTCCACCACCGCACCCGAATGGCTCCTCATCCTCAGCCTCATCTTTGGCGGCTGCTGCTCCAACGCCTACACGCTCGAACTCGCCACCCGTCAACTCCCCTCCGCTGGTACACTCATCACTTTCGCCCAGTTTCTCGTAACAACCCTCTCCGCTCTGCCACACTTTATCCGCTTTTCTTCCGCCTTTCCCTTTGTCGGGTTGAAAGACAGAGCGGTACCGTTATACAGATGGATCATCCAAGTAGGGTTCTACCTCACAACGAGCTTGCTCAACAATATGGCGTTTGCATATGATGTGCCGATGCCGGTTCATATTGTGTTCCGGTCAGGCGGGTTGGTCATCAATATGATTCTGGGATGGGCTGTGCAGAAGAGAAGGTATTCGACGGTTCAAGTTGCCAGTGTGGTGTTGGTGACGCTTGGGGTGGTGAGCAGTACGCTGTACTCCACGTCGGGTAGTGCTGCAGTCAAGGAAGGAGGAGGAGGAAAGGTGGGAGAGTACTTGACTGGTGTCTTGCTGTTGTTTTCGGCGTTGGTGTTGACCGGGTTTATGGGGTTATGGCAGGAAGCGACTTTCAGGCAGTATGGCAATCAGAATTGGAGAGAGTCGTTGTTTTACTCCCATCTGCTATCGTTGCCGGTGTTTGCGCTGAGACCGAAGAGTTTGTTAAGGGATATAGCACATGCTAATGGGACAACGCCTTGGTGGTTTGGATTCGGAACGCCGACGACATCACGCTCGATGCAGAAACGTCTTCAGCAACTGTTCAGCTTCTTTCCATTACCGATCTCTGCTCGTAAAGACCTCACCCAAGAACGGATATACAACCTTTCGCTCCTCCCACCCTTTTCGCACATCCCATCTCACTTCCTCCCCTCAACGGGCATATGGATCCCCAGCTTCTACCCGCCCCTCCTGCTCAACGTGGCCACACAGCTCCTCTGCATCAACGGCGTCAACCGGCTCACGTCCAAAGTGAGTTCGTTGTCGGTGACGCTGGTACTGGTGGTGAGGAAAGCGATGAGCCTCATGGTCAGCGTGATGCTGGTAGAGCGGTCGATGGGGACACTTGGATTGTGGTGTGGTGCTGCAGCGGTGCTGGCTGGGACCGTGGGGTATTCGATGTCTAAGCCGGTGCCAGTGGATGGAGAGGCGAAGAAGAAGAAGCAGTAGATGCGACAAGGGAAAAGAAACGGATGTAGAATTGTGTACAACAATGTGTATGATTGGATAGACGCAATGAACTCGTTGCTTTTTTTTTTGCTCTTTGGAGAGGGGTGATGAGTGTACATGATGGTTTAGGAGCGTCCACGACGGACCAACAGTCCGAACATGACGGCTGTGCATGCGCTCAGCGAAAACCTGTTTCCCAAAACGAGGTGGTCAGAGATAGTGTCTCACAATGTCAGGTCAAAGTGAGAGCAGAGGCACTTACCAAGTAGCAGCATACACAGCATGCTGATTCCGCAGCTCAATCGTTGCCGCTCGACCCACGGGTACACCTTGAGCTACACGAGTTGCCGCTTCGCCGACGTTTTCATCTGATCCGCAACCAATCGTCAAAACAAGTCAGTACAACCTTCATCACGTTTCAAACCTGTTTTGCTTACAACTTACCAAAGACTTCCTCGAGATACACGGGCAGCACGCGCTCCGTCTCCGCCGAACCCAACATACGCTTCACACTCTCCGCCACCCCTGCGCTCGGAGTATACCCATCCTCACCATCCCCCTTCGGTGTCAACGATAACGCCTCGACACCTGCCTTCTTCGACGCCCACTCGGCCATCTGGTTCGGATTGACGTGGAACCAGCTTCCCTTCTCCGGCACATTGTTGGGCGTAAACATATTCGCCGGGTAGATCCTCGGCAACAGCGCAACGAATTCCGTCTCCCCGCTAACCAGCGCTTCGGGCTTCAACCTCCTGTTCTCCCCTTCTCCCACGATCTGTTTCTCACTAACAAACCCACGATTGATCAAAATCATCCCCCCGCCTTCACTTCTCGCAAAAGGTACTACAACATGATATCCCATCACCCCATCTCTTACCCGTGGTCCGACAAACATGATCCGAGAATGATCGAACGTGCCTTTCACAGAGACCAGACGGAAATCAAACTGCGGCAAGACGTCGATATTGATGTTTCGTGGTAGTCGAAGAGGATCGCGCGAAAGTTTGTCTTCGAGCTCTTCAATAAGTGAAACTTTCCACTTGAGCCGTTTGATCTGCCAGTATCCCAACCCGAAGGTGAAGATGGGGATAAAGCCGAGTACCAGTGTGGTGGGAGATCGATACCATGGTTTGGACGACTTGGAGGAGGTGGATTTGGTGTAGCCTTCGGGTGTGTCTGTGTACTCTTCGTACTGTCGGCGGTGTGAGGATGAGGTGAAGGGCCGGAGTGGTGTGAACCGGGTCGATGATGCTGCGAGAGATGGTTGCCAGGACGATGAAAGTGGACGTTGAAGTGAGCGAGTGATGGAGCATGACGAGCCAGCGGAAAAAGGACCGCTCATCGCCGAGCTGAGCGCTCGTTGAAGCTGAAGCGTTGCTTTCATGGCGATGAGCAAGCTATCGTAGCGTTGGAGGAAACAACGTTGTAGGATGCTGAATGCTAAGAAGAAACGAAAGCTCGAGCTGGTGCTTTACAGTAAGAGGCTTAAAATTGGCTAATGGATCGACGATCCAGTCCAAATCGGGTTCTATGTATCGGGATGGACTCTCAAATCGTCTTCGACCACCGAAACATGGGCCACATGGTATCGCATCTTTGCTATTCCAAGATCTCGTCAGAAGTGAAGCTGTCCGGAAGTCTCTGGTCAAAGTAAAACAACTCTGAGTCGCAGCGTATCTGCGGAGAAACAAGGCTTTGCAGTGTACAGTACGTGCGTGGCATTCCTTAGATCTGCAGAACCGCAGCTGCGCGCGCGCGGCACAGCACCTCGAATCCCGACAGCTGTCAAATTGTGGAATGCGCATCGAAGCTCATCCTCAGATTCACACTAGCGACGATCAAAGCAGCAGCAGCTCGTCGCGCCAGTGGTGATACTGTACGCCACAGTGAACGGCAAGGCGTGATGCAGCCCCGTCCATTGGGATGCTCGTTCCATTCCTTGATGACAGTTGTTTGTGGTGTACTGCGATTCACACCCAGCGCTAATGCTCTTGGCTCTCCCGCTGATGGTGGCGCTTCGAGTCTTAGGCGCTCGAGACATTCCCCAGTCAGACTGGGTCCGTCACTTTGGAAAGTTCTGTCCGGACCTATGTTGCAGGTGTGGTACATGTCACTGTCATTACCGATGCCCTGCTGCTGCTGCTGCTGCTGCTGCATCCCTGTACATCGCATAGAGCGTGTGAGTACTGTACTTGTGCATCTGGACATCTCATCGTGTCGTGTTGTGAAACAAGATAGGAGCGTACAGCCGAGGCTGAAGCTCGACAGATCCGATGCTTTGGAGCCAACTTGGGACGATGTTTTGTTTAGCGTTCTTGGCTTGGTTGAGTCTGACTAGTTGCGTTGGTGAGAGGTCAAACGATACTTGATCCTTGTGTTCTTTTTGCTCCTCTCTTCTTTCTTGACCACCATCTCCTCTTCTCTCTTCACCTCTTCGTCCCTCGCTAAGCTTCTCCCCTATTCCACTACCCCTCCTCCTAGTCGCGACGTCTCGAGACCACCACCCACATTCTTTTGCAGTATCTTTGTCAATCGTTTCGCCATCATGAAGCTTACCTCCTCGTTCGTGGCACTTTCGAGTGTCGTCGTAATCGCGCTTTGCCTTGGTCAGGCTCAGGCTGATACCGTCACCACGCCTCTCGGCTTGACTCAGGTCGACGACAAGGGAGTCCCCATCACCCCTTTGACCTACCTCAATCTCGAGCCCGCTTCCAAAGAACTCGCCGGTGCAGCTAAAAAGGTGACGACGCCTCCGCCCATGATCACTGAGAAGAGGGGTCTGCTGCCTTCTCATACCGGCGACTTGAAGTCTGTCGTCAAGAGCCTTAAGCCCGCTTCCAAGGAGGTCGCTGGTGCGGCTAAAAAGTTGACGACGCCTCTGCCAATGCCCAAAATGCCCAAAGAGAAAAAGCGTCTGCTGCCTTCTGATTCGGGCCACTTGGAGCCTTTTGTCGAATCGTTCACCAGCCCCGGTCTTTCGATCAAGAGGCAGAGCTTGATCCCTAAGCTTCCCATCATTGGAACACTCGACAATGAAGGCGATTTCTCCAACGCCAACCCTCCGGTTGCTGCTCCCGCTAAGTGCCTGATTGGCCCTCTTGAGGCTCTCAAGCCTGCTGAGGGCACCGAGTACTTGCCTCCCAACCACCAAGAGCTGGGTCAGCGTACCGTCCACCCTCTCAACCGCCGTGACGAGGACAACCCGGTCGACATCAGCCTTCTCGGTCAAGGATTGCCCAAGTTGTCCGAGCTGAGCGTCCCCACCAAGCTGCCCGGCAGCAAGCGAGGTAAGAGCTCGGGTCTCAACCTCTTTGGCACTCCCATCCCCATCGATGCCATCGAAATCCCTGGCACTTTGAAGCGCGATGACAGCCCCGTCGATCTCGGATTGAAGACCGGCGACAAGCAGAACCTTGATGCTGCTGAGGAGCTGCTCAAGAGTTTCCTCCACACCAAGCGAGAGGAGGCTCGCGTCAAGCCGCTCGACCTTGGCTTGAAGACTGGCAACGAGCGAGATCTCGACAAGGCCAAGTCGCTCCTCGGTGGCCTGTTGCCCATCAAGCGCGACTCCATCTCACCCGACAAGGTAGACCTGTCGAGCGTCAAATCGCTCGGCGAAGGTGCTGCCCAAATCGCCGCCAAAAATGCTGTGCCGCTTGCCCTTATGCCCGTCAAGCAAGAGCTCAGCCCGGCCGTGCAAGTGATCAAGACGGCCAACCAACTCTGCAACAGCTTTGGCTGCGCTCAAATGGTCGCTGGAGCCGTGCAAGGGGCCAAAGACAAATCGCCTATTCCTCTTCCCTCGAGCCCTGTTGTGCGTGCTCTCGGCGATAAGGACTTGTTCGCCAACGGTCTGCTGAACAACAACGGTCAGCTTGACGGCATTCCCGTTCGTCGCGATCAGGATCCGGTGGTGCAATCGATCTTGGATACTTCTGATGAGGCACGGGATGCGATTTTGGGCGTCAAGATGACGACGGACAATGCGGCTGGAGAGTTTGTCAAGAACATGTACTCCAAGCATGGTGAGGTGCAGACGAAGCGTGCGATCAACATTCCTGGGTACAGCCTCTTGCCTGGTGCTGGCCCGCCTACGAAGGAGGCGATCAAGGAGCTTATCGACTTCACCGGGTTGAACTTGCCAGGTGGAAGGAGGATGGACAAGATTCGTCGTAAGTGAGAACACGATGCGTAATGGTTTGGTTGCCTAGTTTTTTGTTTTTGTTTTTGTTTTTTTTTTTTTTTTTTGGATCGATCCAAGATGCTGTTTGATGCTGTTTGATGCTCTTTCATTTGGACTCTGCCACTTTTGTAAAGGTCCTCGGTTCCTGGTTTATAGTCTTATGCGGCGCAGCATGCTTTCCTTGGAGGAGACGCTGTAGCCCACACACACCCACACTCGTTTTTAATTGTTCGTCGGTACTCCAACTACATCGCGTGAACGTCTGCCGGGTAAGATGCTGAGCTGTGAAAGTGTGACCTTAGATGACGTTGGTCGCTGTGAATTTGTGCTGAGAGCCGGTCCTACTTGATGATGTGGGCAAAGGCTTGCAAACGCCGGTGCTTGTGGCTTGACGTCGTGCATGACGTGGCTTAGGTCGTCGGGATGGGACCTGGGACCTCCTCGTGAGTGGTTGGACGAGGTGGAGCCACGCGGCTGATCACAGTCTGCAGATGGTGAGGTGGGCAATTCCATACATGAGTCTCGATCGCAAAAGCTTTGTCTATCCGAGCAGACCAGAACGAAACAATTATTTATTTATTTTTTTGGCTGGCCAGTCTAGAGCCTCCTGCCCGGACCTAGACGGACAGAAGAACGAGCGACCGGTTCAATCTGAAGGACGTAATGCTGAAGAGGATAGCAAGTGAGAGAGACAGAGGCACAAGGCTATCTGAAACCAAAACCAATGGAGCGCCACAGTTCCTGCTTGTCATGGCGACGGGCGAATATGAATTGATGATTCTGGCTTTCCGGGATGACCGAGTTGAAAGGGAGAGTTCGGTGGTACAGTTGCATATACCGACCCCGACAATGCCGGACTCGCACCACTGAGATGGATTTTTTCTTTTCTTTTCTTTTCTTTTTTTCTCGTCTTTGTCTTTGGTCCAAATTGCCAATGTTGGTCTCATTAGTTCGGATCTGTCTTGTCAGGAGTGCTGAGCTTCTCATCGGTGAGATCTCAGAGTATTTGCTGCCTGCTACAGTAGAGTTTTTTTTTTAAAGTTGTTCTGGGTTGGCAGCGCAAACAATTCTCGCTTCTTGAGCCATTTTTTTGCCACAAGAAGCAGACTCTCAGACAAGATTCAGCAGCAGTCAACAGTGGCACACAAAATTGCCACCCTTTGGGCTGCGTTGAACTTGTTCTTCCTCCTCATCCTCTCACCCTCGATCGCCTCTTTCCCACCAAGGGCAGCGTCGAAAGCGCTTGTAGCTCCCCTTGTTCGCTCTTTCTATATCCAGTGGAAAGAAAGCTTCTCGGAAAGCAGCATTTGCCTGACAGACTCGCTTCTGCTTGACCTAAGCGCTCCTCTTCGACCTTGGTTCTTCTTCACTTTCTTTACCTCCTCCTCCGACATCGCCACCCGCTTCTCTGAGGTTTACACGATAGCTTGCTTCACGCAGAACTTCTCCTTTTGCGCCATCAACCTGCGACACGACGCAATCTCAACTGCCATATATCTGCAGCTGTACTTTCAACGCATCCGTAACGAAGGCTAGCCGCTCGCCTTTAGCAAACCATTCTTTGCAACTACGAAACTGGTATCGCCTCAGTCCTTGCACCATCTACGCGTTCGAGGCGGCTTTGACGACTGACGGCAATTGTTTTATAGCTCGGTCCTGCCTTCGACATCTTCATCGCTCTTTGCTCATCGACACAGTCCACGCTAAGCTCGGCCCATCTTCTCTCTCACTTCCTGCTCCTGCTTGTTGCTGAAAGGCGCATCCGAGCCAACATCAGCAGCCTCGATTCTTGTTCTCCTTGTTCCTTTCTCTTCCGGCTACAGAGTAATATGTAAGTAAAGGCATTTCCCCTCCTCGTTCTCCGCCTCGTTCGGTTATCGTTTTTCGCCATGCACCTCACTTGGTCTCTGCGTCGACAGCCAACGTCGAGCCGTCTTTCAGTGTCGGCTGGAGGATCGCCACTTGTCTGTCAAGAAGAAATGCCTTGCCCGCCGAACTCAGCACCAAAGCACCGGCCCGATGCCTAAGTCGATCCTACATCGTTGTTGCTCGTCGGCCCGATCTATTTTTTCCCATCCGATCGCGCAGCCATTTCACGTGTCGGATCTGCAAGTGCCAAGTTCGGCTTCGTGGTTGCATCCGACCTTTCTTCTCGGGTCGGCAACGTTCAGTTGCCCATTCGTGGCGCCCAGAATCGATATTTGCTGCGCTAGCGTACACCTGTATGGCGCCCAAGTTCGAGATCCACAGTCTGGTCCTCTATGCATCTGTGCATACACCCAAACGCCTTTGTTTGGTCACCGACAGCTCCTTCCTCTGATGCAGATCTGGGCTTTCTTTGTCGTGACAATAGCAGAAGCCAGGTGCTCAGATGCTTCCTGTCGAACTGTCTAATCTCCAAAGTTTATGTGATTCAAGGCGCTTGGCTATTGTTCCCGGCGACTTGGCCTCCACCCTGGCCGATGCAGTCTCATGCAGAGGATGACGGTCCATCTTGGTCGATACCTACCAACCAATTCCCGCCACTCGCATTTTGCCGCCCTCCACTCTCTCGCTTACTCGCTTCGTCCCTCTTGTACGATGATATCCGAGTCCATAGGGCAGGGATGATGTTTCGTCGGAGTGTGAAGCTCCGATCGTTTGCCTCTGGCAAACTGAGCTTAATCTTGAAGAGTTCGGCTCGGCATCGTGCCTTGGTTGCCTGGTCTATTTGCCGCCCACATGTCCTTGCATCGCTCTCTCCTTTGTCTGTTCCTCGTCGTTCTTCCAAAAAGTTCTCGAAGCTGACCTCGTCCTCCCTTTCCCCTCCATCTTCGCATCGTTTCCACACCTATCTCTCGCACTGTCAATAGCCTCGTCACTCTGCATCGGCTTGAACTTTCCCTTAGGACGACATCGAGTATACGTCTCAGCATACCTCTCTGGGCTGGTTGCGAACGACGCAGCCTGCAGTCTCAAGCTCCACTATCCTTCTCTCCCTCACGCCACCTGAGAGCAAGCTTTCTGAGTAGCACCATCCTTTGCATGCATCTCTTTCTCCCACCGAGGATCCGGTAATTAAGGTCGCCCAGACTGCCGCCTTGCATTCATACAACGACGATCACACATCAAGACAATCTGCACTGCAAGCGATTCCGAGACTCTACTCTTCTTTGTTCGCAGACAAAGCGATCGCGGATCAATTCACCATGTCACACAATACAGCAAACTCGCAACGTCCACCGCGCACCGACTCTACTCGAAAAGCAACCCCAGCGGATCGTGCCCACTCGATTCAAGCCGCAGACGCAGCAGCTCCTCAGCGCAACGTCGCAAGTCCTTCGCCCGGGCTCTATCCAAGATACTCGACGGGTTACGCCCATGCGCCCCCCACGCTGAACGCGCACACACACTACCATCAGCATCATCCAGCACACCAAGGTGGTGGCGCCTTCTCTCCTTACACAAACGCCACTCCCGCAGACAGCTACGGCTACGCTGGCCAGCCTTACCAGCGTGGTCGAGACAACGTCGATACACTTCAGTACGCACGTCCGCCCAGCCGCAGCCAATCGCAGAGCTCTGCTTCTGGTAGCGTCGCTTCCCCGCACGAAGCTGTCGGCGCTTCGCTATACACCCCTCATTACTCTCCCTCGTTCCCCGGGGTGAGCCCGTCCCCTTCTGTCGGCCACTTGTCCCGCACCAGGTGGGCTTGGGTTCCTATTGAAGTTCCTCAAGGCCACATGTCAGACGAGGCACATATGCAGTACGCTCCCTATCCCTCCAACTTCTACACACCCTCAGCTGCTCCGGTCACGCATGCTCCTTCGACATCGCATCCTCCATACCGACAAGCGTACGGCGAGTCGGTGGCTCCAGCATCGCCGGCATACGCTGTGCCGTCCAATTCGGCCAACTATACTCCATCCTATCACTACCACGCACACCCTACTCACTACATGCCTCCACCGGCCCACAACTCTCTCGCTCACGTTGCAGCGCCGGGACGGGCGGTTCGATCCGGGCCCCATCCGGCTGGCCAATCGTTCACCGGTGCAAAAGGACAATCGAATCAGTCTAGTCGATCCGGCAGTGCTCAACGCAGAATGAGCTCCAACTCCTCCGGCAACACCTCTTGGCCCCATTCCGTAACTACAGCGCCGCCGCAACGCCAGCCTTCGTTCGCACCTGAAGCTCAAAGCGTCTTGCATGATCCCAAGACCCGCTCATCGCTGCCGTCCGTCCTGACTGAGGAGGATTCCCATTCGGTCACCGGAGCCACAGACGAAGGTACGACAGCTATCACGTCCCAGACCGACTTGAATCCGGACGCTGATGCTCCTACCGATTCTAACGGCGGCGAGCGCGTGCCGGGCAGTGGTCTGCGACCGCACTACCATCCTCAGCAAGGTCCTCGATCCGAATGGGTGCTGTGGTGTGGCAACGTGCCTCAGGATGTGACGGTAGAAGAGCTGTGGGAGGTGTTTTCGCGTCTCACGCCGGAAGAGTATCGCACGTGGCTCTCATCGCCCGAAGGTCAAGAATACGCCGCCGAGAGCACAGGCCCAGACGACGACGTCGAGGAGCACGGAGTGCTGTCCATCTTTATCATTTCGCGTAGCAATTGCGCCTTTGTCAACTACGCCAGCCTACCTCACCTCAACCGAGCCGTCAAGTACTTCCATGGCAAGCAGGTGCGACCCCACGATCCTCGGTGTCCCAAGCTGGTCTGCCGTGTGCGCAAGAAGGACGATGAAGCACAAGCCGGCGTCGCCGGTCAGCGTGGCCGCGGTATTCACGTCGCTTGGCTCAAGCAGCAGCGAGAACTCGAGCGTGCGCAGGACGAAGCTCAACACACCGAGTCTCAGCCTCTATCTTCGACCGCCAAAGACGCGTCGTCGCAGGTGCCAGCGGGACTAACATCGGCTGCCTCGTACAGTTCGAGCGGCTCAGCATCCTACACGTCGACCAACTCGTCTCTCTTCCGTCACCCTGCCTTCCGCCATCGCTTCTTCATCCTCAAGAGCCTTCGTGTCGATGACCTCGACCGATCTATCGAGACCGGATACTGGGCCACACAGCCCCACAACGAAAGCGTGTTGGACCAGGCGTACCGCAACAGCGAGACCGTCTACCTCATCTTTGGCGTCAATCAGACCGGTCAGTTCCACGGATATGCCAAGATGGCCGGGCCCATCTTCACTTCCACCAACGAAAACAAGGACAAGGAAGGGCAACGACGTCGAGCGAGCCTCTCCTCTGTTCTGTCGGCCGCGTCCAACAGTCTGTCCCCGGCCGCGCTTCCTCGGGAGAATGGCGTCGAAGCCGACTCGTCTCAGCAGAGTCCTCACTCTCCTCCTCTTGAATCTGGCTCACGGCGAGCCCATCCGACACTGGCGAAGCGTGATATCGATGCTGCCAGATGTCTGTTCAGAGGTCTATCCGTCGATGGCAACGGCGAAGGTTCTCATTCGGTACCTATGACGTCGCCCTTGCCAATCACTCCGACCGCGGAAGAAGCTATGTTCGGAAAAGCCGTCTCGCCTCAGCGTCAGGATACCATCACTCCACAGACTGCTGACACCTTTGTGCAAGCCAACACCTGGCCGTACACTTATCTCAAGGCCAGCAATGTTGGCAACAGCGGCGCCGAAGCCGAAGTTAACGACCGACCCAGGTTCGCCTCGGCGCCCCTGGGAGATAGTCCATCTCTTCGCGTGACTGCAGAGCCGGACGAGTACGGCGTCCGTCGCATGGACATGGAGGCTGAATCGACGCATACCACCTCGAGCCAAAGCGACCAGCCTTCCCTGGGACCAAGCGACTCGGCCTCGTGGTCGTCGGCCGACTCTCGTATGGCGGAGCAGATTGCGCTACGTGCTGTGATCCACAACCTGCGTCTTGACGAAATGGAATCGCGCGGTCAAGCCGACATGCTGGAGACTCAGCTGCGTTCCTCTTCCAACCAAACCGACACCACTGTGACGGCCAAGGCTTCGGACGCCGGCACACCTCAAGGCGATACACGAACCCCACCTCGTCAGTCTTCGTCGGACTCGTGGGGCAAGCCTTTCCGCGTCGAGTGGATTCGCACCGATCCGTTACCGTTCTCACGGGTCAAGAAGCTGCGCAACCCTTGGCGAGACAATCGTCAGTCAAAGTCTCTCGTGACGGAACCGAACTGGAGCCGGGCGTCGGACGTCAGCTTTTGGAGGAGTGGAACCGTCTGCATCTGCCCGCTCCTGCTCCCGTAGACAGCACTAAAGCCAGCAACAAGTCCTCGGCCACCTCGGCAGTACGTTCAAACAGCGATGAGGACGAGTGATTCGATCGCCGATTCGCCTTGAACCTTCAACTCCACCGCACCGCACCGCACCGCCCGTCCTGTCCATGTCGATGCCGTCAGTCCGACCAGTATGTTCTGAACGCAAGAACATACACACACCTTCCTTTGTCACCCATTTTCCTTTCAACACACTTTGCACAGTTTGCACCTTCGTAGCAAGAGTGTTTGTGTACACACCGTACGGTCAAGATACTCGCACGCCGCCGCTTCGCATTGTCCCGCTAGAAGGCCAAGAAGAGATGATTTCCGCCTCTCCCTTCTGACTCTCTTTTCCGACGCTCAATGTTTTCGCAGTAATACTCGCACCGCAGCTCAGTCCGTCGTCGTCGTTCCCCGCAAGTTTCGTTTCTTTTTTCGGTCGATCTGCCGTTTTCTGCTGCGCTCGTCCGTATACCCGTCTGGGACAAGTGCCGCACAAAGCGCAACGACATATTTTCGAGCCTCTTCCTTTCAGTCCTCTCACACGCAGAAACTGTACTCTTATACTCGGTTCACTGGAGCACATGTCACCTTTCTACCGTACGCATATCATCTCTTTGTCTTCTTTTGGGTTCTTTCTCTCTCTCTCCCTCTAACTCTTCCCCGTCGCCAATGTGACTGTGGGGAGATGTTGGTAATCATATACTCATTGAAATAAGCATCGACCGTGTGTTTGTGCTTTGTGCTTTGTGCTTTGTGTGTGAATGTTAAATGTCGGACGTTACGTTTAGTTGTGAGTCTGAGCCATCGTTCCCCTGGAGATACTTTGTATCAGGGTATCTAAAAGCTTCTGATCTCCTCTGCGGACACGACAAGGGAATATGGTCTAGTGGTATGACGTCGCTTCCCACGCATCCATCTGGAATCCAAAAGCTAGCTTGATGGCCGGAAAAGCGAAGGTCCGGGGTTCGATCCCCTGTGTTTCCATTCCTGTCTTTCTTTTTGGCTTTTTTTTGCTGATGGGTCTTTTGAACCACCCTTTGTTTCTCATTTTGCTTTCTCTTTTGTTTTTCTTTTCGTCTTCTCTTGTTAATCTTTGTTCATTCGAAGAGCCGAAAAGATGGCCGAACAGCATGTCTCGGCGCTCCTCTCTGCCTTGCCAAATCGATACGATACACAGGAGTAATATAGCCATGCTGAAAACAAACGTGATTGAAAAGACTGCGAGAGTCATGGTCTGAGGAGAAAGAGGACGAGTGCGGATCAGATGCGTTCGAGCCGTCGAAGATCGCAATAGACGCCGTAGATGAAGCGGAGAAAGCCGAGCGAAAACTCCTTTATCCAAAAAAAAAAAAAAAAAAAAAAAAAAAGTCGTCACCAAACCTTGTTAGACTTTGCTATCCTACCTAACTATCATCATTCCTCATTCTCTTCTTCATCCAACCCATCGATTCTCTTGACCGCTACTTTCTTCCGTCATCAACCTCTTGAGGACGGTTGATATACGATTTCTGTCCACTAACATATCCGCTACTACCTGGCGCTCGTTGAGAGCCGTCTCTTTGTCACTGCGGATCTTCCTAGGCTTCACCACCGTATCAGCCACAGCTGGGCCATCTCGTCCTCTACACAGACACATCGTCAGCATGCCCGAAGCAGTACCTCCTACCACAACGGCCACCTTCACCGAAGTTGGGCCAGTCCAGATTCCCGACCTCGACAGCTTCCCGCCCACCGGTACGCCTGTCCACGCGAAACTGGCATCATGGGAGTTCTACCGCTCGATCGGGTCGCCACGTCGCATAGTCGCACCGATGGTCGACCAGTCCGAACTGCCCTGGCGCTTTCTTTCGCGTCGCTATGGCGCTGATCTGGTGTATACGCCCATGATCAATGCGAAGCTCTTTGTCGACGAGCAGAGCAAGAAGAAAAAGGTCAAATATCAAGAGGTGAATTTCAATAAAGAGTTTGGCGAGGAAGGTTCATCCACCCCAATCGAGTTACTTTCCTCCGAGGGTGAAGGATCTTCAACCAACACTGATCGACCGCTGTTCGTTCAGTTCTGTAGCAACGATCCGACAGTACTGCTGAAGGCCGCCCGAGTAGTGCAGGACCGATGCGATGCGGTCGACCTCAACCTCGGTTGTCCACAGCACATTGCTCGTCGCGGACACTATGGAAGTTACCTCATGGAAGATTGGCCTCTCATTTTTGCGCTCATCAACAATCTGCATTTGAACTTGAAGATTCCAGTAACGGCTAAAATGCGGGTGTACGAGTCGATGGAGAAGACGATTGCGTATGCTCGACTGTTGGAGCGAGCGGGGGCGCAGATTATCACGGTTCACGGTCGAACGCGAAACATGAAGGGACATCATACGGGGTTGGCGGATTGGGCAAAGATCAAAGCAGTAAAGGAAGCGGTGAGCGTTCCCGTGTTTGCCAATGGAAACGTGTTGTATCCGCAGGATTGGGAGGAGGCGTTGACAGCGACGCATGCGGATGGAGTTATGAGTGCCGAAGGAAACCTGTACAATCCTGCGATATGGTTGCAACCCCGCGAGAAAAGTGCAATGTTCCCAGCAGCCCCGCGATTACCCTTCCCATCCATCGTCGGTATGGCACGCGAGTACCTCGACATTGTCAGCGCCCTCCAAACCCCCACGCAGAGCAGCGCGATCAAGGCGCATCTCTTCCGACTCTGCAGACCTGCTCTGGAGGTGCATAAAGACTTGCGCGAGGTGTTGGGCAAGTCGAAGTTCGATAACGCCGCAAAGGCCGCCGAGAGGGTCCAGACGTATAGGTACTTTATAGAGGAGTTGGCAAAGAGGTTGCACGAGGATGAGAGGGATGAGAAGTGGGGGAAGCGGCCAGATCCGCCGTTGGCGGGTTCGGTGTCGTACTTGACAGAGGAAGGAAGGGGTGGCAGACCGGTGTGGATTCCGCACTGGTTGGCGCAGCCGTACTTTCGGCCGCCGCTGGTGGAGGGAGTGAGGGTGGGAAGGGGAAAGAGAAGGAGGGGAAGAAAGCAAAAAAGGTGGATGGAAGATGGTCGAGGTGGTCGGTGTGCAAACCGAGGGGGAGAAGAAAGTGGTTGAGGAGGAGAAGGCGGGAGAGAAGACGTTGAGCCAGGCGAGGGCGAGGAGAAAGAAGTCAGAGATTAGCGTGACCTGAAAATGTCAAACTTGATTCGCCTCTCTCACGCACGTTTGTCAATTGGCACGCGATGGATCTCAGAGAAACCGAGCCAAGTTGTGCACTGTGATGTGTTGCCTGTGAAGAATGCGGTTGATGATCAACGTCGACGCTGAAAAGAAGCCATGAAAAAAACGGAGCAGTAGTACAGTACGGGTGAATCAAGTTGCTGTATGCTGAATCGTCAGTGTGAAGTGCGAGGGGTATCTTGTCGTTCGTCTGGAAAAGAGGGTTCCTTACACCAACATCTCACCTTCCTCTATCAACCCACATCGCACACACTGCTCTTCACACCACCTCCAAACCTGTTTTCTAACACCTTGATTCCTCGCCAACTCGCTCTCCACCCCTACCCTCGCATACGGGACCAGATACCTCCCATGCACTTTGTCGCTACTCGCGCCTGTTCCACCCCACAGCTGTGTCACGGCGCCCAACGACGCCGGCACCAAAAACGCGTTCTTGATGCTCGTCAAGAGACGATTTTTCGATCCCAACTGACTTTTCACACCCCCTGGATGGACCGAACAGACTGTCAAACCCCATCCGTTCTTGTCCGAGATTGCGGCCAGCTGTGCAGTGGTGTAGACGTTGCCCAACTTGCTCCTGCCGTATAGGTGTATATGACCGAGTAGCGGGTTGGTTGCGTCGGCGTTGAGCTGTACGTGGGGTGGTGCGTCGACCCAACGATGTGTTTCTGAAGCGGTTAGGATGACGCGTGGTTCGCCTCCTTGTGCAGCGGATCGTCGCAGCGCAGGGAGGAGTAAGCGCAGTAGAGCGTGATGGCCCAGTACATTGGTTCCAAACATTTGTTCGTAGTTTTGTGCCGTTCTACCGGACACCATTACCCCGGCGTTGCCAAACACGAGGTTTACTTTCTCTTCGAGAGTCAAGAACTCCTTTACGGCAGATTGAATACTGAAAAGGTCCGAGAGATCACATTGGATCAGCGACATACGACCTGGTTTGGCACCGTGGCGTAGTGTTCCTGCAGCGTAGGTGGAGAGTTGGGAAGCGCATTCGGCGGCTATAGTGTCGCGTGTGTGTTGTAGGCGTGGAAGCGAGCGACCGAAGAGATACACGTGAGCGGAGGAGAGGATGAGTTGACGCAGCGTTTCATAGCCAATACCAGAAGTGGGACCGGTGAGGATGACGATGAGGTCGGTGAGGAGCGGCATGGAAGTAGTTGGATCCCAGGGTGGGGAGGTGGGAGAAGGTGTGGGGCGCAGCATGTCTCGGATGATGCTGGTGTAGGATGCCATGGTTGATGGGACCTTCCTGAGGGTCAGAGCGTTGCCTTGGGTTTTCGAACGATTGGAGGGGGGAATGGGATGGCAAAGTGGACCGGATGAGGATCGTATCGCCAACGATCAAACGTAACTTGCTCTCTTGCAGCCTTGCAAGGCGATGATGTAGAAAGCAGTGAAAAGAGGACGAAGCGCGGGGGGCTGGATTGCGTTCGCGCGGTTCAAGTGTAATTGGTCCCGGATAGGATTGCCTTTCTTTGCTCGTCGACAACCCCTTTTGTCCTAATCGTCGTTGTTGCTGGTGTTGTTCAAGTCGCATGGACACCTCCAAAGTTACTCAAAAGCTTAATCCCGCCCTTCAGATTTGTCAGGACACACAGAGCAGCAACTTGGAAGACCCTGAAAGAAAGAAAGAAAGAAAGAATAAATAACATAAACCGCATGACGATCTTTTTCAAACTCTGCGCTTCCTGCGCTTCCCAATTTATCAGCCCACTTTTTTCTTCGCGTGTCAGCCAACTGGGAAGCGCCTTCTCCGCCAAACAAAACGCAGCCGGCGTTTGCTGTGTAAATCGCCGCATCAGAGAGAAAGAATTCACACACACATCGCTGCACCTTCAAAAAATCTATTCCTTAGAACCTCTGCGTCCCCTCAAACCGTCTAAAAATCTCTTCACTCGCCGCGAACATCTCACTCGCCATCCGGTGCACCTCGGTCCTTGGTCGGTTGTACACCAGACTGTTCGCAAACATCAGCGTTAGACTCTTGCGTAACTGCTTGGCATCTGCGATACTGCCTTCTTTGATGCGTGCTTTGATCGTCTTGATGTCGAGCGGTTGTTTGATGAGTGTATAGTAGTCGGGTGCGTCTTGTTCCTTGATCGGTGCGTGGAAGAGGTTTCCGTGCGTATGGTTGGATACTTCGGTGAGCAGCATAGAGAGCACTTGGGTTGTTTTGCGTTTGAGCGCTGCTTGTTCGCGTGAGGTGGTCGAGGCTGGAGGCGGAGGAGTGGGTTTGGGTGGGCGCGACGAGGTGGTTGAGCAGGATTGACGATGGTGCGCAGTGGTGCGGGGCCCAGAAGTGGGTTTGCGGTCATCGTCGGATACATCGGATTTGTCATCTTTGTTGACTTCTTCATCTCCATCTTCCTTGGCATCTGCTTCGGCTGCTTCGGTTTCAGGTTTACCGCCGATATCCTTCCAAGCAGCTGCTTCAGGACTCGCTTCATCCTTAGCAGCAGAACGCTTACGTGGCGATTCGACCGACTTGACCTGATCCTCCGCTTCCTCGTCGTCGTCACTGCTGTCGCTGCTACTGTCTTCCTCCATCGCCGCGTCTTTCTCCTTGACCTGCTCTTCTGCGGCTTTCTTCGTGTCAATCTGAACCGAAGCCTCTTGAGATTCGGTGGCTGTAGTCGTCTCCTGACTCTGCGCAGCTTGAGCATCATCGACACCCACCGCGGCTTCGGCTTCGTCCTCACTGTCCATCTCTACGTCGGAGGACGGCACTCTTTCTGCGCCCGTTGTGCGAGCTTTCTTGGTGGGCGAAGCGGATTCGGACGTGGGGGCTGTTGCCTTTGTTTCCGCTTCCGGAGCTGCAGTGGTAGAATAATCCGGCTCTGAACCATCCCGCTTGCGCTTGGTGCTTGGTGCAGCAGCCGCAGCATCCTTGGCCGCTGACACAGATTCGGGCTCTTTCTCCTTGACCACCACCTCTGCAGGTGGCGCCTCATTCGGTCGTGTTGGTGGATGCGTCGATGCGTCCTTTTCTGCTCCCGCTGCTGGTGCTGCCAAAGCGTCCAAAGTGGCCGTTGACGGCTCCGTCGCTGACACCTGCTTGGCAGCCGCATTGCCCTCTGCCTGCGCCGAGAGCTCCATATTCGTCTCTGTCTCGATCAACTGTTCTGCCGCTTGATCCACTTCCTGCTGAAGAACCTTGCTGGCCGCATTCTCGTCTTGCAACACTTTGACTGCCGCTTCTGTCGCTGCGCTTGCAACGGCTTTCTCTGCCTCTTCCGTTGTCATCACGTCGGCTGCTTTGTCGGTCGTGCTGGCAATCGTTTCGCCGTTTGTCGCACTCGCGGCGGCGGTGGTAATGGTTGTGGCAGCGGTCACTGGTGCCGTGTCACTCGTTGGCCGTGGTAGCGTAATCGAACGAGTGCTAGGCAACGCCGTTGGACCGAGCATCAACTTGGTCGGCGAATCGTCGATACTCGCTCTCCTATCGCTGCCTCTCCTCGTCTTGACCAGGTCGACCTTCTTGCTTGCGCTGTTGGGTGCCGAGCCTGTACCTGTGACATCCGAGCGAGTGGGCGAGATCTTGGACAAGTCTGCCGCAGTTGCTGAGCTTTCTCCCCTCGTGCGTCCTTTCGCTTTCGCACTCTTGGGCGTAGTCGAAGCGTTGGAAGCGGGCGTCGCCGGTCCAGCCACGGACGGAGCTGCACTGCCTGGCGTAGACGGCGGAAGCGGCGGCCCAGTGGCCAAGTTCTCCATCTCGATCCGCAACTCCATTTCCAATCTGGCATCTGCTTTGCCCGACTTGATCTCGTCGATCTCTTTCACCAAGCTTTTGAACTGTTCCTCTTTCTCCCTAATGTGGTCTTTGAGCTCCTCCATCCGTTCCGCATACAGCAGTTGAGCGAGGGCAAGCTGCGACCGACGGTCTGTCCTAGGTTGCAACCCTCGCGCTTCTTTGGGTTTGGGCGTTGTGGGTGTAGCCGGTTCTGGTGCAATTTCATCTTTGCCGAGTACCAAGCCGCGTTGACGCATGAGCGCAACCCACGCACGCTCGCATTCGCGTGTACCAAAGATACGACCGAGCGTGAGACCGGCATTGGCGGCTTGATCGAGTCGAGATTGTTGGCGGATGAGCGGATGAGCGAGCAGTAAAGCTGAGACGCGACCCCAGTCAGGGGGTGATGTGCCGATCTCGTGTACGGCTTGTGCCAGGAGGAGCTTGTCGCGTCGGGAGAGCTTGGACAGCGCTGAGGACTGTACAGCGTGTGGAGAGGGGATCATTGGGTTCATTGTGGCTGCGGGATGGCAGACAGCGAGTATGCCGTCAGCGAATCGGTCACTTATTACTGCGAGCTGAAGATACGAGATGATGCTGGGAGGTATGCTACTGATCATCGACGCAGTCGAGAATGAAGGCAGCCGAGAGCCGATCAATGTGAGGACGAAATGCAAGCCTTTGGAGTGTGAAGCGTAGACGGCACGTCGGCGAGTGTATGATCGATGCAAGCAGCGTGACCTCGCTGCTGTTGTGAGTGATGGTTTGACGTGCCGCTGTCGTAGGGTGAATGAGGGTCAAGGTGAGGATAATGGTTGGTTGACTCGAGTCAAGGCTGGATGCTTCCTTCGACTTACAGTTGATCTAAGCGAACGAACGCGTCTGAATCGGGTTCCGATTTGACTGTCTTGGTTGGAAGCTGTTCTGTTCTGTCTGTCTGTGTGGATTGCGTTCTTCCAACACAGCTGAGAAGAACTTCGATTGAGGTGACGCAACGACAGCTTTTTGTGAATGCAGCTTCAGATACAGTAGGACACAACGTCGCTTCGATCTGGCTAGTCTCCTCCTCCTTCACCTCCAACATCCGTCTCAATCACTCACGCTTGCCCGAACCGAACAACCTACCCTACTTCCAGTCGTACCAACAATGACAACCACAACAGCGCCAGACAAGGCAGCGTCCAGCAGCTCTTCCTCCTCGGCGGTTGCTGCCGTTACCGAAATCTACGAGCAAAAAGACGAAGCCTACTTCGGCTACTACAGCATGCTCTCGCATCAAGCTCAAATGTTGCAAGATACGGTCCGAACAGCCGCCTACCAACGAGCGATTCTCAACAACGCACGCGATTTCACAGACAAGGTTGTCATGGACGTCGGAGCGGGCAACGGCATCTTGAGTTTCTTTTCGGCTCAAGCCGGAGCTAAGAAAGTTTACGCCGTGGAAGCGTCGAATATGGTCGATTGCCTGCGGAAGGTTGTGGATGCGTCCAAAACGGATAGAGACGCAAAGGAGGTAGCGGAGGAGAAGGAGGCGTTGGAGCTGATGGGTGCGGAGCGCGAGGCAGTCTGGGTTGGGAGGTTGGTTTGGGACGGCCTGGCGTCGAATGAGCGGAAATTAACCTGGCTGCAGGGGAGGTTGGTTCCAGTGCATTCAAAGGTGGAAGATGTCCAGCCAGAGCATTTAGAAGGTCACACACAGGTGGATACGATCGTATCAGAGTGTTTGGGTGTGCTGTTGGTGCACGAGAGGATGTGCGAGAGTTTCCTGGATGCTAGAGACAGGTTTTTAGCCCCCGGAGAGTCAGTGTTCCCTTCAGCAGGAACCATCTGTCTTACACCCTTCGAAGATAAACAAACAACAGACATTATTGACCAAACAAAGCTTTATGGGTAGCTCAACAGCAATTTTTACGGCGTGGATGTCTCGCCTTTTGCAAGGTTGGCTTTCGAGGAGAACTTTGCAAGCCCCGTGGTTGGGGTTTTTGCTCCTCAGTGCTTGCTCAGCGTATCGAGCGACTATGTGATCGACTTTGCTAGTATCAGCAAGGAAGAGCTCAGGGAGTTTACGGTTCCGGTCGAGTGGACTTTTACCAACGCTGCCATCGTCCACGGTTTGGGTGGGTGGTTCGATCTGCATTTCAACTCTCAATCTTCGCCCCCGGCTAGCGATACGGATACAACCATGTCCGAACCCAACACCACTTCGAACGGAATGTCGCTCGAAGCAGTCCTCAACACCATCCGATCCGCCTCCGCTTCCGCATCCACCTCAACAGACGCAGCCCTCACCACATTCCCCACCATCGACCCCAGCACCACCACCCCGTCGACCACGTTCATGACCACATCGCCCTACGCCGAACCCACCCACTGGCAACAGGTCCGCTTCCTCCTACCCGAACCGCTCGCAGTCAACCGGAACCAGAAGATCACCGGAAGCGTTCATTGCAAAGTCAACGATCAGCGGTCTCTTACACCCGACGTGTGCTCGAAGTTCAAAGCCGGACGGAACTTCCATTTGATATTTATCACCACCAGGAAACAGGTGTGGCGGCTCGATCGTCAGACGTATTCTTGGTCGTAGAGTAGACAATATGGAACCCAAAAAAAAAAAAAAAAAAAAAAAAAAATTAGAATTACAGTAGAGAAGAGAAGAAAGCCCGAATATGAAACAGAGACTGAAAGAGAACAAGAATGCTATGCTTTGCGATTGAGGGAATGAAGTGGAACCGATGTTGTGGATGAAAGAACGGATTAGCGTTGAGGTGGAACCATTGCCGGCTGATGCGAGAAGCTGCTGCGAAATGTGATTGGCGCACGTGCAGCGCTGACGAGTTGCCAAAGCGGACATGCTTGCTTTGCCGACCCTTTTGCTGTGAGTGTGCCATCGTTGCTATCAGGCCATGCCTTGTATCGAGAGAGAATGAGAGTTTGAGCTCGTCTGCGGGACCCAAATGCGAGATTGACTGAGATCCATGACGGTAAATAAGATCGAAGACCGGCCCTCAGCGTGGATGATCGCAGCACCAGCTTGTCCAACTTCGTTGTACCTGCGCGCGAGATTGTCACTCGTTGACTGATCTTGACCTTGACGTCGAAATGCTGAATCACCACCATCAAGCCTTGACATACTTGCCAAACATGATGATGACGCCGAGGAGAAAGACAAAGGCGTGGAATGCGGGGTGATTGACTGGGCACGCCATGGTTATACGAGGATATGTTCTTGGCTGAATAGAGCTGTGAGATGTTGCAAGGTGGGTGTGATCGTTTTTGCTGCTTTCGTATGCGCCTCTTATTTATACGGCGAAACGTTGTCGTTGCTGGACAAGCATAGGGCGGCTGCTCCAAGCGAGAAATTTGAAGGTGAATGGAAGAAAGGTGGAAACATCTGCAAAGCGGGGCGGTTGCGACAAAAATGTTAGCGAGCACACCATCGCTTCCGCTCTCTTGACGGATTTTCCGCTCCGCGCCAAAAAAGAAAAATCTCGAATTTCAGCCCGCTCCCCACAAGCGGCGGCAGAGCGAAGGGTTTCGGATGCACGCCGACGTGGACAGTTTAGCTCGCTTTAGTCTCATAACTATCGGATGCTACCGATACACTCTCTCTCAGCCCAATCAACGCAGCTCGATTTGTCGGGATGATTGCTCAGCAGACACACTCCAATCGAATCACAATCTCAGACAAGCTTGAATCAAGATAAAACTCTGGCATTTCATCGGGAGAAACACATCAACAAAGTCGTTATACGAATCCAAAAGCGGGTCATTACGCGTGTCGGGAAGATGTCGAGGTGTCCGGGTCAGTCGGGTCCAGATGTAAAAAGGGAAATCATACAAGAGGCGCAAAAACATGAGAGGCGGGGACGAATGCAAAATCGTACAACAGCGGCCATCGATCATGAAGTCTTTGTTGGTGTGTGTGGGGGGGTATCTGTGGTGTGTTGGTTGAATCTGGTGTGGCTTCAGTAAACATCACCATCCAACTCCAACTTCTTCCAGCTAGCCTCTGCCGTGCCGTTGGTGGCTGCCTCGATCAGACTCGGGATGCAGGCGCACGGGTTGGCACCGTACGGTTGGGCATCCAGATCCGTTGGGATCCAACCATACTTCAACCCGGTCTGGTACGACCAATCCGGATTGTTATCGTTACGCCACGACCAGAAGATCCATCCACCACCTTGCTCGAATACCCACTGCTGGGTCCTAAAGTTACGAGCCATGAACGCCATGTACTCGACGCTGTAAGGGTAGTCCGGACCGGCAGGGAACTTGACGGGTCCCACAGGCAAGTCTCGATCCGCCGCCTTGTCACCGTTGGGACCGTTGACTGCCCATTCACCAGCAATGGAAGGGTAGTACTGTTGAGACTTTTCAAAACTGCCGAGCAGGTTGCACACTTCCTGCAGACGTTGCGTGTCGGTCGCCTGATGTTCCCAGTCCGAGTAGACAAAGTAAGGGTGAGTGTCGAGCAGCACACGATGACGGGCTCGGCCGGTCCAAAAGTTCTGCCAGTACTGCAGTCCCTGGAAAGCGTCGTGCACGGCAAGCAGCATATTGGAGTACTTGTTCCAGCCGTCCGGGATGGCCACCTTGTTACGCGCCCAGGGATAGTACTTGTTGAGCAAATCCTGAACCGCCGGCACAACGTTACCCTTGGGCTCGTTGACTGCCTCGATAGCGGTCACGACACCGTCGTAAGCGGACTGGGTGAACTCGGTAACGAGACGGTTAAAGGCGTACTGCGTCTGGGTGTAGTACGACGGGTTGTTGGCCCAGTTGATCGGACCACTGCGACCCGAGTTGTCAAATCCATTCTGCGATCCGGGTACGCTGTGCAGATCGATCCATACCTTCAAGCCGTACTTCTTGGCCAGCAAAACACCTTCCTTGAGCTTGGCGAATCGGTTGAGCGTCAGATAAGGAGCATTAGGTCCGACAGCTTCCTTAAACATAAAGTAAGGAACGGGAATGCGAACGTGGTTGAGCCCAGCTGCCTTGATCGCCTTCCAGTCATCCTCGGTCACCCATTCGTCGAAATGCTTCTGCAAAACGTATGATGCCCAGCCGGGGTCCGAGTAGAGACCGGCGGTCCACTCGTCAATGATAGGGTTCGGGTAAGGTGCGTTGATGGCGTGATCGTTGAGCGCCTGCATCAACGAGCTGTCCAGCCACGCTTCAAAGAGCAGCCAGTTGCCCAGGTTGACACCGCGAACCTTTTTGTTGGTGTAGTCGAATCCGGAATCTTGGGGCAGGTTGGGTAGGTCCTTGTTCTTGAACAGGTTGTCTTCGCGGGTGGCCGCCGAGATCTCTGCCTCTTCACCCCACGACATGGGCTCCGAAACGTTGAACTTGAACGTGAATTCGGGCAAAGATCCGTCGGCGTTGGCGTTGCTGCTGAAGCTGAACGAAAACCCGAGCGACTTGGCAGCACTCTTGACCGCGTTGGCAGCTTTGTAAGGCGACATGGCATTCCCCACTCCCAACGCGGTAGTAGCTTTGTCGAGTCGATCAATCGCTGCCTCAAGTCGGTGCTGAACATTGCTCCAGAACTGGCTGGAAGAATCCTGCTGTTGGTGCATGGGGATGTAGTGAAGCTCGTCCAGATACGTCTCTTCGAGCTGCTCGTTGGAGCTGAGACGCATACGACGTGCACCGGACACGGTACGCGGGTCAGGCATGGGCGCCATCTTTGGGTTGACCGTGTTCCTAGCCTTGTAGGGAGAAACACCTTTGTAGTTGCGGATGGCGGGAAGAGCCTCGGTGTTGTCGGCCATCAAGGCGAGCGCGATGGCTGCTAAGCCAAACGAAGTGATCTTCATCTTGGCTCGAGAAGCTGCGAATGTATGTAGGGTTTATGTGTGCGTGTGTGTGCGTGACGATAGATGCAAATGCCTGCGATTGAGCTGGTAACTAAAGAAAGAAGGCGGTCGATATGCGGGGTTGGGGGGTATGAGGGGGACGAAAGGGTATGGAAGGAGGAAGTAGCGTGTATGTGTGTGTGTGTGTGAGAGGAGAGAAAAGATGGGGGAACTGCACTGTCAAATGCAATTGATGGAGAGAGGGAGGAAGAAAGTGGTCGGAGAAAGAGGTAAAACAGATCCTAGTCTTTATACTTTGGTCTCTCCCAAGTAGAAGACACAGCGACATTCCGGTATTCTTCAGCGGCAGGAAGTGGTGTGTAGCGGGATTGACAGGCGAAGAATCAGACCAACTAACTAGCTGCCAATTTTGCCGAACAGGCGGCTCGAAGCGATGCAAGGGCCTCACGGCTTCCGTCATCAAGCGAGAGAGCGGGAGCAGTGTGAGAAGGCGGAGAGGTCATCCACACAGTCATTCAGGGGCCTGAGACATGCAAAGCCAAAGAGGGAGGCGAGCGTCTACCTTGGGGGAGAGAAGTTGGTGCCAAGAAGAGATGTGCGAGTCGGAGCACGGAAAAAGTTTGACAAGCGGAGCACAAGGAGCAAACGTCCCTGAACTGATCATGCGTGCCGACCTAATTTGTCTAGGTTAGATCCAGTCCATCGGCGAATCAGACTGGAGTGGACGTTGTGAACAGCATGGCGCTTAAACATGGCTCTGCACTGTAGACGCCAAACCGGCTTGTAGTGGGGTCGGGGGGGGGCAAAGGATGCAAAGAATCGGCCATACGGTGCTGTGCAAGGTCGAAGGTTGGTGGAACAGCCACACTGCCTATGCCCAGTCGCTTGGCAAGGACTTGGTGTATGATCATGCAAATGACACCGATCGAAGAAAGCGGTGCAAGAGTCGATCTTGGGGTTTGAGCAGAGGGACAAAAAAAAACTTGATGATGATGCATTTGGAGGGGGAAAGTGCGGCAATACGGCATCTTAGCAGGGGCTTAGGGGTGGATAGTCAAAGAACCTTGACGTGCACCCTGCGTTTCAATACGATTCTCACACCCGCCTTCTGATGTCGCATCTCGGTGCTGCTTGCCGCTCCAAGTTGCCTACTACTTGCCGACTCGATGCAACTCTGTGTGCCGATTCTACGATCGGACTGCCCTGAACTGAGTATTGGACTTTTGCTTTGCCGTAGACGGCAGATCGGCATAGACCGAAACCTTGTAGGAATGCCGCGATCGATTCGCTTTTGACCCGGCTTTGTCTGAGGATGATAGATACTGCACTTGACAGAGTCGCCGGCTTTCCTTGGCCAACCTGCCTTTGGACTCGTTTGAACCGAACAGTGCACACTGCTTTGCGACGCAATTGCAGCAGCATTCAAAGGACCAGATCCATGCTGAGAATCGCAATTGGGGGAAAACGTTGGATGGCGGATCTACTGTACACGACAGTTGCAGAGAGAGCATTTCGAGACCAAACTGCCAAACTTGGCGAAATCCCCGCGGGCACGAGGGCAGAAAGTGGCAGGTGTTGGTCTCGCTTGGGGGAAATGCAGAAATATGCATAAAAGAAAATTCCAAATGAAGGGGCACAGGCCCAGTGTGTGTGTGTCTGTTTGCAACTGTCGCTATGCATTTTTGGACGATCCTCCAAGAGTGCCGCCGCCGCCTTCCTATTTGGGCTTGTGCTAAGATCAGCTCGCTTCGAACAGTGCAAAGCCTCGCCTTCTCTAAGCTCGAGACTCCATCGGCTGTGCACACGGGAAGCGAGAAAGAAATTCTTTTGGTCAAAAGAGGCTTCTGCTTTTCATTTGGGCGATCGAACCTCGACAATCTCAAAGAATCATTAAGAGATGTCAGCCCTAGAATTAGAGTGTGCAAAGGGCTCTCTTTCTATCTGCGGATCAGTTTGGAGATGGTCTACTCTGTTGATCTCTCTGCCTGTGTGCACTTGATTTGAATTCGTCCACGGTTGAATCTCCGCTCCGATTTTCAACGCGCTACGACGTCGGTTTTCATCCTCAACCTCGCTCGAGCACAGTTTGGCCCTGTACAAGGTGTATGTGGGGTAGATGTTGCAATGTCGCTCTTTCAGCGTTGTGGTGGATGGAGCTGCGTGGGAGTCCATTTCTCTAATTCTGAGTCTTTACCATGCGGTTGCGAAAAGAAGGTGCCATTCCAGTCGCTTGCACACGACACGACCTCAATCACAAAGACAGCGAGATTGCGAGCGACAAGCAAAGCGAGAGGAGCTTCCTTCGGTTTGTGTGGCGGAAAGAAAGGTCGTTTTTCATGCGGCGAGCCGAGGAAAGATCGCTTTTCCCAGCAACGCGATCCGACTCTGTCTTTCTCCACCGAGTCATGGTCTCAGCCCCTGTCTTGGGCGTGAGCAGTGATTCTTGCTCAAAGTGGCTACTTCATGGGAACCCCCTCACTCGCGCACGAAACCGAAGGCAAAGGTGTCCATTGCTGAGTGCGTTTCGCATATCATGCGCTTCGAGTCGATCGGTCGATCAGCCTTACATGCCAGATCGTTGCTTGATCGGCTTACAAGCAGTTGGACCATCCAAGATACGGTGAGATGGGCCTCGATACATCGCTCTCACCCATCATATGACATCGATCCGGTTCTATAACGCCGCCGTCGCTGACCATGATCTCATCGTCAGTCTGCCCTTGATAGTCCGCGGAGTGTCTTTCATCATCATACCGACGGTCCGAGCTGTCACAAACTGTCATTCTGCGCGGACGTGCCGACCGCTAGCAGCTTGCATTAGACTACGCTTTGACTCCTTACATCGCGCGCAAGCCACCGAAGCGCGACAACCGATAGCCTCTGAGCCAAAAGCCATCAACGCTAAAAGGCTCAGTTCCAGACCGTTCCGACAGACCTCACGTGTAAGCGAGTGCGGGGGAAAAGATGATCTGTAACTACTGATTCTGACGATCCGAGCGCTCGATAGAGAATGAGGTTCAGCCGAGCTTAGTGCGTTTCGCTTGTCAACTCACACGAACCCCCCTTATGATGGTTGAGACACCGAGCTTTTAGCGTATTCGCGCCTCATTGAGGGCCCCGTGACCTTTTGCGGAGCTAGGCAAGCGGATCCGAAACAAGGGGGTGCAATGGTCGAGGTCGGATGATGCTGTTGGGCGTTGACGGGGTTAAGCAGTCAAGACAAGAAGTGGAAGGACCGTGAGGATGGCTGGATTTCACTCTAAGATGTTACAGCGCCTAAATGTACATTGAGAACAAAAATTGTGGATCGGGTCAGCAGTCACACGATCGGCTTCTGCGGAAATTCGGAACCGTCTGTCTGTTCGAGCCGTGTCACGGGCCAAGCGAGAGAGAGTGTGTGTGTGTCAACGTTAGAGAGCGGCACAACCCCTGCATTCCTCCACACCTTCAAAGGTTGTCATCGTTGTTTCTCCCTTTTCTTCTCGACCATCATCCATCCATTCATCGACAGGGGCGAACGCATCAACTGGCTGTCTACGATCGACCATCAAGAGTTATACGTTTATTCTTTCAAGAGTGGCTCTTACTTTATATACAGTGACATCCGTTCGACACCTCAACAGCGAAAATCCGTTCGACGGGTAACACGGCAAGATGAATGCGGATCTTCTCGCCTCGATCCAGAAAGGCAAGGGCCTAAAGAGTGAGTTCCTACTCTGCCAACATAAACGACCAATTGCTGCTTTGACTGACTCAATCGTTTCTCTTTCTACTCCACCGACTACCAACAGAGGCCGTCACAAATGATCGCTCCGCACCACAAGTCGCACCCAAGAGCAGCAGCGGCGGCGGTGGCGGTGGAGGAGGCGGCTCAAGTATCACACGCTCTGGCGATACATCTTCAGGAGGAACTGGACCAGCGCTAGGCGGTCCGCCAGGTCTAGGAGGACTTTTTGCTGGAGGAATGCCAAAACTCAAACCCAGCGGCGGAGGCGGCTCAGCCATCAATACGAGTCTAGGCAAACCACCCGCTCGACCTGGTTCCAGTGCACCTCCTCCTCCTCGGCCTACAGCTTTGTCTCCAGCTGCACCTCCTCCTCCGCCTCCCCCAGCAGCAGGAGGTGCTTCACGTCCTGCACCACCTCGAGGACCACCTCCCCCGCCGTCGGCAGCCGCACCATCTTTGCCATCGAGAGGCGTACCGCCTCCACCCACCAGACCAGCAGTAGCAGCTCCTAGTGCAGGTGGTGGTGCTCCTCCTCCTGCTGGAAGACCGTCAAGTGGTGCACCCACTGCACCTCCTCCGCCTCCTCCACCTGGTCGACCAAGCGCTGTAGCTCCTCCTGCTCCACCTCCGCCGCCGCCTCCGGGTCGTCCAACCGCAGCTGCTCCACCGCCTCCCCCTCCTCCCGGTCGTCCGAGTGCTGCTGCACCACCACCTCCACCAGCTCCTCCATCTCGACCCAACCCAGCAGCAGCAACTCCACCTACACCAACTCGGCCATCTGCCGTACCTCCTTCACCCCCACTGCCTCCAGCTTCCGCCGGCAGCGCACCACCATCGCGTGTTGTACCCGTACCACCTCCCGCACCAACACCTTCCGCTCCCACACCACCCCGTCGCTCCGCAGCACCACCACCGCCGCCACCTCCTCCATCAGGATCTCACTCACGCACCAACTCTGGCGCACCCTCGGCACCTCCTCCTCCTCCACCTGGACGAGCAGCACCGCCCATCCGCGCTCCCGCACCTCCTTCGGCTGCCCCGCCATCCCGCGTCCCCCCACCACCCGTAGCAGCTCCACCCATCCGAACAGCTAGCTCCACTCTCGCTCGTCCCAACGGCGGTTCCACAGGGTCACCGCAGATGAGTCGTATTCCATCGCCACCTTTGACATCCGGTTCGCTGAGCTTTTCGCCCAGTACAATGTTCCCCGCGCCGAGAGCGTTCAATGCGTCGGCTGCTTCTCAGCATAGGTATCCTAGTGGAGCGTCCAAGGGGTCTAGTTTCGATTGGGGGTCGATGGCGACGTAGCAACGTATGTTTAGCGAGAATAAATGATTACGGATATTGATGTGATGAACGAGTGATGAGGGCAGGTTTGGGGGTTTCCATTTCAAACGAGTGTGTGTGAGGCTAAGTACAAGATTCGAGTGGGAGTACAAGCGGGAGAAGGTTACTTGGGAAGAGTGAACGGCGGAGGGACGGGTAGCGGTCTCAGTGTAGCTGTGGGTTGCGGTTTTTTCGGGTGCACTACGACGGCTGCCTCGTGGGTAAAGCGGGTAGGACTGGCTAGGGGGACGCTCGACTGTTTGCGTTGCGACTTTGTGCGTGGACCGTCTGGATGGAGGGTTTTCGCGCGATGTGCCGAAGCTGGTGCTGGTGTGCGATGGCGATACGTCCCTACACCAGCGTGGAGGAGGAGAGGTTTGACGCTCTTACTGCGATGCAGCGACTTGGTGCATTCGGGGAAGGCGCCGGGTAGAGAGCGTTCGGAGCGATCCGAGGCGTCGCCAAAGGTTCCACAGGACGAGGTGGAGGTGGTTAGTCGGGCTTCGCGGGGTAGTTTCTGGGAAGAAGTGGTGGATGAAGCAGCGCTGGATTGTTTCTCGAGATCGGCGAGCTTTTCGGCGAGCAGCGAGAGTTCGAGTTTGGGCGCTGGTTTGCGGGTGGGTTTAGTAACCGAAACGGTCGAACGGTCGGTGATGGTCGCTGTTCCATACGCTTGCTGCTTTTGCTGCAGCTGAGAGGCAGGTGGAGCAGACGATAGACGTTGAGGAGTGTGTTGCGCAGACGACTGTCGCTGTTGAATCTGCCATCCCGGACCGCCGGCAACTACACCTCCTTTGGCCAAATCCACCTGTCGCATCGCTCCACTCTGCTGATGATGAGAACCAAACGAGTACGCACTCGACTCCAGCGACTCTTGCACCTTTGGCAACGGCGCCGACGTCAACGATCGCAACCTCTCCTCCAACCTCTGACTCAAACTCCTCCCTACCCCATTTTCAGCCAACATATCATCATACCTCGCCCTCGCCTGCTCCTCATCTCCATCCGGTCCCCCATCCGTCAACCACTTCGGCTGAACATTCCCCCACATCCCACCTTCCTTGATCGACATTTCACTCCTCGACCGCTTCTCCCTCATGATCCTCTCCCTATAATTGTCCGCCAAGTGAGACGGAACGGCAAACACCTCATCCCCGACCTCGATGAGCACCGAACCGTCCTGGGTGCGACGTGCAAACGATCCGAGCTGCTTCTTTTTCGTCAACGCCCGCCTGATGCTGCGTCGCGGTGGGGCGGCGGTGAACTTGTCCGACTTGGAAGCGGTGGTGGAGGAAGAAGGGTCGTCGAAAGAGTAGCTCTTTGCGAGGTTGTCACGTCGAAGTTGATCGTGTGCAATGCAACGGGCGATGGCGATGAGAAGCATGAGTGCTAGGAGACCGGCTGCGGCGAGTCCGGCTACGACGAGCGGGAACATCTTGTGTTTTGGGGAGAGCAGCGGGAATGCAGTGGGCTGGGTTGTGGGAGTAGGTGTTGAGGTCGTGGTCGAGGAGATAGAGGAAGAGCTTGAAAGGGAAGCGGTGCTGCTGGAGTTGATGATCTTGGACAGCGGTGTAGCTGACATGCTCGAAGCAGCAGAGGATGGGGCTGCTGAGGAAGCAGAGCTGGCCGGTGCAGATGATGGAGAGCGATCGGAGGTGGCGCTCGTTGCACTCGGTTGTGCAGCACTACTGGCACTCCCGCTAGAACCACTCGCACTCGCCGTCGGCGAAGCAGAAGCGGCAGCAGCAAGCACCGATGCGGGTTTCTCATTTCCCCCTCCTCCTCCTCCTCCCAGAATCCCTCCCAAAGACGGCACTGCCGTTCCATCCTCATCATCACCACCAGCGTTGCTCGACGCTGCGGTTGAAGGCAACAAGTTCAACTGCCGCTTATTCCTAGGAAGCGGATGAACACTCCACTGCAACTGAGGACCCAGCGGCTGACGCAAGTACTTAGCCGCTATCGAGTGCACCACTTGATCAAACAGGTCGCGCGGAGGCTTATCTTCCATTCCAGCTATACTTCTTCCACATACCCCTGTACTTGTCAACATCACGGCCATCGCCACCACCACCAGCAGGTGCTGCACCATCCTACTAAAACCTTGCATCTTGACGCGAGTTTTCTTGAAGAGCAAAAAAAAAAGAGACGAACAAGTATCCAGACTTGTCTCTTTCTCTAAAGAACAAACTTGAAGATCGACGAAAACAAAGAGGCTGGCTCAAATTTGCATCGAATTTTTTTTTTTCAAGGTGTTCAGAACCAGCTGAACTGATGGATGAAGATTGGAAAAAAGAGAGGACCTGCCCTCGGAAGAAGAAAGAAGAAGAAGAAAGAGTGACCCCTTTTCCAGCGAGATGAAGGATGGTGGTGAGGAAGAAAGGAGAGAAAGAGGAGTTCACTGCGTAAAGAGGTATTCAGAGGCGTGAGGGGGTGTTGCCGGAATGGGAAACTTTTTTCCAACCGGTCAGAAAGCAAAGAAGTAGAGACTACATCAGCAGAAAAACCCACCAGCTAGGCTGTACAGCCAATCCAACGTGCTCTTAGAAGGCGGTTGGGAAAGGTTTGGGCTTGAAAAAACGTACAAGGCGGCTGGGTGAAACTCGACTTTGCTTCAGACTGGCGGTTGGCTGCACCAGTCCAGTCAAAGAGAAGAGAGAATCCAGAGCAAAGATCCGATGCTCGCAAGTCAAGAGGCTTGATCAGAAGATGGACTTCTGACACTTGTTTCTGATTGACGCCATCTCGAGGTGGTGTTGCAGTAAGTGACATGTTCCGACTGATGGTGTCGAAAATTTATTTTATTTATTTAATCTTACCGAGAACGTTCGTCGACCAGTCTCTCTTGGCACCACCCTCACTCACTTAGCCATCCAGAACCAATCCACAATGCCATGCGGGACACAACCAGCTCCAAAAAAGCAGCCTTTCTTCGTCTGATGAAGACTTTTGCCATTCGATACAAGTACAATATATATAAAAAAGGACCAAAAAAATGCAGGGACGTCGATCGAAAGAAGCTTTTGGGTTGGACCAAAATCTGCCAAACGAGGATGAAGAAACATTTTGACTGCGACATCACATCTACCGTCGCTAACTTGGCTCGTCAAAAGTTTGCTGTTGGTGCCACCCTCCCCCTTCCTTCTGCTTTCAGAAGAAAGACCTGCCAAAGGCCCCCGCTTCCGAATTGCTCGGCTTGGGGCTCACCTCCAACACCGAATAATGGATCAGGTTCAACGCCTTTACCGCCAACTTTTCATGCAAGACACACGAGATATTGATCTCGCTCGCGCCCTGGCTGATCATCTCGATATTCACATTGCCTTCGGCTAGCACGGTAAACATCCTACCTGCTACACCGACCATGTTTCGCATGTGTTTACCGACCAAACTGAGAATCGCCATGTCGCGCAGAACACTGACGGTGCCGACTTTTTGCAGATCCGCCTTGACTTTTTCGAGGGTTCTCGGTCGGAGACCTGCCGCCATCGCCATCGACACATGCACCTCGGAGGTCGAAATCAGATCGACGACGACACCGTACTTGTCCAACGTTCCAAAGATCTTGGCGAAAAACCCGTGCGAAACCGTCTTGCGATTCGAATGGACGTTCAACACCAACACGTTGTCCTTGATCGTCACAGCCGTCGGCAGCTTACGTTGGCCCATGACCGGGTTCGAAGCCTGGGTCTTCGCCGAGGTACCCCACGCTGAAAAGTTCGACTTGCTCACCAAAGGCGTCAGCGGCGGCCGAGGCTGATCCACGTGTCCATCGACGAGTTTATCTTGGGACCCATCGTGGCCCTCGGGAACGTCCGGGAAGATGACTGTACCTTGACCTGGGGGGTTTTCGACGTTCTTGATGCGAATGGGGATGGCTTTTTTGATCGCCCGTTCCATGGTAAAAGGGTGGATCACTTCGCTACCGTAGTAGGTGAGTTCGGCGGCTTCTTCGGGCGTGATCGACGGAATGAGTCGAGCCGTGGGCACTTTACGCGGGTCTGCAGTGAAAACGCCATCGACCTCTTTCCAAATCTGCAGCTCCTTTGCCGCCACACCAACGGCACACAAGGCAGCACAGAGATCGGTATACCCACGTCCGATCTGCGAAAGCAACGATCCGAGGACATTTCCAAAGTAACCCGTCACCACAGGAACACCCGTGCAGGCCTTCAAGCGTTCGCCCAACGCCTCGCTGAGCGAATCGTAAAACGCCTGATCGAGCGTAAACTCTCCGTGCGAATCTTGAACCGCATGCGCCGAAAAGGAAGGATCCACAATACTCTCGAGCGTGACCAACTCGGCATCTACACCTGCATCGCGCAACGCACCCACCGCGATGCGACACGAAAGACGCTCGCCGACACCAATAATGATATCTTTCGACTTGGGAGAGATCTCTTGAATGATCTTTGCAGCAAGCAGGAAATCGCGCAACCGATCGCAATCTTGGACAATGTCGTTTTCGATCTGTGCGAGCAACTGCTTGTCGTTTGTCACTGCTTTACGTGCCGATGCAATGTGGTCCGAAAGGATACGGTCGACGGTAGCATTGAAGCCGATGGCGATTTCAGGTTCCGAGTCGGAGCCAGCGTCGCTCTTAGCTGGTGGTGCAGCTTGTGCTTTGTCTAGGTTACGGTTGAGTTTGAGCTGTTCGAGCTTGCTATCCAACACGTTGCCGGTGAGCGGCTCTACACGGCCAAGGGGAGTACCGCGCGAGCTGCCCTCCCTCGAAAAGGCGCTACCAGGACGATGGACGGGCGTCTGTGCACCATTGGCCAACGATGCAACCGAGTTGGAAAGCGAAGCAGCCGGAGTCGAGGCCTCTTCCAACGCCTCGCTCGCAGCTTGCAAGAGCAAGTTTGTCGTTCCCAACGCTTTAGTCTGACCGGAACGAGCAGAACAGACGATCGCCACCTTGTTGCCTGCGAGGTACGAGGGGACGATGTGCTGTGCGATGGTGTCGAGGAACTTGCCTACGCTAGTACCGCCGTACTTTTGAATGATCCATTCTGCGTTGGGATCGTCGGGTGGTCCTCTGAGGTGTGTGGTGGGAGGCATGGCGAGATGGTGTGTAGGAGTGTTGGGGGGGGGATAGATGGGTGATGATGCAAGTTGAAAGAGGATTGCCTAAGGAGCTCACGTTCGGTGACTCGTTAGTGCATTTGGCCCGAAAAAAAAGACGCCATTTTCGCCAAAGATCAAAGCGGACCTGATCTAAGATCGCCAACACGATTTCCCAGGCTCTCCCGATTTCATTGCAAACTCTAACATTTCAACCTTTTTTTTTGGCTCGACTTTTCACGTTCCTGAACTCGCCTAAAATCGGAACTAATAGAGGTGTTAGTTAGACTCGTGCGCCAAAAGGTTAGCCGGCTCCTTTGGTCTGGGGCCCCCCTCTGAAGGTTGTTTTCGCGTGTGAAATCGTTTAGAGCCTCAAAGCTAAAAGTGGCTGGCCCCAAGACATCAGCCGAAGCTGAAGTGCTTTCACATGCTCAACCGCAGCCTAAACACAGCACTTTACTTGTGTTGATGACCTCACGAGTGACAAAGCTTTGCTTGAAGTTCAAGTTCTCTTTTCTTACGACCCCACAGCAAACCACGTCGACAGCAATACGTTGGTGACATTTTGCAGAAACGAGGGGAGCTTTGGATCTGGGTGTAAGGATAGCCGGCATCTTGACAAGAACAAGAACAAGAACGCCGTGTCGGTATCTAAGCGCGTCTCTGTTGAGGTAATCAAGAAGAGTTTATCTTTTGCTGCTGCACATGGTTCTGTCCACAGTAGCGAGGCTCGACGTGCAAAAACCGGCATCTCGGGGATCGCTTGTTCGATTATTATTATTTTTATGATTTTGCCAGCATGTCCCGGTCGCTCTGACAGCCAAAATCATGCGACCTTCCAACCATGCGTGGCTTGCTGACTGAAAGAAAGAGAGAGAGAGAGGAGATCTTGCGCTGATCGGTCATCGGTCAAAAGCTGCCATTCGGTTGTCGAGAGCAACATGCAACGCTGACATGTGCATGCCGAAAAAGGGATGACAGACACGTCCCACGCCACGCTATACCGATGCACAGCGATGGGTCGACTCTCATCGAGTCAAATGCACATGCCGCCGTACAGATCGACGCTCGATGTACATTCTTTTCTTTTTCATGACCCTGACGCGATTGTGGTTCCTTTGAACAAACCCGGCTGTCGAGATGGGGTCCTTTGTGGGTCTTGCGATTGACCTGGTCAATCATTGCCGAAGCCAAGCTGAGTCTTGGCTCTTTGCTGGGCGCTTAAAGTTGCTTGAGAACCCTCGCTGGCTGATCGGTTGGGGATGCCAGACAGAACATGCATCTCTGAGACAGAGAGAGAGCAAGAGCTGCTTTTACCGAGCGAATGCCGTTCAGTCAAAAACTCAATGCCAAAGTCGCTTTTTTTTTTTTTTTTTTCACCAAAATCGCCGTCTCTTTTTGCATTGTTGGCGCTCCGCAAAAGAAACTGCGCTTGGCTTGGCTTGCCTAAATGCGAGAAACAGACACGGCGCCCACAAAATCACAATTGCCAACCCACAGTCGGCCAGTCAGCACCGAGACACACACGTTGCTCCTTGCTCGCTGCTCAGCCTTTTTCCGTTTGCTACACGTTCCTCTCTCTCTCTCTCTCTCTCTCTCTCTCCCTCGCTCATATCGCAGCCCAGTATCAACACCAACAGGACTTATCCCTTGCCTTGCAACCTCGACGACCACCACCATCGTCTTGATCATCATCTCCACCTTTCATCTCGAGGCGCAGTCACATCGATATCGCCCTTTCCTCACAACTTACGCGCAACCTCTCACGACAGTTTTCCTTCTAGAACGCTGGCCCACCATGTCAACAAGCAACGTTTGAACTCCCTTTCCACCCCCAGCAGCACACTGCACTCCGTCTTGTCCCCTCATAGACCACGAGTCACTGCCGCTCGCTCCATCTGTACATTCACACATGCGTCTCTAAGTCACCCCTCCTCTCGCCCATAGCTCTGCACCCTTTCGACCACCATGCCTCCAGCTGCTGGTCTCACAGGTGCGCCTCCACCAGCCACGGCGTCCAGGCACACCAACGCCAACGCCAATGCACACGTACACGCACACGCACCCGCACACACCCCTGGTCTATCCAAACCCAATCCAAAGCTCATGCGCAACCAAGCTGTGGCCCACGATGATGACGACGACGACGACCAAGAGACCACCACAGACGACAGCAGCGACGAGGAAGCAGCCTTTGAAATGGACGGTCAGGAGCTCTGGACACAGACCTACTGCGTCACATGCGACTGCCTCATCGAGCCTGGCCAAGGCATCGCAAAGGCATCATCATCATCATCATCATTATCATCATCATCCAACCCCGCCACCCCTTCCTCTCCTGTCACACACACCACCCTCAAAAGTCGTTCCGGCACCATCAAAGCTCGCGGCCCCAATGCATCCGACACTGCTCCAACTTCCACCGCCCAAGACAACAAAACGGCAGCTGCCTCCAAACACTCTCCCACCGCTTCCAAACAACCTGGACCTGCCCCTCTCAAAAGAACCCACTCTGCCGGTCGTCTTCACGCAAAGGCGGGTGCCGGTCCACTCGGTCCATATAAGCGCACAGGCAGCGCTGCAAGTCGCCTTCACGCCCTCAGCGAGCTTCGTCCCACCACCAAGCTGCATGACGACAAGCCCAAGCACAAAGCGAACACCCGCGATGCATCCGGTCCACACGGTCGCAAGAGTCCCGCCGCCTCTCGACCCAGCTCAGCAGCCAGCAACCGATCCCACTCCAACAGCAGTGGCCCATCCTCGTTCAAGTCGAACGAGGCCAACCTAGCCTCCAACACCAACACCACCTCCGACGCTCAAGCCCGCACCAAGAAGCGTGGCTTCCTTGGTGGCCTCGGACTCACACCAGCTGCATTGAAGCAACAAGAGGACGAGCTTGCTGCCAAACGCAAGGCTCCCACCCCGCTCTACTGTTCCGAGCGATGCCGCTTGATTGACGAGCGACGATCCTCTGGTCTTGGCGAGCTGACCCAATACCTGTCACAACCGCTTGCGCCTCTCACCACCGCCACATGGGCACCGCCTCCTCCTCCTCTTCACGCCTGGACCAGATCCCCAAGCGTCTCTTCCATTCCATTGCAAATCACTGCCAACACTCCGGAAAGCGAATGTCTCTGTCCCGATTGCGTCGACAAGTACGCCGACGCCAGCAGCGCCAATGGCGCAGCCATTCCCAGCGGGGCTAGTGATACTGCCACCGAAAGCTCCAGCGGCTACATCTACGGTCGTGGCGCCGCTCAAAAGCCTCGAACCGCCAGTGGAAGGCTCATTACGCCTCTCGGTCTGCATCCTCCTGGCGCCAGCACCGAAGGCTACTTCCCCCAGTATGCTCCCGCATACGCTATGACCGCTGCTGCCTCACACAACAGCCCTAGAGTGCGTCCTTCCGAAATCGCTCAAGGCTCAGAGCCAGCTCGTGTCTCGTCTGTGCCTCGGCGCTCGTCCTCAGCTGCCAGCGCTGGTAAGGCAAGCACAGCCGGCACCGAAGGCAGCGGTCTCAGCTCGGAAAGCGGTAGCAGCCTGTGGGAGCCGAGGCTCAAACCACGTTCCAACTCGGGTGCGAGAAGTAGCAACGGCTTCAGCGTCGACGGCGGCGCGACTGGCACCACATCGGGGCTGTCTACCAGCACTGCTACCCCTGCCATCACGCCAAGGCAGTTCATGATGGTGCCCTCGTCAGCGGGCATCTCAAGGGCAGCTCGTCGCCTCTCGGTCCCAGGTTTCGCTCCTACCCACGAGGTGGATGAGGAAGCACACCATGCATCCGAAGCCATGCGCGCCACTTCTCCCGCATCCACATTGCCACACCGACCTGAATCGCGCTCTCATCGATCTTCGCTTCTCTTGGCCACCAGTCCGCTCAAGCTGCTCGACAAGGCCAGTCAGCACCACGCGCCGCCTTCCATCGACCTTTTCAGCGATCACCTTGGCAGTCCTAGCGCTCGAGGCTCGCTGCTTTCGCGCAGTCTTGCTAGCGAGCACACGCTCATGGGTGCAAGCGCCATCACTCTGACCAATCAGCACGCTATGCCCGCGTCATCGTCCTTCCAGGAACGTGGTCATCTTGACAGCGCAAGTGCACAGTCTCACCGACATTCTTCGCAAGAAAGAGAGTCCTCTGCTCGACGTCCCTCTGCACTATCGCAAAGCTTCTCATCGCAGAGCTTCAACGACGCGTCTGCGTCCAGGCAGGACCAGAGCTCCCGCATGACCGACAGTACCGACAGTCTCAGCATGGCTGTCGGCAGTCTCAGGCTGGCACAGTCTCGAGCATCAGGTCCTTTGGCCACCGTCTCGCGACGGGGCACTGATGCTTCCGAGTCCAAGCCAAGCGATCTGCGACGATTGTCTCTCTTTGGTGTTGCAGGCGCTCCTGCGCGCCGCAACTCGAACGCCTTCTCGATTTCGAGTTCCAACTCGGGCTCGACTAGCAGTGGCTGGCTGCGCTCTCTGTCGTCAGCGTGGCTCAACTGGCGTTCCACTGCCTCTCCAGCACCGATGCAAGCCGACTCGGACGTCTTCCCAACCACCGACGATAGCGACGAATGGTCGTCCCACGGCTCTGACCACACTTCTCGACGCGAAAGCGGCACCTCGCGTAGTAGCAGCAGCAACAAGATCCCCTATGCTCAAAGGCGTGCCTCGTCGGTAAGGGACGTCAACGTGGCTCGCTCCTCGAGTCAGCAGGGCAACCTGTTGCATCCCAACGCTTCGTCGTCGTCGCAGCAGTTATCGGACGATCACAGTGCCGCCATTACACCAACGCAGAGTCTCGTGGCCAAGCCTACCATTCGCCGAGGACACGTTCCCGCCTACGTCAACGAGATTGGCCAAGGCGGCATTCCTGGCGACTCTTCGTCTGCGGACGCCAAGGCTGAGATGAACGCCGATCCGGCACAGCGACTGGCACGCGTCCGCGTCGACAGCTTCACTCGTGTCACGGACGCAGATGCAGCGCAGAAGAAGGTCAACAAGCGAAGGAGTCGTGACATTTCGGTGCTTCCTCCGCTGCTGGCCCCTATCAGCCGCACCGGCAGCAGCACAAATCTGTATGCACAGGTACCTCGAAGTGCCAGGGCGTACTCCACCGGCCGAGCCTGGTCCGCTGCTAACACACCTCAGATGTATGTTGGCAGCGCTGGATCGCCTCATCAGCAACAAGCTAGTGGTGGCGGCAGTGTCAATGGCCAGCCGCCTCATTCGCCGACGCTGATGCGCAGCCCGTACCACAGCAGTCTTGCTTTGACGCAGGATGCTGCACGCGCTGCTCTGTCTCCATCCCGACCCAACAGTGCTGCAGGATACTATTCGTTGCAGTACAGCACTGGGACTTCACCGCGAGCCAAAGGTTTGGGTTGGGGAGCCATGACTTCGATCGCCTCGCCTCCTACTTCGTCGGCCAATGACGCTTTCCCACACCATTATTCGAATCACCGTCAGAGCGTCAGCTACGGTCACGCTGCTGCCATGGCTAGTCGAGCTTGTCTCAATCAGGCGCAGAGGGGACAGCATCCTCATCACCATCATCCTCATCCTCATCATCCTCATCATCATTATTCTCACCACCATCACCATCATCATCATCACGGACACGCTCATCAGCACCAGCACCTGCATCAGCACGCGCATCAACATCAGCATCATCATCGTCATCAGCACAGTTGGCACGAGAACGGTCAAGGACATGGTCACAGCACGTCCATGTCGGATCATCACCTCTCTGCTGCTGCTGACCAAGCAGGCGAGCGTCCCGCGCTGGGTCACATGATGACTCTCGGTGCGCCACCCAACGCTACAGGCCAACACGGAGCAAGTCGACACTCTACCATGCCCGTCACACTGCACCGCAGCCCTACACCCAGCGTACCCGAAGACGGCGGTGAAATGTCATCCCACGACCTCACGCGCGACGTTGTCAGCCGTCCCAACTCGGCGCTAGCCGGAGCACGACGTCATTATCGACCGTCGTTGATGCCTCCACCGCGATCGCGTTCTTCGATGGGTATGCACGCTCATCGGGTTCAACCTTTGACGTCGACGGATGCGGTACCTGTGGGAGAAGAAGAGGAGCCGACGCGTACATGGAGTTATGATCATCTTTCAGGATTGAAGACGTATCCGATCTTACAGTTGCCGGATGGTAGAGAGACGCATGATGTATACGACAAGGCGTGGGGGTTGGATGATGGTGGACTGGCCAAGCATTTGGGACACGATGCGAAGCGGGGTGATGGTGGGTCGACCGATGCATTGGTGGGGAAGGATAGGGAGGGTACGAATAGTGTTCAAGTGGGATTTCAACCGCATCGGAAGAAGTTGTTTTACTTTGATGCTTGACGATGTTGTTGTTGTTGTTTTTTTTTTTTTTTTTTCTTCTCTTTTTCTCTGCACGTTTGTACGAGCAATTGCAAAAGGGTTTGTTTAACGATCTGCGGTTTTTCTGACGAGGTGCGAAGTGTGTGTGTGTTCTCTATCAACCAACTTTTTCTCTCAACCTTGGGGCAGCGTTTCACCCATCGCCACATCCGAATAGGAGAGGCGCGAGCTTGGTCCTTGTTCTTTTTTGGTGAGAGGGTGAGCAGGTATTGCCCGGCCGAGGGTGAGTGGCTAGAATGCCACCACCAGGGTGGACTTACAGCTAGCCACCTCGGCCCTGCCTCTCCAGAGCTTTTATCTGGCCAACTCAGGCGCGAAGGAATTGGCCAGCAGAGTATGATGTGGGGAGCTGCTCGAATCTAGTCTTCGCGGTCCTGAGTTGGTCGAATTGCGAGGGGTTTTTTTTTTTTTGGGCTCCGTGATCCAAGGGGGGGTGTGTGTGTGTAGAGTGGCGAGAAAGATCGAGCTTTGAACTCATTCGGATGGCTGTTTGGTGGAGGGTTGGAAGCGTCACGGCGAAGCCGAAAGCCAACGTGCCGCTGCGGGGGCTTGCCCCCCACTTACTCAATCACACTCGCCAAGGTTGGAAGGAGTGTTGAGGCGAGATCTTCCGAGCGCGGTCGATGGGCATTTTTCACAAGTTGTGCCGCTGGCAGTTTTTGGTGAGATTGCTTACTTTGCCGAAGGGAGGCTACATGCGGTCTAGTCTCGACACGTTGGGAGAGCAAAGGTGCGTTCTGTTCACATCGCTACGACATGCCAACCACCCTCGCCTCAACCCTCAACCTCCTCTGTAGCGGTATCACCTTGACCTCCCTCTCTCCCACCTCGCCGCGCCTCCACTGCGCCACCACACGGTTGGCTTCAAACGGTCTCACCTCGGGACACGTAGCCAGCGTGATATGCGGCGTCCATCGCTCTCCACCCCCGCCAGCTCCGCTGCCGTGTAGCGCTTCAAACCCATCCTTCAACTCTGCCGGCGGCGTAACCTCATCAATGGGCAAAGTCAACACCGTCTCCGTTTCATACAGCAGCGTAGAAATCGACACCTCAAACACCGCGTTCCTACCAGACGAGGCAAGAAGACGGTTATAAAACGCCCACTTACGATCGGCAGCAGACTCGCCGGTGGAGGTAAGCGACGTGTGATGGACGAGCGTGATATGCGGACGCAGGTTGAGTCTCTCGCGAACCGAGGTGTAGAATTCGTCCGTAGCGGGAAGAACCGAATCGAGCAGTGCACGAACATCCAACTCTACCGCTAGCCCGAAATAACGTACCCGTTTCGACTCCTCCTTTTCAACCTTGGCCGACTTGGCGACTTTCCAGCTCAACGCTTTGAACAGCGCGGCTTCGATTCGTGTATCGTTCGGCATCGACCAACCGAGAACCGATGAGAGGGACGAAATCATCGTTCGCAGGTTCTCTTCCGCAGAAGCACCCACTTTGAGCCGTACGACGTGGTGGAACGCCGAATCGCCGGATCCCTCTGCACCTTCCCCTTTCCCTGCGCTACTCTGAAACGGTTGCAGAGCTTCCAAGAACCGCCACAGCACTGTTTCGTGGGATTTCAGACCGGTAACCGCCGTGCTGTCCGTATCGGCAACCAGCGTCTGGTGGTTGTCCTCGCGCTGCTCGATCCGCTGCGCACAGAGGCGGTGGAGCGTGTTCAGCGGCAGGCTGTCGAGATCCCATGCTAGAGCGATGGTTCGGATTCGACCTCTTTCCGCGGGTGGTTTCCTTTTGCCCCCCGTTTGGACGGCGGTGGAAGGTTGCGATAGACGCGCAGTAAGATCAATCAGATCGTCGCGATGCTGAAAGAGGTGGTTGTTCTTATCCGCAAAGAGCACGTAGTTCGACTGTGCGGCGTGCAAACGCAAATCCTTCTCGATAGCATTCAAGAACCCAGTCTTCTTTTTGAAATCGTCCGACTGCACATGTCCCACCGAAAACAACTCTCCCAGCGCTACAGCCAACACCGTCTTGCCACACCCGGGAACCGCGATGGGCGTCAGCACTGTTTTGGTGTACTCCCTCGTATCTTCCACCTCCACCTGTGCTGCGGTGGAGGCGCTGGTGGAAGCGAGATACGAAAGAAACGCAGTACGCATAGCGATGATGCCTTTGTTCTGCGTTAAACCGGCGAAAAGGTGCGGTTGCGGTGGGACGGTGCGAGTGCCGTAGAGACGGTCGTAGCACCAGGTGATGAATGCGAGTGTTTCGGGTCGTTTGGAGCGCGGTTGGGGTGGAGGAGGTGGGGGTACAAGGCCGGACTGAACGGCGGCGGCGGCGGCTGCTTTGGCTTGTCGTTTACGCTCGCGTTTGAGGGCTGCTTTGGATGGAGATTGGCCATCAGCGTCGACGTCGCCGTTGACGATCGGCTCCTCTGCAACCACTGCAGCAGAAGATGAAGCTTCCGTACTGTCATTGCCGACAGGCAGACTAGCTACTTTAGCCTCCCACTCTTCCTTCTCCTTCACCATCCGCCTCGCCAACTCTCTCCAGTCCCTATACATGAGATACGGTTCGTCGAACTTGACTTTGTAAAACCAAGCCTGTCCGGGCTGATAGGGTGGACTGACAACTTTCATCTCCTCCTTTTTCAATCCGTCCATCTTTACCCCATCAGGCATGTGCGTACGAATCACAAACCCTTCGATCGCTTCCCCCTCCCATGCACCCGTCTGCTCGATTTCCAAAGTCACTCTTTGCACCTCCTCTAAACTGTCCAACTGCAACCACCTTGTCGGAATGAATCCCCACTCTTTCGCAAAAGCGTCTACATCCGGCATCGATCGAGTGCGAAAATCCGCCGAATTGACATTCAGTCCGTGAAGGTGCAACCCCGACCTCGCGGCAGAGTAGGCCAAGACGTGCTCCTCAAACGAATCATCGCACAGCTCGAACGCTGCGGTTTCGTTCCTCTTCCACAACTCTTGCGCCAACTGCTCCTCGGTCCGTCCCACACTCGCAAGGTGCCTGAGCAGCCACTCGTGACCCTTTTGCGCATGTGTCACCTCTGTCCCCTCTATCGACCCCAACGAATGCTTCGAAGTGACCACCAGCTGGCCCGGCGACAGCGCAGAGATGAAAATAATACACCCATTCTCCTTGAATGTCATTACATAGGGTGCGGTGGTGTAGAGCGCAATCGACTCGGGTTTGGTCCAAGCCATCTCGCCGAGGTTGAAGAACTTGTCGTAGCCTCGTACCACTATCCGGTGTTTCTCGGCAGGTGAGGAGGCATCGATTCGTTCGGTGAAGAGTCCACGGGCAAGTGTGGGCAGTTCAGAGCCGACCGAGGTGGATTTGCGGTAGGCGAATTCTGCTACTTTCCATGAGAGGAGGTGGTGGTGGTGGTGGTGGTGGTGTTCTGTGCGCTCAGAGGAGGAGATGCGGGGGACAAGGTGGCCAGTGGATCGTATAAGCGGTTTTGGTTGCTTGCGAGCTGCATCGAGGGCGGAGACTAGTGCTGTTGATGCTTCGAGTTCGCGGAGGTGTGCTGGTGTAAAGATGGAGGACGAAGAGGAAGAGGCGGAAGGTTGGTCGGACAGCGACAGGGCTGCAAAGGCGTTGGAAGGACTGTTTGGCACCTTGATAGCCGACTCTGCTTCAGCTCCATCTCCGGCTTGACCTGCGTTCGTCGACATCGTCCCGGTTCCTCGATCGAAGAAGGTGGTGTTGGTTGGAAGAGAAGGTTGAGAAGAAACGCTTCGAAAAAGTTGGAAAAAGTGGGCATTTCGCCTTTTTTTTTTTTTTTTTTCAGGGTTCAACCGCGCAGCAACGTCCCTTTTTTCGGTCAGTCAGACGTTGTTAGATCTAATAGGTGTTGGTCTGAGACCACTTTTGCACATCTTGGCTGCTCGCTCATCTCGTCCATCAACCCCCAACCCAACTCTTTCCGCAGCATACGCAATGGAGGCAGCAGTAACAGAGTATCAGAAGCTTCAGACTTGTAAGTCCGAACACCCCACATCCACCCACTCAATTACACTTCCCTGGACTCCAAAGTACTGACGATCCCATCCCATTCACTTGTGGCTTGACAGCATTCCAAACGGCCGTCGAAGCACGACAGCAACTCGACTCGCAACTGCGCGAAAACGAACAGGTCGCAAAGGAGTTTGGCAAGCTCAAAGAGGATAACCAGGTGTACAAGCTCATTGGACCCGTACTCGTCAAGCAGGACCAGGTGGAGGCAAAATCCAACGTCGAGAAGCGTATCGAGTTTATCAAAGGCGAGATGTGAGTGTCGAACCGTCGCAATCGATACGAGAGGTGCGGATTTTTGATTGTTTTTTTTTTTTTTTTTTTGGCTGACATGGCTTTTGAATTGTGTGACTGGATAGCGAGAGAGTGGAAGCACAGATTAAGGACTTGACGGAGAAGACGGAGAAGAAGAAGGTTGAGGTAAGTTGCTTCCCCCTTCCAGCTACAGGCCCAGTGACTTCGAGAGAGGATGGGAGAGTGATGCTGATGATCAAGTGACTCTTCCTTCTTGCTCTGAATTACAGATCGTGGCACTACAGACAAAAGCTCAGCAAGAAGCAGCAGCAGCCTCTTCATCAGCACCTGGAGTCACAGCGTAAAAACCTACGACAGCATGCTTTGCACCTAAGCCATTGTACAACAGTGAATTCAACAAAACCTTGTCCAATCATCTATGCTGCGAGAACGATGGGTGCTGCGCGTCAAATCTCTATTGCGTTGAGTCAAAACGATTTACAGAAAAGTCGCGAAACGATGGGGTCACCGCGATGTATCTTGGACATCCACTTCGTCGTCACTGATCTCGATTACCATGGTTTCACTGCTCCATTTCCCCGCGTCAGCCTTGGTTCCTATAGAGGCCGTTCTCGTCGATCCTGCCGCTTTGACTGCCTTGCCCACCAGTGCAGACCTTTCCGCGAGTCCATCACTAGTAGTCTCCTCACCCTCGGCCTCGCTCCCGCTCGAGTTGCTCTCTCCATCTTTCTTCCAACCCCAAAGTTTCGCCAGGATCCGATAATGACCACGAATGAATTGCGTCTGCCTTTGGAACTGCTCCAGCTCAGTCTTCAACCTTGCTCTGTCGCCCAGGGTAAAGTCGTCCAGCATGCTTTGTTTGTCGGTGCTCTTGCTGGCTTCGAGCAGCGCTTTGAGGATGTAGAAGGCCACGGTGCTGGGTTTGACGTTGCTCGACTCGGCGACTTGTGTGATGGTTCGGTGGGAGTAGAGCCATCGATTGAGTGCGCGTTCGTGAGCTCGGAGCACGCTGGTTACTGTGATGAAGTCGTCGTCGCTGCTGCTGTCGGTTTTGTTTTCTTTGTCGCTGCTGGTGCCCTTGCTGCTTAATGAAGGCTTTGTCGCCTGCTTGGCTTTCGTCTTCGCAGTCAAAGCAGATGACGAGGGAGCAGGAGGACGTGGTTGAGCATTGCTCGGAATTTCGCGCAAAGCCGTCCTCATATCTTGACGCTTCTGTTTCTCCGACGACCCAGCTCCGACTCGCTCTTGATACAGATCGTAAGCGCTCAGCTTCAACGCCATTTCCAAATCGATCACAGCATCTGCTCTCTCTTGAGCAATCTCGTCTAGTTGATCCAACAGCCTCTTCTTCTCTGCTCCTCCTCTTCCACTCTGCCCACTGGACCTGAAATATTCGGCAGCTGCTCTCAGCACTTCCAAACTGGCAAAGGTGTCGCTAGCCGCATACTCGATCTGCTCTGCATCCAACGGATACCGCTCCCAGTCGCTTACCCTTACACTGTCCTTGCGCAGTTTTCTACCCAGATAGATGCGTGTGAGGTCGCGGAGACTGATCAGATGTGCCCTGTTCTTCCACAACTTTGGCTGTGCGAGTTTGACCATGTTGCTGAGCTCGACGGCGTTGCGCGTGTCGATAACGTAGTCACGTTGGAGTTTGAGCGCGTCATTCTTGATAGCGACGCCGGTCTTGATGATGTTAGGATCTTCGAGGATGGATTTGAGCAGGGGTGGGATGCGATGTGACATGGCTGAGAGGTGGATGATGAGGATCAGTGAGGGGGAGCAGATCTGTAGGAGGGCGGTACGGCTTGAGCCGGCCTTGGTGAAATTCCACTCGAGATCGAGCCCCATCGGTCCAGGTCCTAGACAGGAGAGGAGGTCGGTGGCCTCCTCGTAGTCGGCTGTATACGCGAGGGCGGGCATCTTGAGTCGAGCTGCTCTGTCTCTCGTAGAAGTTCCGTTGGGTAAGAATGGCTGGTCAAGCGTATGTGACGAAGACGACGGCTTGCACAAGGGATTGAGAAAGCTAGATCCTTGGACAAGCGGAGATCCAGCGGGCGATTTGTGCGTATATACCTCAAGCCCCTGCTCAAGCTCTTGCTGCTTGGCCAGTCTTTCCACTTGGGCCGCTGTCTTTTTCCAGTCAAAAGTGTTGTACTGTGACTTTCCTCGTGCCGTAGTCGCAGTCTTCCAAGATGTACCATTACGAGGGTTGGCGCTGTGCGTCGAAGCCCATGTCTTTGGCAGCTCTCGTCCGCCAGCTTTGGTCCCCGACCGCATCTCGTCCAAGATGTCGAGCCCCCACTTGTACTCGATGCTACTTTGTTTCGTGCTGTTGGAAGCTCGTCGCCGAGCCGTGATAGATTGGATGCTATGTTGCGAGAGAGTCAGCCCACGAACAGCATGTTGATGTGCGAAATTGTGAAAGCGTGGAAGCAGACATGCCGCTTGTTTCATCGCTCGATCCCGGATGCGATCTTTTCTTCAAAGCAATGAGCTTCTTGGTGGCGGAGACGGCATCAGAGTGTTGATGGTTGGTGGTCGACGACGTTGGTTCAGAAACGAAGACAAAGACAGGGTCCAACGACAAAAATGGGACGCGATTCGCCTTTCGACACACCGCGCGCGATCGGCGCTTCTCTTGGGCAGCCAAGGTCGAACCAGGAAGCTTCTGCCTTCATCCTCATACTCACTTCCTCATTCGAATGCTAGGAGCGAGCAATACTTTGCTCTGTGTCACACAACCACAGGGCAACACAAGGCAAAATCAACATCGGAGCCTAAAAGAACCCCTCTTCTGCGAGGGATCCGGTTTGATTTTTGAGGGGACGAGTGTGTTCCCATAAAAGGTGGGATGAGTGTTGCAATACAACGAATGAAAAGTGCAAAACATGGCCAAGAACGACCGGTGCATGCATATGTGTATGTATGTGTGTGCGTGAAGTGTGCAAATTTGAACAGACCATTGCGTAAGAGCTATGCAATGGCCAGTGATGCGAGTGAATAATGATGGTGGTAGTACATATCCGTCGGTGCTGGTCTGCTCATGCTGAATTTGAGAAAGGTATCAACCAGCATGGCGAACGTCGGAGCCAAGCGTGACAAAGGGCGATCGCATGAAATGAATGCGATACGCTTATCGGCGGCCGGCACCGGGAACGTGGCGGCCACGGCGCTCGGGAGCCTGGTAGGCGGTGACGGGGGCAGTGACGGTGACGGGGAGGCTGTCGAAACCGAAGGAGCGGAGCATGTCCTTCGTGTCCGGGTCAACCTCGAGGCTGCCGGGAGCCGAGGTGTCGAGGGCCGAGACCTCGGGGACGTACTGGTCCTTGCGCTCACGCTCCTCCTCCTGCAGCTTGAAGGAGATACCGCGGACGGGACCACGCTGGATACGCTTCATGAGGTGGGTGGTGAAACCGGCGATCTTGTTGCGGAGACGCTTAGAGGGGATGATGGCAACCTCATCGATGACGCGCTTGTTCTGGTGGAAGTCGACGTTCGAGAGACGGGGATAGTACTTCTCGATGAGCACGCGCGAAGCACGCTTGGTAGTCTTGGTGCGAACTCGACCCTACAATGTGTTGAAGGAGCGCACGGAAAACATAAAAGAAGTCAGTATACCGTTCCGTGGATCGGAGCGTAGCTGGCAGCTTCAATGACAGCAACGATTGAACGACAGCTACAGCAGCAGAGTGATGAGTCGGATGCGTCAAGTTTCATGTTGTCGTCTTGTTGGGGCGCATGATCAAGGCGGAGACGGATATGCAGCTGTGAGCGCCAATAGGTTTAGGTTGGGCGATGACATGATCTGGACAGATAAGTGATCCTTAACGCATGATAGTCCAAGGCAACGCAGCCGCATGGACGGACTGTTGTACTGGAAGGATGGCAATGGGTGACTGAAGCTGCCGTGAAGAAAGGTCATCTTCGTATGCAGAACCCATCTGTCTGTGGTCCTTGTCGCCATCGAAAGTGACTTTGTGTCGATGCTATCCGAGTTCGGGTACGTCTATTCCTGTCCACCTAGCTCGACCATCGCCGCCGTACATTATTCGTACATTTCTTCCTAATTCTGGTTGGATTGTCCGTGCCTATTGCAGCAAAGCATGCATCCACGCTCTTCGGGCATCCTCGACTGGTATCATGTTTGTGATTCTCGAGCGTTGCAATTGCCTACGACGCTGATTGCGTTATTGATTGGACTTTGTCATTTGTTGCTGGATATGTTCTGTTCTGGTGTCTTGTCGATGTGATGCTTCTTTATGTGCTGTGTGGAGTGCTGTTTCGCTACTGCTGCTGTAGCTGTTGTCGTGTGTCGCATGGTGTCGTTGGTCGCCGGTAGTTGTCGATGCTTACCATGTTGGATGATTCTTGAGGTTAGAGTAAGGTGACGGTGAAATGTGATCGTGAGGATGAAGGAGATGATGATGAGCAACTCTGGCTTGACGCTTCTCTCTCTCAACTCGAGCTTGACTTGGCTTGCAACTCAGTTTCTAGACGACTGGACTTGACTGGCTTGCTCTCTCAGAGACTGCTTGCTCTGCCTCTCACTCAACTGCCTGCCTGCTTGCTTGCTTGCTTGCTTGCTTGCTGTTCAGCGTGACTTGGAGAGGAGAGAACTCGCTGCTCTCTGTCGCTGAGACCATTTCAAAATTTCCACGGCCGGTTGTCCACACGTGACCTTTTGCAGTTTTGTAGCAATACAAAAGTCGAGTCCAATGTCAATCTCGATGTAAAGCATTTCGAAAATTTTAAATTTGTGCCGCGTTGCTGCCTCGAAAGGAGCATCGACAAGAAGAACAGCAGCAACGAGCCTGGAGCTGTGTGTATGGCCTCCAAGCAGCAGCAGCAGCAGCAGCAGCGACAGTCTGAGAACGATGAATGAATGAATGGCTTCGGATGCGAAAAGTTGAGCTGGACCAAGCTCGCTGTTCGCTGTTGGGCGTCGTGGTCGACATCATCGAATACCGCCTTCTTCTCTCCTCCATCTTTTTCATCAACCGGTTTTCTAATCACCACCTCCAGGTTAGTAGCATTCGCAGCCACTTCCCATCCACGCGACAAGTAGACACACAAGTACACGCCAGCAGCACCAACTTCCAGCTCCAACATTGAAAGCATCAGCACGCAAACCGACACCTTTGGTCAGCATGATACATACAGCACCAGCAGCATGTACGGCTATTCTCGACACCGGATAATGCGCATCGCTCTTTGCCCGACCCATTTTGAATGTCCACCCTCCAACCTATTGTCAAAGAACGACTCACCGACTTGCATCGCCGTGTCAATGAACAGCTACAGCATCGACCAGCGAGCTAGTCATGGCGACAAGCATCGTAGCCTTTCGGCTCTTGCTGCTTGTTGCATCGTTCCGACATCAGCACCAGCTCCGGCAACAACAAACCAACTTATTGCACGTCTAGTCGACCTGTACCTCTCCAGATCCGTCTTTTGGCAACCCCACCCCTGTGTCCCCACCTTCGGTCGGCTCGTGTTGGGAACGTCATTAGTAGTTTTACGACTGGTGCAGAACAGGTCCCCAGCTAACCACCAACATTCGTCCGCCTTTTTCATTTCAAAACCTGTACCTGCCCAGTAGATCACATAATCGCCCACCATGGTCCGCATTTCCGTTCTCGTAAGTCTTCATCCATACACCTATCGTCGCACATAATGTGGGCTGGCTGCTGACCTCGTTCCTACCACGTCTATTGATGGCAAACAGAACGACGCCCTCAACAGCATTGTCAACGCCGAGCGCAAGGGTAAGCGCCAGGTGCTGGTCCGACCTTCGTCCAAGGTCGTCATCAAGTTCCTCTCGGTCATGCAGAAGCACGGTAAGTGTCCTAGCACCTTCATCACCCGCACAGCACACAGCATAGCATAGCAAAGCCAAGCCGCAGCATCGTCTCGCACAACCTCGCCCGCCCTCACTCTAGTCGACAGTCAGGATCGCAATTTCTGGACGGTACATCAGCATCATGCAGCTCAACCAGGGAACATGGATATCGTCGGCGGTGTTGCAGCAGGATATCACGGAACCATACCCAGGACCAACCCTAACACCGGAGTTATAACTAATGGGCATCTGGCTGGTTGCTCTTACACGAGCTGCCCATACCAGCGTTCATCTTTAAGGCTCCGGAAGAGCAATGCTGCAATTGCTATGCTTACCGCGTGGAGGGGCTCATTGTTCAACCTTGGAATCTGCGCAAATTTTTGGCTTGCTACATTCCGTTCCTCCCTCTCGCTCCTCTTTCACTTTGCCTCCTTACCCTTTCGTCTGGGGCTTCTTGAAAGGCTTTGCTACTGTGCTGTGTTGGTCCAGAATCAGCATCTGCTTGTAAAACAAGGTTTACTGACTCTTTTGTTTGCATCTTTATTGATTTCCAATCAATAGGCTACATTGGCGAGTTCGAGGAGGTCGACGACCACCGTTCCGGCAAGGTTGTCATCCAGCTCAACGGCCGCATCAACAAGTGTGGTGTCATCTCGCCTCGCTTCAACGTCCAGCTCGGCCAGATCGAGAACTGGGTTCAGCAGCTCTTGCCCGCCCGTTCGTTCGGCTACGTTGTCCTTACCACCTCGGCCGGTATCATGGACCACGAGGAGGCTCGTCGCAAGCACGTTGCCGGCAAGATCCTTGGTTTCTTCTACTAAGCGTGTCTCGCTTCAAACCGCAACCCCCCGTGATTGTTGAACAAGAGTCATGAAGAAAACCGTTACTCCCTCTCTTCCCCTGTGCTGCTTTTGCGGCCCCAGCGTCGTACTCCCCCATCCAGTTGGACACGAGTTGCACTGAATTAAAAAAAGGTGGAATCATCGTAAGGGATCCAAGGAAACGGCGCTGGTCTCTCTTTCCCCATTCACCCCCGACTGTCATTGTACCAATATGTCGATTGTTTTCTCCTCATCCTACATGCATTTTACCTTTTCATCACAAGGGCATTTTCTTTTTCAGTCAAATCAAATCAAAAAAAAAAAAAAAAAAGACAAACGACGATATTTAAAAGACAGCTATCCAAACTTTTCATCGTGTGTGAGACGGGCATTGTGGTTCGACTTGTCTAGATGGTGGCAAGAGTAGGGGGGTCAAGGGTAGTGTGGCATGGACGGAGCAGGAAAGTCAAGCCAGCGGCACGTGTTTTCGGCGAAAAAGAATTTACAATTCACATGAGAGAGTTGGGCTGTGTTTGACATGGTCCGTGTGTGTGTGTGTGTCTTGAGACCAACACTTCTCAAGACCCTTTTTCAATGCGAACCATCTTCACTCGCTCTTTCTCTCTCCATCCGCCGTCCTGCGCCTTCCACCATGGAAGCAAAATACGTCCAATGGCGATCCACCTACCTTCGCAGCTCTCCCCGAGGCCTCTACTGCTACTACAACGTCCAAGGCTCCAACGGCAACGCGATCACCTGTTCCGAAGCGCACGGATACGCCATGCTCATCTCGGTCCTCCATCGTAACCGCACCGATTTCGACGGACTTTTCCACTTTTTCCTCTCGTTTCTCAACACCAACGGTCTCATGTGTTGGCAGATTCGATCGCCGCATCAACCGTCCGCTTCTTCCGGACCGGTCGAGCCTTTTGTCGAGGAGGATGGCAGAACTTCGGCTACAGATGGTGATGTTGATATTGCTTCTTCCCTTTATCTTGCGTATCGGTATTTTGGTGATCAGAGGTATAAGGAAGAAGCTGATAGGTTGACTAGTGCTGTGCTGAAGTACACGATCCATCCGCAGCTCGGAACGCCGTTGTTGGGAGATTGGGCGAATAGAGATTCGGCGGAAGGGAAGAGGTTGTACGATTCAACGAGGACTAGTGATTTCATCTTGTCTGCCTTTGCGTTATTTGCTCGGTACCATTCGAACGCCTCCGAGAGGCAGAGATGGCAGTGGGTGGTGGAGTCTACGAAACAAGCGGCACTTTGCTGTGGAGGATCGTCGGGATTTTTACCCGACTTTCTGACGTTTCAAGGAAAATGGCAACCGGTATCAGGCAAACTGTTGGAGAGCGACCACGACGGAGCCCTCCACTGGAACGCCTGTCGCACACCATGGCGTCTCGCCCACTACCTAGCCACCACCGGCGATACCACTATCCTACCGCTCCTACAGCATGCGCACCATTCAGCAAGAAACATGCCTGCGTTTAGGTTCCCCAACATCCCAGCGGGCCTACAGCTGCACGGAACCCACCCGAAACCACTGGTGGAGTACTCGGATAAAGCATTCATCGCGCCCGTGGGCTACCTGTGCCATGTGCTAGGCGACAGCGACGGCCACCAGATGTGCGTAAGGGCGTTGGACGAGCAAGAGCCGAGTTATTTCGGAGACACGATCGACATTTTGATCGCTGAACAGGCCAGTCATGCTCATGAGTGGTTCTAGTTGCATAGTATCAATAGACGACATTCTTCTCACTCTCAAATGCATTGCTCGCCACGCGGCTCTTGCATCGTGATTGTGCTTGAATGAAATCGCATTCAAACGTAAAACTCCCAATGCCCTATGACAAACGTTCCACCGGACAACCTCTACTTCTTCTTCTGACTAGTCGTGTTCTTAGGCAACTCCCTCACGTACGGCAAAAAGTCCCTGCCACCCATATACGGCTGCAGAGGAGGCGGGATCTTCAACCCGTCCTCCGTCTGCCAGTTCTCCACAATACAGCAGAGCGCTCTCTCCGTAGCACACAGTGTACCGTTCAACATGTGAACAAACTTCTGCTTGGTATCGCCTGGCTTCTTGAATCCACACCTGACATCCAGACGTCTCGACTGGTAATCGGTGCAATTGGAGCACGAGACCAACTCCTTGTATTCGCCTTGGAAGGGGAACCAGGCTTCCAGATCGTACTTCATGGCAGCTGCGTTGTTGAGCGCTCCAGAAACGATGGCGACGACGTGGTAGGGCAGCTGGAGGGATTGGTAGAACTCTTCCGAGTTGGTGAGCATCTGTTCGAGCATGTCCCAGGATGAGGCCGGGTCGGTGATGCAGAACTGTTCGACTTTTTCGAATTGATGCACACGGAAGATTCCCCAAGTGTCTTTGCCGTGCGAACCAGCCTCTTTTCGGAAACAGGTCGAGTAGCCGGCGTATCGGATGGGCAGTTGCTTGGCTGGCTCGGTAAACACTTCGTCCGAGTGCAACGCAGAGATGGGCTGCTCAGAAGTAGCGATAAGATACTTGTCGTCCTCGTCACCGGTCACCTTGTAGAGCTCCTCGTCAAACTGGTCGAGCTGCGCCGTCTTGGCCATGACCTCTTTGCGCATCATGAAGGGGGTCATGATCTTCTTGTAGGATTTCTTGCGCAAAAAGTCCAATCCATAGTTGATGAGTGCCTGGTTGAGATCGACACCGTCGCCTGTGAGGAAGAATCCACGGTGACCCGAGATCTTTGTCCCACGCTCCGTGTCGAACAGCTCGAGACGGTACATGACTTCGTGGTGGCTCAAGATTCCTTGCTTCTTCTCGACCTGCGCATTGGGGCCATCCGGGTGCCATTTGCGAATCTCGGCATTGTCATCTTCGGTGTTGCTGATGGGCACCTTGTCGCCAACAATGTTGCCGATCTGCATGGCCTTGGACTTCATCTGCTGCTCGGCGGCGACGACGCTAGGCTTGAGGTCGTTGACCTTGGCATCGAGCTCCTTCTTCTTTGCCACCTGTTCGTCGGCGTTCTCCTTCGCTTTGCGGAGTTGGGTGATCTCGGCTTGAACGGCGTTGACATCTCGACGGGCAATGTCGAGGTCCTTTTGGAGCGAGACCCAGTTCTTGTAGAGGGTGAGCACTTCGTCGACGAGTTCCTCCGAGGCATTGCGCTTCTTTTGCGAGTCCTTGACGAGTTGCGGGTTGCCGCCCTTGTCGGGCTGGAGGAGGAGAAGGTCGATCATGTTGTGTAGTGTTGGATAAGGTGTTGGGAGGAGGAGCGAGAGAGAGCGCGAAGAGTCGTTTCGTGTTGGTCTGTCTAATCTCTGTGCATTCCAAGTTTCGAGTCAAGAAACTTTGTGAAGCTGAGCTAAGCTGAGCTGCGCTGCGCTTTGCCACTTTTGTTGTGCAAGTTCAAAGCGTCGTTCTTCTTGCAAAGCCTTGTCGAGCCAGCCGGATTTTTTTGGCAGCCTAAAAGCAATGTTGGATCGGCAGCTTCTAGCCCGATCTCAGTTGGCCACCAGCAAACTTTTCAACGCAGCACAGCTGAGTAAGAGAAAGAAAAAAAAAAAAAAAAAGAAAAAGGAAGAATTCAAAGCTGCTGCGTCTGTGCTGGCCGCAAAGCTGAGAATTCAACTTCACTGAAACTGTCGAAATCGACTTTGTTCCACCTCTCTTCTCCCGCCATCATCTTTCAGATAGTCATCAACATGTCTGTCTTCATCGACCTCCCCTACGAGCTCTCGGCTGCTCCTGCCGGCTTTAAGCCCGGTCAGTCGTCCGCCTCCACCCTCTCCGCTCCCGTCACCAAGGTCCTTCAACCCGTCGGTCCCGCTTTCCTCGCCCACAAGCGTCGCCAGCTCAACAACCTCTCCTTCGCCGAGGACGACAAGATCATCGCCGACTCTCTCGCTGCCGCTGCCGCCGCTGCCGCTGCCAACGGTGACGACGATGCCGGTGTCGGTGAAGAGGAGGAATCCGAGGTCCTCGCTCGCGACCCCAAGGAGTGGAAGACGCAGGACCACTACGCCGTCCTCGGTCTCTCCGCTTTGCGATGGAAGGCTACTCAGGAGCAGATCAAGATCGCTCACCGTAAGAAAGTCCTCAAGCACCACCCCGACAAGAAGGCCGGTTCTTCGGGTCTCACTTCGGACGACTCATTCTTCAAGTGCATCGCCAAAGCTCACGAGATCTTGAGCAACCCAGAGAAGCGTCGTCAGTTTGATTCCGTCGACGAGTCGATCGACGACGAAGCTGTCCCCACCGGCAAAGAGCCCGCTGACAAGTTCTACGAGCTCTGGGGTCCCGTCTTCGAACGCGAAGCTCGATTCTCCGAACCCAAGAACGGCCCCGTTCCCAAACTCGGCGACGCCTCTTGCACCCGCGAACAGGTCAACGAGTTCTACGACTTCTTCTACAACTTTGACTCGTGGCGATCCTTCGAGTATCTCGACAAGGAGATCAACGAGGGTTCCGACAACCGAGACGACAAGCGATACACCGAGAAGAAGAACCGTAACGAGCGTGCCCGTAGAAAGAAGGAGGACAACGCCCGTCTGCGCAACCTCGTCGACAAGGCTCTCTCCGTCGACCCACGTATCAAGCAGTTCAAGGCCGAAGACAAGGCCGCACGCGAAGCCAAGAAGAACAAGGGTCGTCCCGGTGCCAACGGTGCTGCTGGTGCCGTAGACCCGCGCAAGGCTGCCGAGGAGAAGAAGAAGGCCGAAGAGGAAGCCAAACGTAAAGCTGAAGAGGAAGCCAAAGCTGCTGAGCAGGACAAGGCGGCTAGAGCCGATGCTAAAAAGGCCAAGGACGCGGCCAAAAAGGCCATCAAGAAGGAGAAGAAGGCGCTCAACAAGCTTATCACCGATAACAACTACTTCCAGTCCGCTGCTCCTACTCCTCAAGTCATCGAGGCTCAGCTCAACGAACTCGACTCGCTGTGCGAGAAGCTCGAGGCTGTCAAGTTGGCCGAGTACAGGAAGAAGGCTGAAGCGGCCAAGGGCGCGGATGCGGTCAAGGCCGAATTCGTCAACGCTGCCAAGGAGGCTGGTATTGAGGCTTCTGCTTTCGCCTAGGTGTGCTCTCGAAGCGTGTTGTTCTGCCTTGACTTGTCATAGATAGCGCAATTTATAGATGCCTCAACCCCATTACCATGCGAATCGTCTGCTTCTTTCAGCCTAAAGTGTCGTCAGAGCTCCTGTTCACCATTCTCAACTGTTTCCAAAGTGGTCCACAGTACCACAGCCAAACGACAGGTGTTCAGAGAAGATGCTTTTTTTTTTTTGCGTGTGTAGTGTGTGAGAAAGAGGATGACAGACCACCTGCTTTCAAGTGATGCGCTAGACGCAGGGTGGAAAAGAAAAAAGTACAGCGTCGACGGCGAAGGAAGCGTCAACTTTTTTTCAGAAAAGCATCTCTACGCGAGGAGACACTTTTCAAGAAACCGGAAAAGAGTTGTTGGTCGAGAGGCGGTTGCAAAGGTATCGGCATCCAAGGACAGTCCACTTATGCGTCGTGCATTGTTGAGAGCCGAGCACCTCCGCAGAACGATCCGAACCAACAAAGTGAAAGTGGACGAAAAAAAAAAAGAAGCGAAACGACAAAGCTTTAGAAGACAAGCGCGGCGTTCTTCTGCTTCTTGTCACCACCGAGCTCAAAGTGCTTGCAACGCTTGAGGGCGACGTGCGATCGGTACTTGCACTGGGTGCATTCGAGACGGAGGACGACCTTCTTGGTGGTCTTGGCCTTCTTGTGGAAGACGGGCTTGGTCTGACCACCGTAACCCTTCTGCTTCCTGTCGTAACGACGCTTACCCTGAGCGTACAGCGAAGCCTTACCGGTCTTGTACTGAGTGATCTTGTGGGGGCTGTTGGAGTTGGGATCGCAGTGTTGGGATTGCAAAAGGTCAGTTACTTGTTTGTTGGGGCGGCGGGTGATTGCCGGGTGGTGACAGCAGCTCCAAGACAAACGTGAGAGCATGCAGGCATGGATGACTCTTTCCCCAGCTGCTAGCACGTTCGTCCTCGTTGTATCCTTAATCTTATGACATCTGTCCATCCCTTGCTCCCATGCCGAGCTGATTGCCTGGTCCTTGCAACGTCTTTTTCTTGGTAGTGGTGCGACAGCCTGTGCTCGACATGCTTCTCCTGCAATATCACTGCGCTTCTGTGATCCTAGTGAAGACTCCCTGTCCTTCCATGCCGACAATGTGGTCGAGAAAATGCTGTTCTCTGCTGAGTATTGCTACTTTTGTGTTTCTGTCACGGCCAGCTGACTGCCAGGCTCGTTCAAATTGCTCCATGGTACGTGAATCTGTTCGAGCCCCGGCTGATGATCCTCTCGTCAAGACTGCATTGACTAATAACTCCTTCTAGCTGCCATGCCTTCGCAGCATCTCTTTCATCTCTGCCTTTTGCTGTGTGAGTGCTGGTTGAATGCCATTCTCCATGTCTGCTGCTGGTATCAAGTGTCGAGATGATTGGTAATGCTGCTGATTGTCGAAGAATACTCACGTGTGCTTCTTGCAGGGCTTGCCCTTGCAGTAAGTCCTGCGGGTCTTGGGAACGTTGACCATTTTTCTATAAAGTCACAAGTAGGATGATGCGTTGGTGATGATCGTGGGACGAAATGATGGAGAATGCGAGGATTAGAACCGGTTCAAAGGATGCGTGTACGTGACTGGTGAATGCTGGTCGATCCTAGCCGCGACACAAATTCTAGATTGTACGGTCGAGACTTTTCGATAGGAGTGCGGCTCGGTCGACGACGCTGTTGCTGTGTCCGTTGAATCGGCGTCGTTCTAGATCATGTACAGTGTCGATAGGTGATGCAAAAAGTATACTTACGCTATTCAGGGATGACTTGAGGATTGGTGGAGAAAGGTCAAACCAACGGTAGCGTCTGCACGTTGCGGATGATGGCGAGCACCGGCTGCGTCTCTCTGGCAACGCATGTCCCAGCTCAGCACAGCAAGCCTGAGCATCCAGTTTGGCAGTCACAGGCCTTTGCTGCCTGACTCTGTCTCTTCGCGCGCTTAGCCTGTGTGTCTTGGCTCATCATCCGAGCAGACTGCGCTCTGCTCTTGCTTTGAGAATTCCAAGGTCGTGCTGTGCTGTGCTAGGCAATTACCTGTGAGACCGCCTTCCTGAGGCCTCCGTGATGAATCTTGAAGAAATCGGAATTTTGTATTGGCGAGGAATCCGACCACCTCGACTATTGAATCACGTGCATAGCTTCGGCCGAAGTCTCAGCTTTTCGTGCTTCTCTTACCACTTCTGCCACTCTCCCTCCGATTTAGGTACTTATAGCTACATCAGACCAGAGCTGAGAGTCCTTAGCATTCGTCTCTATGTATAAGATGATCTTCTACTACAGGATCTTTGAACAAAAGGCAGAGCAAGATGTCGATTTGTTGTGGACAGAGGTGAATTAGTCACGTGTAGGGAGGCTCAGGCTCAAAAAAAAAAAAATGAAACCGAATACAAATTCACGCTTTTGAGCGAAGAGACTGGCACGCTGCTGCGAGAAAATTCAGAGTTCAAGCAGTGGCTACTCGCGCACAACAGACAAGTCGCCTCTTCCCGGAACACTTCGAGGCAGCAGAAGAGTTGCTGCTGAGGCAGAGACTGAGAGAGCCAGAGTCGTAACATCACAGCAGCGAATTGGAGGTTGTGTGTGCTTGATTGTCGTTGTCACCTGCTCGTCGATCTCCACGCCGTCCATCACCATCATCTCAAGAACGTAAGTACATGCCGACTCTTTGAAAGCAGCAGCAGCAGCAGCATCATCATCATCATCATCCGCATCCGCATCCGCATCGACATCTACACCCGTACTAGCAGCAGTCATCCCGAGGAACCACCGTCCAACATCAGCCACCAATACAACTCCATAGCAGCAAAATACGAAAGGTTGGTGCAATCCCTTAGGCATCCCAGGCGCACATATCGTATTACGCATCATATTCGAAGGGTCAGCAACGTTCATCACCTAGCAGGTAGCAATCTTCGTACGGTGATCTTCTAGTACTGCAGACATTCAAAGGTCGACACAGATTGATGGTTTTAAGCTGGAAGGTCGTCTGGCACTGAAGACGGAGGACACTTTTGCAATGCTATTAGACTGCTTGATGCTCGAAAGCTTGTTCGTATGTTCCGTATGATTTGGTACAGAGAACAGCGAACAGTCCAATGATGCGTAGCAAGGATGGGTGGTCAACAATCTTTCAGCATACCTGACACATTTCAGCCCAGTCAGACTCTACACCAGATACACAATGCGGATGCAATGATTGCTGCAGCTACCGACTCTTCCGTCCATATTGATCAGCCTGGCTGACGTTCCGACAACTTTGCTCCTTTCAACCATCTTTGCTTCTTACGCATTTCAGATCATACACAATGCCTGCTTCTTTCAAGCGTTACGTCGAGGTTGGCCGTGTCGTCCTCGTTGAGGAGGGCCCCTCCGCCGGCCAGCTCGCCGTCATTGTCGAGGTCATCGACCACAACAGGGTAAGTTTTGATGTGCGAACATACGACATCGAATGCCGATACACAAGGAGCGCATGGAGCAACGATAGCATCGGATGGTCAGCATGGTGGTAGGCACGCAAAGGAAGCCGTCTGGGAATACATCGACAACAATGACACGAAGGTGGATTCGAGGGACATCAAACAGGTTCGAGAGGTACTATCAACTGCGCAGGAGTCAAGTGTTACGCCCTTCAGCAAGCAGTCAAGGGCATTGCGTGTACATTCAGGTCCTCTGGGTCCATGGCAGGATAGGTACGGATCCGTCCTTCAACACGGAATATGCAGCAGGCCACAGGCCTAGGCTCGAATGCCGCATGGGACTCAGAAGGTCTCGGCGTTCCGCACATTATCATCAGGGCACGACGCTGGAACCGCACTCGGTCATGATTAGGAAGGCAATCAGAAGCAGTAGAGAGGATGCTTGGAATCCATCTTGGAACATTCGATGTCGTCGTGTTTTCATCCTTGCAGTACTCGCCGAAGAAAAGACGAGCTAACATTTGCTCCTTCATCCCTGACCATTCGACATTCACCACAAACAGGCCATCATCGACTCTCCCTCGACCGGTGTTGCCCGCCAGGCGTTCGCCTTCAAGCACCTTACCCTCACCAAGCTCACCGTGCCCGGTCTCCCCCGTGGTGCTGGCTCGCCCGTTGTCAAGAAGTTCTTCGACAAGGCTGAGGTTGCCGACAAGTGGGCTCAGTCCAGCTGGGCCAAGAAGCGTGCTGCTATCAAGACGCGTCGCTCGCTCTCTGACTTTGACCGATTCAACGTCATGCTCCTCAAGAAGCAGCGCCGCAACGTCCTCTCGCCCGCTGTCAAGAAGGCCTCTGCTTAAATCTCTTGAAAGAGTTTGAGCAGCGTCTTTTTTTTTTTTTTTTTCCTTCTTGATTCGGTCCGGTCTTTCTCTTTGCAGCATTCAACCCCCCATACACACACAAGCACGATGGTTGTCGAAACGAGGGTTTCTTTTCCTCTTGCACACATCTCTGCAGTTCTTGCTTTGCCAGCTCCAACATGATCGACGATTCGGTGACTGTCTTGTTCTCCCCCCCTCGTCTCTGGGGCAGTCTTCGAGTCTTTTGTTCCATTCCAGTTTCTTTTCATCTTCGGAGTCGAGCTGTGCCAAGGCTTGGCAGCGGCTGATACCAAAAAAAAAACGGAGATGTCGTTTGCAGAGGAAGTCAAGAACTTTTGGCTTCGGTTCCATCGTTGATTATCATCATTCCCCACACACCCTCTACACGATGTATTATGCATATCATTTTTGCGCTCCTTTCAGAACGAGGGGGAAAAAAAAAATCCAACATATCTTTCCCGTTCTCTGGATGCTCGTTGCAGTTGTGTGAAGTGGGATGTGAGCTTCGCTGCCCGCGCCGAAAGCTGGCTAGAACGATGAATAACCTTGTCCACGGAGACAGCTGGCTGGCAAGCACTGTGAACACAGCCCACGAACTGTGGTTGAATCGAAACCTGAACTTCCAAACTCGTTCAACAGCACAGCCAGTATAGATCGGTGGAGAGTGCTCGGATGTCGATCGGCACTCAAACTTGATTTTCCGTGAAGAGTCGATCAGAATCAAGATGAACGAGATGAAGAACAAAAACCTCGACGTCGGGATCAAGCGTGCAGCGAGGAGTCACAGCCCGATTGGTATGGTCAATGAGTCGCGCACGGCTCTCAACTGCGAAGAGATCATTTTGGCTGAGTTCCGCGAGGACAAGCAAGATGAGCCTCGTGCTTGAAAAGTAAATAATCCCAACACTTTCTCTCGCACCAAAAGGGTCTCTACAAAAACTCTAACGTTTTGGAGAGGCAGCGTGGCCTGTTCGCTTTGTTTGTTTCTGTGCTTAATTATTTTGGCTTTTTGTGTTTGCTGTTCTGTGTATCGCTCACGGACAACTCGGCAGCTTTGTTTGGTAACCCTCCCGCGTTTCTCGGTGTGGGCCTCGCTCGACGAAAGCTCGTAGTTACTCAACGCTCCTTCTATCCACCTTTCATCCACTGTTCCGCGCCACTCGGAGGCTAGCTACCACGGTCGCCTCTTCTTTGCACCCCGCGCTTTTTCCGTCGTTGGTTCGATCGTCTCTTTGTCGTTCTCGGCTTACATCTTGCGTAGACTTTTCACCCATTCAGCATTCCTCTTCTGGATCACCCTCTTGGACACTGCCATCGACTCTCGGACAGCTTCAAGGATTCCCCATTCGAACGCACCGCAGTGCACCACTTTGGCACCCAACAACGTTGCCGGCGCTTCCTCTTCCAACCTCTGTAGCTTTTCTCGTGGTACATCCTAAAGCCCTCCTCTGGCACTCATCCGGCATGCAGCTTTGATTCTTTCAACACTGATTCGCTTCACTCCATAGGTTGCCGAACACGGTCACACCCCTCGGTTTCGGAACGCACTCGTCACCGCCTGTGCTCAGGAATCAACATGGGCAACCCGCTTTACCCGGGCGGCGATCGGTCGCGGTCTGCCGCTGCCGCCGCCTCCTCCTCTTCTTCAGCCAAGTCTTCGTCAGCGTCCACATCCTCGTCCTTCGTTCCTGGCTTGCGTGGAGGCTCCTTCGCTGCCTCCAACTCCAAGTACTCCAAGCCAGCAAATGAGTACGACCCTTCGTTTCACCCTGGTCTGCTCAACCTTGGCAACACCTGCTTCCTAAACTCGGTGCTGCAGGCCATCGCCAATACGCGCGACTTTCGCCTTCTCATCCAAGGACCTCCCATCTCAGCCACCTATTCGGAAGAGCAGCCACCACCAACCACTGCTGCCCTCACAACGGCTCGATACAACCAATGGCCCAATCGATCCCAGAGTCCCGCCTTGCGTGTCAGCGATGCGGAGCATGGCCGCCGCATCCATCATCCATCAAATCCCAGCGACAGCCTCGATTCGTCCCTAGCATCCCTCCAAACCCTTCCAGCCCATGATCCCATTGCCACCATCAAACCAGGAAACCGCCCCTTGCCTGTTGCTCCCGCTTCTCCACCCCACCAGAACGGCTCCAGTCCAGCTTACGAACCCCATGTGCACGACTTGCCGCTCAACACAGCATTCCGTCACGTCCTCGAAAAGTTCTGGACAGACGGTCACAAGACTCGCCCTTCGGTCAACGTCAACCCTAAACGGCTCTTGAATCAGATTGGAAAGAAGTACGACCAGTACCTAGAATATGGCCAGCAAGATGGTCACGAGCTCATGCGTCACCTCCTCGACGCTTGCCGCATGGAGGAGCTAGACCTCATCAAAAAGATGCGCCCACCACCACCCAGTAACAAGGCTAAGACTGACACCGCCTCCGCATCTGCATTAACATCACCCGAAGCAGCAGCAGCAGCATCACCGTTGAATCGTCTCACTCCAGCCGACATGGACAACGGTCAGATCATTCCGCCTTTATCAGAAACTGCTGCAGCCGTACCACCTGTGGACGGGCCGCAGCCTACCGAGGAGGAGCTGCTTCCGTTCCTAGATCTGCTCTTCTGCGGCAAACTCGCAAGCATGGTCGTCTGCGAAGGCTGCAAAAAGGTCTCGCACACCTATGAGGACTTCTACGACATCAGCCTCAGCCTTCGTGACGATGTCAACAATCCAAAGTCGCGCAAACGAGATCGTCTTCGCAGCATGGCCGATCGTTGGAGGCGTGCAACGCAGGGGAGAACCATCATGGACCGCAAGTCGGCTGCTGCCGCCACCGCTGCAGCCTCTAGCTCCGCCACGCCTGTCGGCACTCCACGCTACAGCGAGACCGAGGCCAGCGATGCCGACTCCAACGCGCTCAAACCCAAAAAATCGGCCGGCTTGCTCTCACCCGACGAAGGTGGACGTGGACGCTTCCAGCTGCGCACACGTAGTCTGCGCAAGAGCGGCGGTCGCCACGAAAAACTAGGTGCCACTTCGGGAAGCGAGATGGAGCCCGACTTTCCAGACATGGCCTCTCTTTCCTTAGCACCCAGCTTCGCTTCGCGTCCCTACGTCGACTCGGCTCCTGCTTCAGCCGGCGAAGACAATGGAGATACTCGTACTGGCACCAGGGTGGCCAGGATGCTCGGCAATGTGGGCACCACAGCCGACAGCAGCCGCGAGACGAGCCCCAATCCACCCATCGGTGACCGAACCGCTTCGTCGTCGTATGCTGACGGCGGCATGCGGCCGCCCATCCGTACCCAAAAGTCTTCGTCCCACCAATCCGCTTACATTGCTCGCATCATGGCAGACGATCCGACCAGCACCAACGCCAATCCGACTGCTCCTCGCAAAGCAGGCGCGCCTTCACCGCTCTTTGATGCGGTCGCCGCAGCTGCAGCTGCACAGGGCAAGCCAATGCACGGCTTCTTCCGTTCCGTCGGCGCTGGTGCTCGCAGCCGGGACCCGCTGGCCGATCTCGAACCCAATCCCAAATCGCAAGGTGCCAAACGACGTCACAAGATGCGCGAAGAGCAGTCGATCACCGGTCTGGTCTCCTCACTCCGCCAATTCACCAGTGTCGAGGTGCTCGACGGTGACAACAGCTTTGCATGCAAGAACTGTTGGAGGTTGGCCAACCCGCCCAACGCGCAGGAGCGCGAGCAGATTCGTAGACGACGCAGACGTAAAGGTGTCGCTGCTGCTGAGGTCGATGACGAAGAGGGAAGCGAGCCCAGCAGTTCCGGTGGCGAGTCTGATCGAGAGGAGCGACGCGAGAAGCAAAAGGACGAATCTGCTGCCGTGGGCGATGAGACGCTGACGAGTCAACCCATGTCAACGGGCTTGTCAAACTCGACGAGTCAGAGCACACTTGCAAGCAGCAGTGTCGATTCGATCATGACCGGTTCGAGCGCTTCGCAACCTTCGCAGCAGCGCTCCGACATTCCGACCATCTCAATGACTTCCGTCGATGCATCGACGGAAGACGTGGATCTCAAGATCCAGAGGTCACACAGCAGCAGTCTTGGTGCAGGCGATGTTGTGGCCAGGGATTCTGCTGGATCTACCATGCCATCCGTGTCTTTGAACGGCAGCAATGGACTCGTCATGCATCAAAAGACAGGATCCGAGTCAAGTCTCAGCAGCGCTGAAGGTTCAACACGCAACCGTGATCGTCTTGCACCGAACAACGAATACGACACAGGCACAGAAACTGACATGTCTGGCTTTTCAACGGGTATGGACGAGTCGAATGCTTCGACAGGCGAAGGCACCGACACAGAAGCTGGAAGAAATGGAGCCAGAAATCACTCGAGTGCCCAGTCCAATGGTCCGAAGCGATCCGCCCAAAGCTTGCCTCGACGTGCGCTCAAGCGTTATCTCATCGCATCGGCACCGCCGGTTCTCATCTTCCACCTCAAACGATTCCAGGCAACCGGTCGCGGTTTCGTATCCGGTCTCGCAGGGTTCAAAAAGATCGATGATCAGGTCACCTTCCCCGAATATCTCGACATCACGCCCTGGCTTGCGCCGCCCAGAGAGGAGTACGACCGACGTGGACGTCTCAAGGCTTCGAGCGATCCGCTTGCAATTCGAAGGCGTGCGGAAGAGGAAGCGATCAATGCAGGAGTCGATGCGCGCCGTGTCAAGGTCGAAGTGTCCAACGACCATCGCAAAGGTCATCGCAAGGGCCTTCATGGTCACAGCAAGGGCAAGATGCATGGGATGTGGTCGTGGCATCTCAGCGATCATCGTACTACGCATGGAGGTCGGGCCAACGTGCAAGGCGCAGCAGGAGGAGATCTTGACGAAGGCCCCAAAGTACACTCTGCGAACGGGCACGAGATTGTTCCGTCGGTGATTCGCAGGCCGAAGACCGAATACAGGCTGTATGCGGTGATCGTGCATCAAGGATCGCTCTCTGCTGGTCATTACACTGCCTACGTTCTGTCGGACAGGATCAAGCTGAAGGATGGCCCGAGGGAGATGGTGGCCCGTTCTGCTCCCACCAGTCGAACCAACACGCCTGCTCCTTTGAGCGCGAATGGAGCCGCAGCGGCAGCCGGGAAAGAGGGTGGAGGAGGATTCGGCCAATTCTTCTTGGGAGGCAAACCGTCTCGATCCAACGCAGCTTCGCCCGCTCCCGTTCCCATTCGTCCGGCCTCGGCAGCACCGGCCTCGGCAGCACCAGCCTTGTCGTCGGTCGCCATGACAAGCATGCCCTCTTCCAGCAGTGTCTCTGGATCGTCCTCGCACGACATTGCGCCACAGACTTCGATCTCTTCGCTTGATACAGACACCGGCCAACGTCTATCTGCAACCGAAAGCGAGTCGGCTTCTTCGCAGGGCCCCAAACTCGTCCGTCCACGACCGCAACTCAAACCCATGACCAGCTGGGACAGTCTCGACGAGCTCGAGCAGACTCATGCCCAGACGAATGGTTCTACGGCTGCCAACGGCGGCGGCGGCGGTGACAGTGCTACACCTACCACAGCGACTCCGCTCGAACCCACACCGGCCGTAGCTACGGTGGCGAGTCACAACAACAATGCTCATCGGCACGTCGAGGACGCTAGTGCGATGGTGGATCGGGAAGGTGCAGGGGATGAGGACGATGACGTCGACCCGCGGAAGAGAGACGATGGTCGACGATGGGTGTATACCTCGGATACGGTTGTTCGGGCCGCGACGATCGACGAGGTGTTGAAGGCGAAAGCGTACATGTTGTTTTACGAGCGTCTTTGATGTCGAAGGGAATGGAAATGTGCAATTTTCTTTCTATACTATACAGTCTAGTTTATCGAGTAAGTGTGTGTGTGTGTGTATTTAGAGAAAGTTATACGGTCGATCTGTATCCGTCTTCTCCTTTGGGTTTGATTTTTCGTCGGATGAAGCGCCGTGATACTCAGCCTGCCACTTGTCGCTTCCGAGGTAGAGCGATTTTTTGTTCTGCGTAGCATTTGCTTTAGCCTGTGCTTCGAGCATGGCTGCTTTTAGGCTGGCTAGGACTGAAGGCGATCGTTCGCCGTCGTCGTGTGTAGGCGAAGGAAGGAGTAGGAATTTCGACCCTTCGACCTCGGTTTCGGTGGTGGTGGAGAGCGGGGCACGGAACGAGTCGATCGTGGTGGACGGGTGGTGGATGGTGGGTGGGAGGAAGCGGACGGATTTGAGCGTGGGTGGTTTGCGAGGTGGTGGTGAGTGGGAGGGGAGCGAGGGCGGGGTGGTGAGGAGGGTGGGAGGTGCGAGAGGAGGAGGAGGAGGAGGAGGAGGAGTGTTGAAGAAGGTTGGACTGGAGGAAGCGGGAAGGTCGAGGGTGTATACGGATGATGTTGAGGTGGAGGAGGTTGATGCAGTGCGTGGGGCGCGTGTTGGTGGTGAGAGGGAGGCTGGTGGTGGTGAAGGTACGATGAGCGGTGGTGGGATGGATGAGGTTGTTTTTCGCGATGGTTTGTGGTTGCTTGCTGTGGTAGGAGCGGTTACTGCTGCTGGTGGAGCAGCAGGGACGACTCTGGAACTGACGATAGCAGACGGCAGAGGCGGGGTAAAGATCGACATTGTCGCACCCTTATCCGCCTGTACCTTTTCCACCTCACTCGCCACTTTCTCCTCTTCCTTCCTCTTCTCGTCTCTTGCCACCTCCTTCTTCGCCTGTCTTTCCTCCACCTTGCTCCAAATCGCCTTGCCCGCCTTTCCCAACACCTCCTTCATCCCTCCCCCTTTTGCTGCTGCTCCCCCTCCATCTTTCCCCTTGACACTCGCCGGCAACGGTAACCCATCCACCACCCTCTCCGCCATCCTCTTTGCCTCGGCCAAACCCTCCATCTTCTCCGCCACATCCCTTTTCCACCCCATTGGGCTCCTAACCACCTTGGCTTTGGCTCTCCAAACCACCCCGACACCCACATTGCACACTCCCGTACTGGCCATAACCCAATTGCTGATCTCGGAAAACCGGCCGAGATCGCCTCTGCTCAACCCATCTGCTGCAACCAAGACCAGCAGCATGCCGAGAAAGCCGGTGCCCCAGTTCGGACCGAGGAAAGGTAGAGTGTTTTTGAACAAGCGATGGAGTAGTGGGATCGGGAGGGATAGTTCGGATAGTACAACGGTGAACAACACGAGGAGGAGCGAAACGTGGTGGAGGGTGGACCAGAATACGCCGAGAAAGGTGGTGGGGATGTCGGTGGATGGGTAGTACGAGGTTGACGAAGGTGAGACAGAGGGTGGAGGAGGATAGTGTTGAAAGTTGATTCGGAGGGTGCGGATGGTGGAGGCGATGACGAGGGTGCATGAGGTGATGGTTAGGAGTCGGATTGCGTTGAGCAGGAGCCAGCGTTGGAGGTAAGGTGGTAGGATCATGACGAGCTTGACTTGAGGTGAGAAGTTGAGAGGACGAGATGTCGTGTGTGAGGGGAAGGGGGTGGTCGGAGCCAGCCGACGATGGTCAGTTGCAGCGCTCGGTACGGAGGAAAAGGATTGCTATGGGTTCTACTGAACATTCAATCGAGTGATGATGGTTCAGTGTAGCTTCGAAATTGAAGACAAGGTCGGAGTTGATGGTGTTGAAGGAAAGGATCGCTTGCAAAGATGCAATCGAAAAAGGAAACTTGCACAACGTCTGAAGCTAGAGAAGACGACCGCCGGCTGCAGCACCACTCGCCTTTGTGTGTGTGTGTGTGTGTCGACAAGAGTCGCGTCTGCCTCGCTTTCAGCCCTGCCTTGTCTGTCGTCCTTCCCCCTTCCGACACTGCAGAACAAGGCGTTGACAGAAACGGCGGACAAAGGGTCGACGGCCCTCGAGCGGTAAGAGACAAAGGAACATCCTCACACTCGAATGCGTTGCGACCATTGCGCCCACACCACGTGTGTGGAAGCATAGAAGAATGCAAGATTTGGGTGGGCGCGCTGTCGGACAGGTGGTTTCTGGGACAAAGGGACAACAAGGCTTTGACGCGACAAAGGGACTGAGGGCAATTTGGACTTAACAGTGGCGAGGCGGGGCCAAAATTTGGTCGGTCGGAAGTCGGGTTCTGAAGGCGCTCGGACGATTTCATCTTTGTCTCTTTCGCATCCAAAGGTTGCATGCTGGTCGAGACGCAAGACATTCTTCAGCTACATCAGATTACCTCGACATCTGCTCGCATCCATCCCTAAAGCCCCAAGCGAGGCCCTGTATTACATCGACGGGAGAAACGACACACGCAACCATGGCATCCTCCTCACGAACCCAACTCCAGCCGCTCACCAGCGAGCAACAGGAACACATGATCAAACAGCGCATGCAAGTTGACGAACGCTCTCTCCGTCGACTCGTCAAGAAGCTCACCTTGCTCCTTGCAAGCAAAGTTTCCGAATCCGTCTCATCCTCCCGCCTCTCCTTCAAAGCCGATCTCGAAGCATTCCGATTGCAACTTTTGCGGCTATCCTCCATCGCCCACGGCACATGTCAGGTCGAAATCAAAGGCTATACCGAAGAGCTCTCTGAGATTGAATCGGAACAGCAGCAGACACAGGAACGGATACACGCGCTCAAGCAGCGGTTGCAGGACGTACGACGAGAACGTAAGAACAAGTTGGAGTACGATGTGGTCGCGGGTGAAATTGTGAAACTGCCTACGAGGGACGAGCTGGAGGAGTCGTTGAAGAGGTTGAGCCAGCAATTGGAGAGCGTCAAGGCGGAGAGGGAGAAGTATGTGGATATGTCGAAGGATGCAGCGCACAGGATGGGTGGGGTGATTGATGGGTTGAGCAAGTTGCGGAACGATGTAGGGTATGAGGTAGGCGAGAGGGAAAGGAGGGAGGTTGAGAGAGCCGATGGTGATGCTGATCACGAAGCTGAGGGTGCAGCTGCGAATATGCAGGGCGATGATGCGTCGGAGAGTGGAGCTGCACGCAAAGCTCGCGATGGCAAGGTTTCGGACGAACCGGAGGAAGGAGAAGAGACAGAAGGTATCCGAAGTGGCAGTTCGACCCCGCGTAGAACAGCAATGGACGACGACACCCCAGCAACCGGTGCAACACTCAACCCTTCCGCGCCGACATTCAAACCCTCTTCGGGAGCCAGCACTACCAGCAGCACGACACAGCGAAAACGCGATTCTACCGCTGTCTCAGCCTCGGATGAAGAAGGTGAAGTTGATTCTGCAGGTGCAGCATCGAACAGTAATACGCCGCGGAAGAGGCAGAGGACGGAAGAAGGAGAAGTTGGAGCTGCGGGTGAGAGCGAGGAGGAGGAAGGGAGTATTCAGCCGTCCGTGTCGACGACTGCGGTGGAGAGTGGTTCGAGGGTCAGAGCTGGTGTTAAGCGTCGACGTTGATTTGCCCTCTTAGCTGCGCCGTAATGATATCGTGCAGAAGCGTGTACATATGCGTGGGTGTGAGTGTGTCCTTTGTGTCTTGGAAGAGATCATTGAGAGGTTGCTGAGGCTTGGAAGTGATTCGAGGAGAGGGTGGATGAGATCAGGACGGATCTAGGCTGAATCGACGATGAAACGACCATGCCTCGACATGCATTTTGTTGCTGCAAGAAAAGAAGCTCGATGATGATGATACCAAAAAGGCATTCGAAAATTGAGGCAGCAAAAATGCTGCCAAAAATGCTGGCACCTGTTAGAGCTTCCGCCAATTAGTCTGCCACGCGGTTCGCGACACGGCCCACGTGGCTTTCTCCGCCTGTCCCACTGAATCTCACCAAGAGCGATGACCAGCCGCCTGCGCAAGTATGGAGTCGAGCAGCGATCGGATGAATGGCATCAGGCATCAACATTACGTGCATCTACCTCCGGATCGAGATGACAAGAGATGTAGTGCGGACCGACATACGATGAGCCGAGGGTAAAGGTCGTTTGTTCTCGTGTATGCAGCTCGGAGATGTGATTTTTCAGAGGCGTCGAAGACCACTAAGAGACGAGAACAAAGAGACGAGCGACGATGGAGGGAGCTCATGGACAAAGCGAGCAACAACAGGCCACGGGATCCGCGTCACGCAGCCCCCCTTACATTTCGAGGCATTCGCGAGCGTCCACGCTATCTTAGTCAAAATCCTGGCGCATTCCGGTGCCAAGACCGGCAAACGGTTCAAAGACAATAGACTGACACTTTCGCGTTCTCGGACCGGGGGAAAAGTCATCGTTGCCCCGGAGAAACAGCGCCTCGCTATTGGACAGACCCGCCGGTCAACAGCCTTAGCCTGACTGACCACACGAGTCTGGCCAGAGGTTTGATCCTCCGGTGTCCGACATCACTTCCTATTGTTCGCAATGGTCTGACGAGATAAGCGCTGATACGCAACTCGACGATCCTCTTTCTCTAAGCGAGACGGGCTGAACTTGGCGCGACGTGGGATCCTGCACAATGTGACCCGTCCCTCCTGTCCAACAGCAAAGCTTGAGCAGCTGCAGTTGGACACTTTTTGACACTCCGACTCTGCGAAAGAAACGCCAGAACAGCATTTCTCGTGTTCATTCCTGTCGGTTCTCTCCTCTTCTTGCAAGGCCCGTCAGCCTATCCCTGCAATGCAGTCCTTGTGAGGGTAACCGCATACAGCCTGCATTCTCGTTTGATGGTTTCTAACCGTCTTCCGGATTACCGTCAAAGTTCCCGTCTGTCCGGATGCTGAGGAACATCAGCTGCCACTCGCCTCCGACATGAGCGACAGCGCTCGAAGCATTCACCGATAAGCTTTGGAGGAACGAACCATCGTGCATCACATCGGACGTACCAGCGGCTCCGCTACAGCGAAGTTGGCCGTTGCGTGATCGCTGCCCCTGCATTTTTGTGACGGTAGCGAGAGATGCAGGCCTCGTAATTGCTTTGCAGATCCCGTTGGACGTTCTGTCGATGATTTGCATCTGAAACGCCGAGGAGGACCTGTCAGGTTTGATCATCGAATGCTTGGCTTGCATCTTCCTTCTTATACCTATTCCGAAGTGAACCTCTTGAAACTTTTGCCTTTCGCTTTCCGTTGCGTACATTCGACCTATCACCTTCTTGACAACGAAGCAAGGCAAGGCTTTGGGTTGCACCACCTGTGCATACGAGGCCGTACGCCGCCATGTCGTCTTCGCCTCATCCCGAACGAACGGGCTCCGATGCGCCAACAGCATCAGCGGAAGCGCCAGCTCGACCCGTTTCAAAGGCAACCTCGATAGCTCTTCCTTTCTCCCTTTCCGAGTCTTCCATCGAATCATCGTCCGGCGACATTGTCAATTCCTTTCCAGTCCCTATATCAGACTCGGTTTGGCCGCTCATCGACTCTCTGCCTTCTCTTGTTTCACCACGGACCAGTCAAGCTCAGAACAACACTCAACAAAAGGACACAGCCACACTTTCATCTCGTGTCACTCCTCAACCATTCGACTCGCCATCGCTCGCACATCTCGACACATCTACATCTTCGCAGACAACATCGCTCAACGACACACCGATCATCGACAGGCGTACGGTGAGATCGGCTTCACCGTATAAGATTCCAGAAATCATCTTCATCTTGCCTGCACTTAGTGCATTCAGCCACGAACAGGAACAGCAGAACCTCGTTGATTTCGGCTCGGAAGCAGAGTCGTCGAAGCGTTTTTCGAAAGTCGTCCACGGCTTGGGACTGTTTAGAGCCAACTCAAAGCGTAAGAGTAAGATGGACGGCTCACCCAACTTGAAGGGTCTGCAAATCCAGACGTCTATCCTTATCGACGATCCAGTTGTTTCCGAAACAGCTTCGGGTGGTAGCGGACTAGGACTGACTACCAACCCACGATCTGCTGCCACCAGTCCACTCGCTTCTCCACGGCTAGCATACAATGCACCAACCGCACACCACCTAGTCAACCACGCACAGGACCTTTCGTCATCATCGAGCTTCATGTCGCACGAAGACAAGTATCCCACTACCCACTCGGACGCTTTCTCTGCCGGCCTTGTTCCTGTGCTCAACATCGACGAATCATATAGCTCCCACCACTCTGCTGCTAGTCCACGTCGACCATATGCGCCTGGAGGTTTTACGAATGGTCCCCGAACGCCACTTTCTGCTACACCTTCGGTAGGGTCGTTTCTGGACGAGACGAAGCTCGGCGGTGCCGCTTCCGGGATGAATTCGTCGGTTTCGCTGTCGCCATCGTTAGCAGCTGATATGCACGACGTGAAGGTGTGGGGTGACTACGATGTGGAATCTGAACCGGATGATTATCTGCACGAACCAGATGCGGAGAAGGATTGTAGAAACTCTGTCGCCAAAGGTGTTCTTTCGCCGCGAGGGTTGCTCAACATCGGTACACTGGCTATCATAGGGTTAGGGCTGATGGGGTTGTTCGGCGGGTATCCTGTCATCTCCTGGCTATCGAGGGCGAAAGCGTCGACCAAAGGCGGATTCAATCTTGGAGGCATCAATGCTACCGGTCAAGTAGCTGAACTTCACATCGGTCGAAGCCTCATTGATCCAGACACACCTGCAGACGCCAGAACACGTCGCACGCTCGACGGCACGAACCGCAAAATGAACCTGGTCTTCAGCGACGAGTTCAACCGCGACGGTCGAAGTTTCTACCCCGGAGACGACCCGTTCTGGACAGCTATGGATCTGAACTACTGGGGAACGGCCAACTACGAGTGGTACGATCCTAGCGCTGTTACTACGGCCAATGGATCTCTTGTGATAACGCTTGATCAGGTGCCGACCCACAACTTGAATTTTAGAGGAGGAATGCTGCAATCTTGGAACCAGTTTTGCTTTACCGGTGGTTACATCGAGGTCTCGATGGTTTTACCGGGAGCTCCTGATATCGCTGGTCTGTGGCCTGCCGCTTGGACTATGGGCAACTTAGGACGAGCTGGATACGGAGCAACGACAGATGGCACTTGGCCGTATACCTATGACGAGTGCGATGTCGGAACGCTCGCGAACCAGACATACGTCAACGGTACTGGACCGATCGCGGCACAGACGACGGGTGTCTACGTCGAGCAGTACGGTCCGTACCTGTCGTACCTCCCCGGTCAGCGGTTGAGTCGATGCACGTGTGCCAACTCTGACGACCATCCCGGTCCCAAACACGCCGACGGAACATGGGTCGGTCGCTCCGCACCCGAGATCGACATCATCGAAGCCGCAGCAACCCACATCCGTGGTCAACGAGGTATGGCTTCCATGTCTGCTCAGATTGCTCCCTTCAACACTGGCTACAACCTCTCCACCGGTCCAGGCACAACCGAATTCTTCAGCCCCGACGCAGCACTCAACACCTACACCGGCTCCGTCTACCAGCAAGCTGCCTCCGGTCTCGTCTACACCAACCGCGCAGCATATCAAGACACTCTGGCCCAATTCTCATCCTACGGCTTTGAGTACAATCCAGGCTCCGATCCAGGCTCGTACATCCTGTGGACGGTCGATGGGAATCCGATGTGGAGATTGAACTCGAAGGCTCTTGCTCCCGACCCGCTGACGCAGATCGGTCAGAGACCGATTCCGTACGAACCGATGTATATCTTGCTCAATTTGGGCATATCGTCGAGTTTTACAACGGTGGATTGGAGACATTTAAACTGGCCAGCGAAGATGTTGGTGGATTACGTGCGGGTTTGGCAGGTTGAGGGGGAGGAGAATGTGGGGTGTGATCCGGAGAATGCCCCGACCGCGGCGTATATTGACAAGCACATTGAAGCATACACAAACCCGAACCTCACGGTTTGGGGTGGGACAAGGGAGAGAGGAGGGTATGAACAGAAGTTTCCAGGTAATAAGCTGATGGGTCAGTGTTGAGTTGGTCAGAATGGCTGATGGTGAAGGGTTCGCCCCACGGGCATCTCTTTTTGGAACCTTGTTCGCATCAAAGCATGGTACAGTACACGCGCTCCTTTTCAAGCTTATCGTATGGACACACCACAACCTGCGCTTGCCTCCTGCTTTACGCCCTGCATCTTCACCATCATTCGTCACCATCATTCCGCTCTTACGTCAAGTCTGATAGCTTGCTGGTCTCAAGAGCTGCAGTGTACGACTGAGCGGGCTTTTGGACACTCGTGTGGGTGAAACGATGAAAGAAGGTTTGGTTGATGCTAAACGAGCGCGTAGACTTCCGTCTCGATTCGGAAGTTTCGAGAGAGCGGATGAGTTCGCAGAGCTTGAAGATTCAAATGCAGAAGTGTTGTATGCGAAGCGAAAGTGGCTGTGTGCGGATGTGATGAGGGTCGTGACACATTGTGGAAGAGACATATAGGAGTGGACGAGACTTCTATTGCCCCTCTTCGAACGCTCTTCTCGCCATATCGTTCCCCATCGACCCCTTCTACACCATGCCCAAGCTGTTCATCCACCTCAAAGGGATCTTTTGCTATCGCTTTCACATCATCTGCAACTTCATCATCAATGACATCGCCGCCTTCCGCTCGTCTCTCAACCGCCTTTTCTCCATTTCGTCCCTCTCTTCGCTCTTCTTGTGGTTCGACAAGCCCTACCCACCATTGCTTCCACTTTTGGCAGCTTTGTCAGGATCTTGCATCCTGTTCGGCCTTTGGCTGGGCTTCTGGTTATCAAAACGTATTTGTTTCGGCGGAAATGTTGGAAACTCTTCCTGCAACGCAGCTGCAAAACCACCGTGTGGATTGTAATCTCTTGACTTGCGCTCTGTTCCTCGTTTGTGGTGGAATGCAGGTTGATGAGCGGTGTAGCGTCATTTTTCTTCTTCTACAATTTGGTTCACTTGATGGCCTTCGGGACGTTGGCCTTGACTAGCTGGAAAGGAGATGCAGTGGCCTGCGATTGTCGAAAGTGTTGCCCTTCGTGCTTTGCGCTTGTCGAAGGTAGACCTCTTGATCGTGAAAGATCGATTCGGAGCAACAGTCGATTGTCAAGAAACGATAGTCACGACGCTTGACCCTTCCTCCAAGCATCTCACCTCCTGAGACGCAACCAGACAGCTCAACAGCTCTCATCGCACTTCTCTCACGTCCAAGCTGGCGCAGCGAACCAACTCCCCTATCACCATCGCACACCATCCTCGTCCCCAACTTCAACCGCATCACCACGCATCAACTTCTCACTCTCCCAACGTTCAGGTTCCCCTTTCACCTTCTCAAGCTTTTCCTGTAAACATCGATCCACTCCTCACAATCCAATATTACAATCACAGACCAAACGTTAAAACTCCACAAGCCGAGGATCATATACGTTTTTGTGCCACGTCAGAACAGCAGTCAAGATTTTTTGTTGTTGATCGACTTTGAAGTATACAGTACATCAGTATGAGGGCACCGAACGCACGTTCGAGCACGAATCATACGCTACGTCACAATGGAAACGATCGAGCAAAAAAAGAAGCACGCTTAGGCGGCAACCTGAGGGCAGCCAGACGAGATGTGACCCTCCTCACCGCATCGGTAGCAGCTCTTGGTCTGAGGCTTGGGGCACTCGCGGCTAATGTGACCGGTCTCGTTGCAGTTGTAGCATCGCTGACCGCCGGCAGCAGCGCCAGCGGGCGAGGTGCACTCGCGCGAAAGGTGACCGACACCGCCGCAGTTGTAGCAGCTGCGACCACCGGCACGCTGACCGCCGAAGCCACCGCGGGAGCTTCCGCCAGCAGTGGGGCAGGCACGGGCAATGTGGCCGTGCTCACCGCACTTGTAGCACTCGCCACCGGGGCCACCAGCGGCAGGGGCGGGGTTGGTGGGGCACTCACGGCTCTGCGAAGGATGGGCGGGGAGATTGAGCGTAAGAGGTCAGGAACACAATCGAGAAGAGATAGAGAAATTGTCGTGATGAGTGAGGAATGGACTTACGATGTGGCCGGTCTCGTTGCACTTGTAGCAAGTCTTGGGCTGGGCCTCCATGCCGCACTGGGAGGAGATGTGTCCCTGCTGGCCACAGTCTGAAGAAGCGAAAGCGATTACGAAGGGAAGGATAGCGCGGTGAGCATGAGATCGAGGCAGAGACGTTAGCGTTGTGTCAATGTTTCAACTTACTGTAGCTGTCGAGTATGTAGGTACGGCGCAGGTAGGTGGTAAGGAGTCGAGCATACAGCGATGTTAAATAAGGTCAGAATGTCGGCTCTCATTTGGTGACGGCCTTTCAAAAGGTCTCGACGACATACCAAGAGGGGTTGCCGGCGGTGGGGCAGGCGGCGGCGTTGTGGCCAGCTGTTGAGATTCAAGACCAATAGACGTAGCGGCAAAAGAAGAGAGTGCATCGATGCAAAACAGCAGTGCCGCAAGAAGAAATCCGGATCCGCGTGGAGTTCAAGCATTCAGCAGTGAAGCAGAAGGGAAAGGACGAGAAAGGGTATAAAAGTTGATTCCATGAATCGGGGTATCAAAGCGAAAGGTATATGACAGGAAACGTCATCGTCTCGTCGTCAGCTCTCTCTCCTCTCTCTCGTCAACGTCTCTCGCGCACCTGGGGGTATGAAGGGGTAAAGTGGAGGTGCAGATATAGGTCAACCGCTTGGCAAGGCACGTCCAGCACGCCTCTTTCTTGAAGTTGATGATGACGGTATTGGACGGAGCAAGGTTGCTCGATATCTGCGTTTGCTTGTCAAGGCGGAGCCGGGCCACGATGGTTGGCTTCTTGTGAAGGCATATAGCGCAGGTGGCTACCCATTTGCTAGATGCAAGAGCCAGCTGTTCTAGCTACAGCGTCGTTGTTTCATTGCGACGAGATGCGCGATGGATGGTGGGGGTTGTCAATACTAACGCTGGCCACAGCTATTGACAGAAGCAGTAGAAAAAGAGAAAGTCAAAGTCAGTTGCCACCCATGAGCGATGCATGCAGCCGAGCGACCTCGATCGCTGAGTGTGATACGTACTTGAAGCAGGTACGGTTGAAAGACATGTTGAAAGATATTGTCGGATCGAGATGAATGGTTGATGGAGGGGAAGGGAGGAGTGACGGCGAACTCAGCCCGATCTTTGTCTACAGACCCCTTTGCGCAGACAGAAGAAAGCGCGCGCTGAGAGTGTGGCGCAGATGTGCCCCTTCTTCTCAAAAAAAGCGGGCCAAAGAGAGGAAAAAGTTGCGCCGCGATCAAATGCAAAAAAGCGCTCTGTCTTTTTGCCCAGCGTTTGGATGTCGTGTGTGTTGAATTGGTGTGCCATTTTTGGCTCCGAAGGAAAATGTCACGCTGAGTCAGCATCAACTGCGCATGTGACTCTGACTTGTTTGCTTCGTACGAGTCAGTTCCACGAAAAAGTGACACTTCGGCACGCGAGTCGCAAAGAAGGTCCAAGCTTGAAAATTGCCTGTCCTATCACAGCTTGACTCTATCTTCCCTCTCTCTACCATCCTACTTTCATCACATACCGTTTCCAACAATGGAGGCAATCTCTTCAGCGCTCTCTGCGCTCTCCATTCAGACCGAAAAGGTGGTCAAGCACGCCTCTGCCAACAGCCCCGAAAGCTGGAAGGCTGCCGTCACCGACGTCGCCTCTTCGCTCGGCCTGTCCACCCAGAACTACACCAAGACTGTCGTCTTCAAACCCAAGACCGCCAAGACTGCTACTCCTACCCCCGTCGTTCTAATCGCCAAGGATGACTCCGAGTACAACACTGGCGCCGTAGCCAAGCACATTGGCCAGAAGGAGATGCGTCTTGCTGCTCCCGAAGTGCTCAAGGAGTTTCTCAATGCAACCAAGGACGACGTTTCGGCTCTCAGCATCACCAAGGACAACGCAGCCCAGCTTATCGCCGTTCTCGATGCCAGCCTTGCTACTAGCACCGACCACTTTGCCGTCCACGCCGCCAGCTCCGAGCAGACGCTCTTCATGACCGGTGCCGAGATTGCCAAATACCTCCAGAGCACCGGTGTCAAGCTTGAGGTTGTCGACTTCGCCAAGTTGAAAGCCGAGGCAGCTACTCCTGTCGCTAAGGCTTCTGCTCCCTCCTCGAGCTCCGCTTCCGCCCCCGGTTCGACTCAGGGCCCCATCGCCGCTTCCAACAAGGCTAAAGCGGCCGAAGCTGCCAAGATCCCCGACGCAGAGCAGATCGGTATCACCGTGCGCAAGGCCGGCGATTTCCCAGAGTGGTATACCCAGGTTCTGCGTAAAGGTGACATGCTCGACTACTACGATGTTTCGGGATGCTACATTCTCAAGCCGTGGTCGTACTTTGTCTGGCAGTCGATTCAGACTTTCTTCGACGCCGAGATCAAGAAGATTGGTGTGGAGAACTGCTACTTCCCCATGTTTGTCTCTGCCGACGTGCTCGAGCGCGAGAAGGATCACATTGAAGGGTTTGCCCCCGAGGTCGCTTGGGTGACCAAGGCAGGCAACAGCGACCTGGAGCGTCCCGTCGCTATTCGTCCCACTTCGGAAACCGTCATGTATCCGTACTACGCAAAGTGGATCCAGTCTCATCGTGATCTGCCGCTCAAGCTCAACCAGTGGAACAGTGTCGTACGATGGGAGTTTAAGCATCCTCAGCCGTTCTTGCGAACTCGAGAGTTCCTGTGGCAAGAGGGTCACACGGCTCACATCTCGCTGGAGGAGGCTGACAAGGAAGTGATGCACATCCTTGATCTGTACCGACAGGTGTACGAGAAGCTGCTTGCCGTTCCTGTGGTACCTGGTGTCAAGTCGGAGAAGGAGAAGTTTGCTGGCGGATACTACACGACCACTGTGGAGGGTTTCGTTCCTACTACGGGTCGAGGTATTCAGGGTGGTACCTCGCATTGCCTGGGCCAAAATTTCTCCAAGATGTTCAACATCACGGTCGAAGATCCCAAGGCTCCCGAAGAGTTCAGGGGCAAAGATGAGGGGAAGCTGCACGTGTGGCAGAACTCGTGGGGCTTGTCGACGCGTACCATTGGTGTCATGGTCATGGTCCACGGTGACGATGACGGGTTGGTCATGCCTCCCCGTGTTGCTCAGGTTCAGGTGATCATCATTCCTTGCGGTATTGGTGTCAAGACGACTCCTGCAGAGAAGGAAGCGATCATGGACGCCTGCGACAAGACGGCCAAAGACCTTCAAGCAGCCGGGATTCGCGCCAGAGCCGATCTGCGTGACAACTACAGTCCGGGATTCAAGTTTAACGATTGGGAAATGCGCGGTGTTCCCGTTCGACTCGAGATTGGACCCAAGGATTTGGAAAAGAAATCCGTGCTTTCCGTTCGACGTGACAACAAGGCCAAAGCTCCGCTCTCTGTCGAGAACCTCTCCTCTTCGATCGCCACCCTCCTCGACCAGATCCACGACGACATGTTTGCCAAAGCCGACGCCGAGTACCGATCGCGTCGCAAGGTCTGCGAGCAGTGGGACGACTTTACACGTATCCTGAACGACAAGTGCCACGTCGTGATTCCGTGGTGCGAGGTTGAGGCGTGCGAAGACGAGATCAAGAAGCGCAGCGCAAGGCAGGCGGTGGCGGGCGAAGCCGAGGACGAAAGGGCTCCTAGTATGGGTGCCAAGAGTTTGTGTATTCCGTTCGACCAGGCGCAGTTTGGCGAGGTCAAAGGTAAAAAGTGCCCGCAGTGTGGTGAGGATGCCAAGCGGTGGACGATGTTTGGTCGTAGCTATTAGAGGTCAGGAGGTTAGATGTGAAAATGATGCGGGTGTTGGTCGTACTGCGAAGAACGTGTTTGTCACACTGATTGTGGCTGATTGAGTGGCGTGTGTGCGGGCGATGCGGAGCAGGCTGAGGGAGGATGAGTTCAAGTTCCCCATGCGTGAGATTGTGTAGGAGAGGGTTACTGTACAAGTTGCTTGAAATGGGTTGAAGATGGTGGAAGGATCCAAACTCGAAATCCCGAGTCTGCGGTTCGGAAGGCTCAATTATGACTAGCCTTATGTCCATCGACATACATATTCCTAGTCGCAGCGGGCAACTGCACCTTCATACCATCTTGCTCCTTTGTCACTTTGACCTGGCAACCCAACCGACTCGTATCCGTCAAACCAAACGCCAAATCCAACATGTCATTCTCATCATCGCACGGTTCCTCCAGCGAATCGTACACGTCCGGTTCCAAAATAACGTGACAGGTGGAGCAAGCTATCGAGCCTTCACATGCTCCTTCGAGGTCGATATCGTATTCGTGGGCGATGGAGAGGAGGTCGTCCCCCGGGTTTGCAGAGACAGTTTTGAGCGGTTCGCCTTTGGGGTCGACAAAGTGGATTGTGATTCCTTCGCCGGGTGCTGGGCGGGTGATTCCGCCGTGGGAAAGAGGGAGAGAGGTGCTGAGAAGTCGAGATGAGGAGGAGGCGAAGGTCGATGGTATGATGCGTTTGATGGGAAGGATGGGTTGTGGACGAGGTAGGACTTGTCGTGTGGCCATTGCGATGGCTGTACGTGCTAATGTCGATACCATCTTTGAAGAAGTCGACGAAGCCGTAGAGGATGGTCCGTTGATGACGATGACGGATGAGATAGGGTTGGAAGAAACAGGGTTTTGGTGCCGCTTCAAAAGACGCTCAGCTTGATTGGCTCAGCCTCAGCAAAAGAAAACCGCAAATCTCGGCTTTCGGTTTTCGTCTCCGAGTCAGCTCCTTTTTTTACACTCCAAAGTGTTCTGACTTAGAATCGAACATGCTGAAACAAAAAAAATATTCGGACGAGTGGAAGAAAGCCATCTCGGCGTCTTAAGATCGGACTTTTTGTAAAAGGGCCGTGCACGCCAGTTACGTGCTATCTATCAGATTGCCGTTTCGACAAGCACATGCTTACACCATACACCGCATGCATTGCTTTCACAGAGCTCTCAAGCTGCCAGCATTCGTGAACAAAAGCGGCATCCCATGCTTCGGCTAGCACGACCGAACGTCACAGAGGCCACCTCTTATCATTTCCATTCATGCTCATGACTGGCAAGTTTGTGTGACATCGAGAATGTCTTACGAAGTGGCGAGGGCATCCACATACCGGCTCAGGCTCCGTTCAGACAGCTGACAATGTCAATGAAAGAAAGAAACCAAAAAAAGATGCTGCAGTGTGTATTGTGATGCCCTAAGTATTTACACGAAGATGGAGAGATGCTATGAAGGAGGAACTGAGGTATTTGATGGGAGGGGAGAGATTCATTGTTTAGAGAGAAGAGAAGCAAGATGCGCCATGATATTGTCCGCAGGTATTCAGCCGAGTGGTAAGCAATTTACCAAATGTTGTGACCACCCGAGACGATAATGTCAGAGCCGTTGCAGAATGACGAGGCGCTCGAAGCGAGCCAGACGGCAACACCACGGATCTCGTGAGCACGACCAAGACGTCCAAGAGGGTTGGAGCTCGACCACTTGGCGAGCAGGTGAGGGTTGCTGTCGAGGTAAGCGGCAGTCATACGGGTACGGATGTGACCGGGCGAGATGCAGTTGACACGGATGTCCTTGGGACCCCATTCGGCAGCCAAGTTACGGCCCATCTGGAGCACAGCCGACTTGGAGGCGTTATAGGCGACCCAGTGGTGGTCGCGGTTGACAATAGAACCGGACATGGAGGCGATCAAGATGATCGAACCGGAAACGTGCTTCTGCTCGTGCATCTTGCGGGCGGCAGCCTGGGCGGTGAGGAAGACACCAGTGGTGTTGACATCAAACACCTTGCGGAACTCATCGACGGGGTACGAGAGAGCATCGTAGGTCTGGAGGATACCGGCAGCAGCAACACAGACGTCGAGCGAGTCGGTGCCCGAGTCCTTCATGACGAAATCCATGCAGGCGTTGATGTCGTCGTGGTCCGTGACAGTGGCGGAAACGTATTTGAGGTGCTTGCCCATGATTCGGCAGTGGTCGGCGACGATCTTGAACTCCTCCGAGGGCTCCTTGGGCAGGTCGATGGCGTAAACGTGAGCACCGGCCTCGACGTAGGCGAGAGCCATCTCGAGACCGAGACCACCGTTACCACCAGTGATGACGGCGGTCTTGCCCTCGAGCGAGAACTCCTGGAAGATGGTGGTGGTGTGGTTGTCCTGCGAGGCGGGGTTCTGGCGGAGAACGGCATCGACACCAATGTTCTCGACGGGAGGGGGCACACCAGGGTTGGCCTGCTCAGCAGCTTGAGGGGTGGTGGGGATCATGCGCGAGGGAGACCAGACGCTGAAGTTCTTGGCAGCCGAAGCAGCGGGGACACGAGCGGGTCGCGAGAGCGTCGAGGCTATATGTGGCAAAATCAGGGTTGGGAGAAGATGGGAGCGTCAGCAACTGATTATGTCCAATCTCGTCGTGTGAGGCGAGAAGATCGCTCCTACTGCCGCCGCAACTGAACAAGGAGAGCAGCTCAATACTGGGATCGAATCTGGCCCGACTCTAGAAGCATCCGCAGACGAGAAACGCTCTTTTCGTACAAAGACGAGAAAGGGCTTTCGCAGGCAAAGCCGGAAGGAGTCCTTCCGCCGCCGAGCTAGATCGCTGCAGAATCGTGAGCGGTTCAGCAAAAGGGAAAGAGTGCAGATACTTACGTTGAGCAACGCGAGCCGAAAGGCTGCGGATAGCGCCGGAGCGAAGAGCAGAGTTGAAGGCGGCCATTGTGATTATGACGAGAGAAGGCGAAAGAGATTAAAGAGACTGAAAGGGAAAAGAGACCGACGTCCGTTGAAGGGTGTGTAGAAGAGGAGAAAGCGAGCACTAGATGGTCGACGACGGTAAGACGGCGGGGGGGCGATAGTTGTGGAAAAGAGGGAAAGAGGGAAAGAAGGCGATGATATCGGATGGTCCTTTATGAGGGATCTGCGGGAAGGCGAGCAAGTCGACACGGCGACGTTTTTGGAAACTCGACTCAGAAGCCAAAGGGCGGCAAGAGGGGCGAAAGACGAGAAGAGCGGAGAGACCGAAGGGCGAGGAAGGGCGGGAATCGAGACGGGCCGAGAAAGGCTTTCGAGATTTGGATTTTTCTCGCTTGCTCGCTGACTGACTGTGGCAGTGGCCAACAGTAAACTGAAAACGGCTTGACCGGCAAGGACGAGCAAGAAAGAAAAATCCAGGTCTTTCCTCTTTCACCTCGGTGGCGCTGTGCTCCAAAGTCCAGTCAGCGAATGAGAGAGCAGCATAAGCGGGCCAAGTGCGGCGGGTGGAGCATGCATCTCCTGCTGCAGAAGAGTGGGACATGGAACCAGAAACCAACAACGAGAGACGCAAGGCACGCCAGAACATCTGGAGAAGCGTGGGGGACTCCAATGAGAGCCAACCCAAAAAAAAAAAAAAAGTGAAATTTCGCCTGCAAAGAAGAGGCCGAAGGTTGACAAAGAAAAAAAGGAGTTGAGGAATATCCGGGATCTTGGGGACAGACGCAGAGCAGACCAACAGAAAGAAGGCTGGCGAAATCCGCCGTCTCTCTCTCTCTCCCTCCAAAGCGTGGAGACGAGCGGTCGCCAAGTCTCGAAGGAGTCACCACGGCCGATGCGGTAAACTGTAATCCGAGACCCAACCAAAGCAAACAAGCTACGAATCAACACCTGCCTGTCATTGGACGGTCGGCCAAGCCGGCGTCGACTGGATAAGAACAGGCTCTGGCATTCACGCTTTCCAAAGCAAAGCTATGCCGGGCAAGCAAGCAAAGGTAAGGTCAGAGTACTGTAAGCACAAAGGATAATTTCATCTTTTAAAATGCAACAAAATGGCAAAGACCTGCAGCGCGGGGAGCAGCGACAGATAGAATTTCGGCGTTAAAAGACAAAAAAGGTCGAGGCCAAGCGAATGCGCCGAGCAACTTGGCGCGTGCATTCACAGTGAGTCTATGCCTGGCTTCTCAACAGCGGCTTGGTCTCGAGCTTTTCTTGTCATTTAGATATGGTGTACAGTACATACCGATGAATGCACTTCAATCTGGGTTTCCAGCTTCGGAGTCTCTCGGATCAACCAACGTCCAACGATTTTGAGGGAACATTGCACTCAGTCGTCGCGACTTGGGGCTTCAGCAGTGGCATTCCCGCTGTTGACGCATATACATTGGAACGAGATGTGCGCACCGGTGGCAAACAGCTTTTGAGCGACAGGTGCAAGCGTCTCCGCATATTGCGACTTGCAGCGACTTGCGGCCGGTCAATGTCGAGTTGATCTTCTGATTGGTCCAAGATTATTTTTTTGACACAAACCAACGGCTTGTCCGAAAATGCGGAGAGCAGCGCGGGGGCCAAACGTGTGTACCGCGGCGATTTTTTGGAAGCAAGTTCGAAAATAAAAAAAAAAAAAAAAAAAAAAAAAAAAAAGATGCACAAAACAGGCCGGTTCGCCGAAAAGCAAGTCAAAAAGTCGCCGTTGGGCATCCAGAAAAAGAGAAATGGCTTTGCTTGCCCACCCACCAATTCATCACCAAGGTCAAGGTTAGTCTTTAATTTTCGCACATGTTTGTGAACAGAGAGATTGCATCGGAAAGATTGAGTTGATACTATCTGACACTGGTCAACAGATAGGAGCCAACTGTGGCGGGTGAATATCAATCGGCCTTTGTCCGTGTGATTGTCGTGGACCAATCTGCTGAATCCGGAGAGCGGGCAGTGTGGCGTTGCACAAAAGTCGCGCGTGGTTGACAGGTTCAAAGATCGGACCAACACTGCCTCAAAGGGAAATGCCAGCGAGGATGCTAAGGATCCTCGTTGTGATCGTCTCGGAACATGGACCTGTCGCTTGAGAATTCAAGATGATGTCAAGGCTTGCGAACCAAAGAGCCCCTCAGACATTGTAAACCACATGCTGGTGTCGTTGGATGTGCGAGTGGTTTGGCATCCTCGCCTCAGAGTGCTTCGAGTGGCCCTGCCTCCATCTTGTGATACTTTTGGCGGGGTCGATGCCGTTTGACGCTTTTGATGATATCTCTCTTCGGTTGATCCGACGGAGGATCTGAGGTCACATTACTGTATGCGCAGTCCGACACGAGGTCTCGTTTTTTACGTCACACTCACGAGGCGTCTCATGCGCCAGTCTTGATCTTTTGACGTCCACGTCGACACAGAACGGCTTCTCTTCCGTATCCCATCGACCCATCGAAAGGCTCAACAAGGACTTCATATGGCAACAGGTCGCAACTCCGAATTCTTGGTGGAGCTCCAGGTCTTTCTTTTTGCCAATGCGCAGTCGACCTAACTGCGTTACAGTATCGGCGGTTTGCCTTGTCTCCTGGTCCACCACGGTGAATGATATGCTCCCCTCTTTCGATCCTCGACTGCTCAATATTACGAGACCACAACGATAGCATGGGACTGGTACGACCTCCGATCAATCGGGCATCGTCATTGGAATTAGGCGTAGCGACAAACAACTCCGGCTAACTCGGACAAAAAAAGTCGCCGACAGGGTTTTTCTTCTTCTCTGTACCGCCAAAAAGAGGCCTCAAGTTTGAAATTCAAACTCTGCTCTGGTTGCTCGATCTCTCGCTACTGTACCAGCGAACCATCCGCAGGGCACGTTTTCTTCCATAATCTTTTTTTTCTGGGTCTTTCTTCTTTTTCTCCTCGAAAGAGAGTTTCGACGCTAATGCAGAGGATGGTCCCGCGGCTTCCCTCGCCAGACGATTCTAACTTTTGTCTCCCGTCTCGCCCTGAATCTGAGACAAGAATCCGTCTTTTAGAAAGATTCCAGACCCTGAAAACTCGAATCTCGTGCGCATCTCGACAAGCAACCACACTCGAATGCCCCACGGCGAATCCTCATCTGCCTAGCGTCTGTTCCTGATCTACGTGCCACGCTCTGTCACAAGAGGTTAATAGAACGGCTTAGAACGGCACGTCTTTACCGAAGACATGGCTTGGTGCCGTGATAATCACTTGATAGGACCCTTGGGGTTCGATTTGACTCGACTCGGGGCTCCAGATCTTTTGCCCCGCCTACATGGGCGCCCGAGCGTGCGAGAAGCAAGGCAGAGATCCGCCTGCTTGCCAAACTTTAGCTTTCAAGTACAGTGATCGAATCTCTCCGAGGCAGAAGCACGACCGGTAACCAACCAACATTTTCGCCGCCAGAGTGGCGTGCTGGGTTCTTCTTTCCTACGGATCAGTATTTACACGCGGGCCGGACAAACCCTTCCACCGGTGTCGACGCTCGTTTGCTAGCACGCTGCCGTCTCGGACCGGCCCTCCTGGCAGATGAGTGGGATCACACATCGGCCGAAGACCCTGCCAGCTGGAACAGGCTCAGCTCAAACCAGCAGCCAAGGCTTCTCAAGATTGGCGCCTTATTAGACGTGTCTGCTTCTCCGGATCACCTTAGGCCAATCAGACGAGCTCGTAACCCGCTCCAAGCCACACCTCGCTTCGCCACACGGCGTCCCCAGCTGCTCGGCTCGACGAGTTCTGCCATTCCTCCCTGGCTTGTAGCACGTGGCTCGCCATTGCTTCTGCTTCTGCTGCTACGGAACAGGAGGTCGATGCGGTGTCTACCCAGGAGATACAGGTCAAGGATGATCCCGAGAAGATCAAGGCGAGTTTGGATGCCGTTTGATGGCGGTCAGCTGTCTAACTGTAACTTGCGCAAAATGATCACACACAAGAGTTCCACTCGAGAAGGTGGACAGAGTGCACACCAACAATCCAACACCAGATCTGTATCAACAGCAAAACGAGCCTGTAACATTCTTCTTTTGAAGCAGACCATACAAACTTGAAAAATCCGGTCCGCCGTTCATGCAGCGACCGTGGAAACCAGCTTCTGAGAAACTGTATCCCTTCTAAAACGTTCACGCCTGAGCGTCCACCTTGTCCTCCGCCTTGTCCTCGACACTAGCCTTGGCCAACAGCTTTTCAACGCGCTCGATGTTCTCCTTCGTCACACGTGCCTGGTTGGACACAAAGTACTGCTTCTTGAGCTTCAAGTTTTCGACGACTCTCGCTACGTCGGCGGCGTTTGCCGGTGGGGGGATGCTGAGCGCGAGCAGGGCAGAGAGGGTTCCGAGGGGTACGTTGAGTTTGCCTTCGGCAGCGGCGGGAGCGGGGGCGTTCTCCTCATCGCCTCCAGCAACGAGGTCGAGTGGGGTTCCGCGTTTGCCAGTGCGACCTTTGGGCTTCCTACTCTTCTCCTTGCCCGCAAAGTAGGTCTCCTCTTCAGCATTCTTAGTCTTCAAAATGGCACCTTTGGGAACCATAGCTTCCTGATTAACCTGTCGCAAATTCAACGCTTTCCCACCCACACTCTTCACCTCCCTCTTCTCCTCTTCAACGTTACCGCTTGCATTACCGGAGAAGTAGTTGATCAGCACATCGCAGTCCTCGATCTCCTTTGCAAACGCCGGCAACGCCGCCTCCTCCCTCATCTCGCGCTCGTGTTCCTTCCGCCTCTCCGCCTCGACCGCTGCACGTTCTTCCCGCTGCTTGACCAGCCTCTTCTCCCTCTCCTGGTTCAACTTGGCATAGAAGAGGTCGTTAGCAGCACGGAAAGCAGCCTGCCTATCGCGTCTAGTCTGATACAACGCATCCAACTGTGCGCTCAACGCAGTTCGCTGATCCAACAGCTTACCCCGTGATCCGGCTTGCTTATCCTGCTCAGCCTGAATAGCATCGAGTTCGGATTTGATCTCGTCGTAGCGTTTGTTGAGTGCTTTGGCTTCGGGAGAGTCGAGGGTGGCTTTGAGTTGGTCTACGCGTTGACGGTCGGCGTCGATCGAGGCTTGGAGCGTGTCAAAGTTTTCTACGACTTTGCGGTTTTTCTTCAATTGCGAGATTTCAGACAATGCCTTCTTTTCCTCGACGAGTTTCATGGATCCCGACTCGACCTGAGCTTCCAAACGCTGGATACGAGCATCGACATCGGCAGTAGACTTGTAAGGCGTCTTGGATTTGGCCTTTGCAAGTCTGCGATCTTGTTCGAGATGGATTCCTGCAACGTTCGGAGGTCCTCGAGAGTTTTACCTAGCACCTTTGGAACCAGCCTGTTGGTTGCGCAGAGTGTCGAGTTCGGCACGCAGTGCAGCACGTCGAATGCCAGCAGGAGAGTCCTTGGATGGTCCAGAGCCAGAGAGGAGGGAACGGACCTGGTTGAGCTCCTTTTGAACCGCGTCGATGGATTTGGAAAGCTTGTCGAGTTCGGCAGTGTTGGCAGCAGCGTCGGGTTTACCACCGGGCAGCTTGGCGATTTCGACGGCGTCCGGGTTGCCTGCAGGACGGTCGTGTTTCTTTTCGGTGCCGTTGGTGCCGTTGCCGTTGGCAGCGGTGGTGGCAGGGGTAGTGGCGGTGTCAGCCATGGTTCTCGAGTTGTCGACTTTGAGAAAAGACAACGAGGGGTGAGGTAGGGGATGATCGAGGTGGAAGAGAAGGAAGAGGAAGATGAAAGGAAGGGTGGGATGCAAGTAAAGCGTGCGTTTGTGTCTGTGCCGTGTCGCACCAACCAACCAGGAAGCAGCAGAAAGCGAGCGAGAGAGAGAGAGAGAGAGAGATTGCGTGGAAGGCTGCGCGGGAATGCCGAGACACACACACATACCCAACCCAACTCTCTGCTGCTGTCTCTCGTGCCCTGACTCCCGTTTGAGAAGGAAAAAAACCAGGGCACACGAGGCAGACCCACCGAAAAGAGCAAGCCAAGTCGGCCGTCAAGCCCAAGCCCGCTCGCTCAATTTCTTCCAAAAAAGGAGTTTTGCGTGCTTCCCGCGTTCCACGTTTGGGATTTTTTTCACAATGTTAGACCTGTAACCACTCGATCGCCGCTCTAACGCCGCGGGCCGCGCTTAGGCCAACGCTTGAAAAATAATCCTGTCGACCCTTCCCTTCCCTTTCTTCCTTCATCCTCATCCTCACCACTTCACCCTCTCCAACTCCCCCTGCCTCTTTTCAGCTCAGCAATGTCCGAACATCCAGCATTCACAATGGCCGGCCTGTGCTCGGTCGGCGGACTCATCGGTTTCGCCAAGACCCGCTCCATTCCATCGCTCGTTGCCGGTGTTGGTGTTGGTGCACTCTACGCTCTCGCTGCTACCCGAATCAGAGAAGGTGGAGATTACGGATATGAGATTGCAACGGGTGCTAGTGCGCTGCTGTTGGGGAGCTCGGCTCCTAGGTTCAGAGCAGGGCCTGTGCCGATGGGGTTGACGGTCACTTCGGCTATTGCGCTGGCTTACTATGGTAAAAAGGTGAGTTGTAGAAGAGAGGCGAATTCGTAAAAGAGGTTCACTACTGACCATTTTGCGTTTGTGATGGAGCAGGTGTACGACTTTCGACAGTGATCCCTCCTCAAATCTATCTCAAAAGTACGCTTTAATATGAACACATACCACCGCTCACTAACCAGCACCAGCCTGAACCTCAACCACGATCGCAGCCGTGAGAGTCAGATCAATAACACAGAAACACATAAGGTCTCGCAAGCAAGGTTGAAAGTGAAACGCAAGTGTCTGTATGAATGGAGATACAATGTGGTACAGAAATGAAGCATTCGGAAAGAAAAGTTAGAAGACCCCTCCGTGATGCGGTATCGAGCTACTGCTCGATCCTACCCTTTCGCCACCTGCACCGTCGTTGTTCTGCTGCAGCCAACCTCCATACTCTGGCGGCAATTCATCCACCACTTCTTCATCCTCCGTATCGCTCGAGGGTTGCGGTAGCGCTCCTCCGTCGGTATGCCGAACGATGCGGCGTGGTGCGCGGTTGTCTCTCCTCGCCTGTGCAGCAGCAGCTTGTGCTTTGCTGGATGACCCTGTCGGCGCCGCTGCAGTGTGTAATGCTGCTCCTGATGATGTGTTGCTGGAAGATGCCCCCGCCCAGGATGACGGCGCATGCTGACCCTGACTTGACTGCTGAGAATGCATCGAGATGTTGCCCGCGCCAGGTGGATAGTCGTCACTCGGAGAGGCTCCGGTCGAGGAAAGGCCGGCAGCACTCAGCAGGTCGCCATAGCTTGGGTTCGTCGATGGAGGCGAAGTCATCTCGAGGCTTTGACCATTGGCTCTATCAGCGTCATATCTGGGCTCGTACACAAAAGGCGAGACTGCATAAGATCGCCTGCTAGCTGCAGCATCCTCGGCTGGATTGTGGGTGTTTCGTCTGGTGCTGCGACTGGTTCGAGCTGCTGCTGCTGCCCACTCGTCGTCATCGTCGCCGTCCAGATCGACAAATCGAACCTCTTCGCTACGAGCCTGATCGCGCTTTGTCCTTTGCCTTCGCCTATACAGCAAGAAGGCAACCAGACATCCGATAGCTACGCCGAGCGCAATGGCTCCTCCAATAGCACCTCCAGCGATGGCGCCCGTCGAGTTGGATCCAGAACTGGTTTGCGGAGCCGACGTGGAGATGGCACCAGCAAGATTGCTGTACATGGCCACATTGTTGGCAATAGGTAATGCGACCGGCAGCTTGTCCGGCAGTTGATAATTCGATCCAAGACAGGCGGGGCTAAAAGTAGACGGACCAACGGTAAAGATCTCGAGGCACCACCACTGCCAGGACCAGAGGCATCGCCCAATACAATCTGGAATTGTTTGCCTTGGTCGAATGGAACAAGCGTCTGATAATCGAAATTGGAGATGTTGAGCGTGGCCCTGTCAGGCACCTGCACCGAGATGGGCGTGCCACCCAAAGGAATGAAGCTGATGGTAAACGGTCTGGTTCCTCGACTTCCAATGTTGTAAAAGTGAACCAGACCGCACTGGATCATGCTGCCATTGCGCGGATCCGCTGCGTATGTGAAGGCGGCACTGCCGGCAAAAGCAGGACAATCGGATGACGAAGAGGAGGGTGTGCTGATGCCTAGGGCTTGGGTGGTGTTGCCATCGCCCCTCGAGTCACCCACGGTGACGGTATACGAAGTGAAGCCACCAGAAGGTGGAGGGACGACATATTGGAAAGTGATGTACTCGGCACCTGGTTGGTAGTCGCTGTTGATTCGATAGGTCTGCACAAAGCCATGGTTTGCATTGATCCAAACCGTGTAAGGGAAGCTATCGGGCACTGCTTTCCATGTGACGTTAAGCGGTGTGCATTGCTGAGAGACGGTGACGTTGAGTGGGAAGGCAGCTGACGAGATCGATAGACTGAAGCATGTCAGCAGTGCAAGCAGAGGCAGACAGAGCGACCGCATGGTGCGAAAGGCCACCGTTTGGCTGAGTCGACGGCAAAGGTGCCGACTGGAAGCTGCGGTGATCTTTGAGGTGGTGGTCAACAAGAGACTAAGAGCGCGATGGCGTTGACGCAAACATGAGCAATCGTGTGTTGTGGGTCAAGCAAGCCGAGGCGAACCAGAGCAAGCTGCAAAAGGCAGGTTCGTGAGTTTGCCCGCCCAGCCTGTGCTCGAGCGGAACCTGTTGCAGCCACCTGAAAGTAGTTGATGCGTAGCGGAGAGAAAGTAACAGTGCGCAGATTGCAGTCGCGAGCAACGGCTCGAGTCCGATTGTACTTGACACCGTAGACCAAGGAGGTGTGCACCAAGCGATTAAAACAGAGAGAAGAGTCTTCGGATGAGACGAAGCTCAAGGGCGAGGTGATTGGTGATGGTGACAAGGCAACGTTCTTTTGCGGAGAAGGCTGAATCACACCACTGACAAGAGAGTGTTAATTTTGACTCACACGCATGCCATTTGCCCTTTTTTTTTTTTTTTTTTTTTAAATTTTTTTAGCGTGGGAAAGAGAGAGAGAGAAAAGAAGTCTCTCTCTTCATCGCGTCACCGACACTTTCGCCTTGTCCTTAACAGCTTTGACCTCTCTTTGGAACTTGCAGAAAAGAGTCGGAATGCATTACAGTAGCCCGGATTCAGACAAGCCCGTGGAGCAGCAACAACTTGCATGCACTCAGCCGAGACCCACGAGCCTGCCAATTCACACACACCTCTTTTACGCTCACAGTGTTATATTCTTAAGACATGATCGCCTAAGAAAACTCAAAAACTTCTTGGCGCGGTCGAGGTTGCGTTTGCTGCAAATCTGCCTCGTCAAAAAAAAAAAAAAAAAAAAAACAAAAACAAATTCAGCGGCACCACACACCGTCGTCACCATTTAAAAAAGGGGTACAGACTCGCTTGGCTGCTGGAACTGCGACGACCGAGATCTCCGTTCATCGTGCAAAATGAATGCCGACCGACCAGACGATTCTCACTGCATTGCTCATCCGATCAGTTACACACTCATCTCGACAACACCATTGGCATAGATTCACGCAATCGGCCATGCAGATGCACGCTAGAAACAAGGAGAGGGCGGTGCAACAAGTTACACGTTCAACAGGTTGCATTACATTACATGGCATTGATTAATGGCAGTGAAACCCCGGACATGTTCGTGCCGAAAGGGGGTGGTGATGAAAGGATCGACATCTTCACGCCGCAACGCTCGCTGCCGAAGCTGCTGAAATCTTGTTGATCCTCTGACAGACGTCTTCGAGCGCACCCGTCACCGAGGCGATCTGTTGGTCCCACCTGCGCGTCCATTTGGTGTCTACATCGCCTGCACCTGCGCCGCCATTCGCACCGCCATCTGCAGCTCCACCGGCACCTCCGCTACCACCATCCGCTCCGCTGCTTTCCCCTTTGGTCGCTTCCAGTCCTCCCGCTGTCGTCTCTCCTTCACCACGTCGGTCTTGGTCGACAAAGAACAGCACACCACCTCCTCGCGCTCCTGTCGAGCTCCGGCTTGTACTCCCAACCTGATCGATCCAGCCTTTCAGTCGTCCCTGCATGATCATCTTGCGTGCAATGTCTTCGGCTCCCTCTGGGCTCAGATTCACCAACGCGCCCAGCCCAGCCAATGTGATGTTGTCGTACAACCTCGATGCGCTCAGCACATTGTGCTCGATCATGGCTCTGTCCAGTACCGTCGATGGTGCGTGGCGCACTGGTCGGCTGCTTCCTCCCTCTGCAGTATCGGTCATGGCCGAAGCAGCAGCAACACCCGGTGCAGACGACGACGCGAGCTTGGCAATCTGGTGCGGAGAGAGCAGCTTTTCGAAGCTCGCAATCTCGTCCGGACGAATCACTCGGTCCAAGAACACCTTGGACAGAATGGTATACTGAGGAAGAGACGGCGTGCGCTCATCACGCATCAGCATGGCTAGTGTCCTCGCTCGCTGTGGACCTGCTGGCGACAGGATGGCCGCCGTCACAGCAGCGGACAACATCATGGCGCGATCATCCTCGTCAATCTCGGCCACGTAGCTCAGCTCGTGGTATCGAATGGCCGCTTCCGAAAAGCGTCGCTGCGAGTCGTACACGCGTGCCTGTGATAAGCGATATTGCAGACCCAAAACTTTGGGATCTTCGAGTCTGTGCTTGGAGCTACTTGGTCCTGAAGCTGCTGCTGCCTCGCCAGAATCATCCACGGTGCTGGAAGTCGATGCTGCTGCCGATGCTGCGTGTTGCTGCTCTTGCTGCTCTTGCTGCTCTTGGTACTGAGAAGGCAGCGCACCGGGTACGTTGTGAATGATCATGCTTGCACGTTTGAGATACATATCTGCCGCAACCGGATCGTCGCCCTCGAGCAATAGACGAGCGATGCGCACGTAGATCGAAAGCTTGAAGTGATCCGACACGTTGCGGTGACCCGAGTCCAGCGGTATCGCCAGCAGCACACGCGCTGCTTCGTTCCAGTCCTCTTCCGCCTCGAGTAGACCTGCAAGCTGCATACGCAGGCTTGACGCTTGCTCTTCGAAGCTGAGTACTCGGGGCTGCAGCTGCTCCAATGCATTCTCGAGCAGTTGTCGTCGCGTGTCTCTGTCGGCGATGGCTGGCGCGCTTTCGTCCTCGTCATCTTGCATGCGATCCTTGTCGCGCTGCTGCTGCGAATCGTACTCCTCTGCTATCCGTCCTGAATGGTGTTCGAGCGCGGTGAGCGCCTGTCTGCCGATGACGAGACCACCGCCAGTAGAGTTCTGTTCGCTGAAGACCGCATGTCGCAGATACGCGGATGTTGCTTCGAGCACGTCGTTGCAACTGAGCTTGCTCGAAGGCTGTTGCAAGAGGTCCGAGATCAAAGAGTCATAGGCGGCAAAGCGAGCATCGCTGGGCTGTGTCGCCACATGCTGCAGCTGTGATGTGAACGAATCGAGTGCGGAAGGCATGGTTGCAGACTTCTTCCCGCCGTGACTCTACCAGCCCAGGAATTCAAGTAGGCGAGCCTCCGCAAGCCTGGTGCTGATATCTGATCGCCGCCAACCTTGGAGAGCAGCGCTATTGGATTCTGAGATGCAATCACTGAGGTATCAGTTGGTCGATGGCATGCAAGATGGTGGTGAGAGAAGTGAAAGGTGTCGTAAGTGACGCAGCTGCACCGTGCGCTTCCAAAAATATTCCACGCAGGTTGCCTCTTACAGCCTAACAACGCACGCCATTTTTTTCCTCGTTCTTTGTCTCGATGTCTGAGGAACAAATTCTTGACAAACGGTCGTCAAAGCCTCGCACAGCCTCAGAGATGAGCTTGGAAGACACAGCCTGCGACCGTCAGTGCTTGTACCGGCACAAAGTGCACCTTTGAAGAGAAGGTCATGAGCCATAAACGGCGCAAAAGTCTGGCAACTTCGTGACTTTAAAGCCACACTTTTGGCGACCGTGGTAATGGTGGCTTGGCAGCCACGAGAACGATGGTCGAAAGGTACTTCTTCTTGTGGCTGATAACGTGGCTGAGTGTTACATGCACTGGTTGGTCTGTTTATTGGGTGCGGCTGGGTTCCACCGACTGGAAGTAGCCATGCGATTCGGCTATCCCCTGTAACGCCACTCTGTGCACATGTGTCGTACTTGGAACAGCGTGGCTTTGGCGTACATGTACCGCCACGCTGAAGCTGCACAGCCGCAACTGCGGCTTGACGGGCGACTGAGTTGTGGCGTCCTCTGCTGATCAACTGTCTTGACACTAACAGTAGGAGCATCTAGCTTGTGGCTGAAAGGTGCAAGACGCCAAATGAAAGAACGACCCAGGTGTTCGAGCTTGGAAGAAGGAAACCGCAGGTGACCGATCTGTATCAGCTTTGAGTGACAGCAATCATTGTTCACTGGCACATCAAGATACTTTGCAAAGCTGCATGTTCGTCTTTGCCAATCCTGCTGCGAGTTTGTGGGGACACGGATGTATGCACGACGATCCTCAGTGATTATGCATTCGCATCCCTTGTGCCTTTCCATTGAATACGAAAGCGCCTCAATCTTGTCACTCCACGAGTTGAAAGACACTTGACTGTGAAATCGTGTGAGAGTCGTGAGCTTGTATTCACACTTTCAGCGGCAATCACAGGTTCATCGGGGATGGTGTGCGATCCAGTCTGAGCATCCAGCCTTTCGGTAGAGGCAGCTGTGTCGATTCCATAGCAGGTGACAGTATCTTGTATCGAAGGAACAAGTGACCCTTCGCAAGAATTTGAGCCGAGTTCTGTGATTCGCAGAGTCGAACCGGACGAGACGAGATTACGTTCTGGCTGCCTGTCAAGAGAATCACGAGAGCAAAGCTGTTGGTCTCTTCGTAATTACTACTCCGCCTTCGTACTCAGACATTGGTGCTCAATTCTACTAGGTCCGTGTCAATCAGTTCTGAGAGGGTATGTGAAGAAGCGGCGAGTATGAGCAAAGCAGCCACATACCTATGGCGGCATATAGCGACGTGATTGAAGTATCGGCGATCCCCACAAAATCCCGATCCCGATTTGGACTCGCGGCGCCATCAACTGTTCAGCATCGAATTCGAGGTCATGTCAATGTGCTCTCGAACTCTACGCCGCAACAGACGTCAGCTTGTCCAGACGTGACTGCAGAACCATGCGAAGAGACTATGGTTTCGAGCAGGAAGAGCTTTCACCTGACCGACAGTCGACCATCTTCCCCGAGGGCGAAGCGACCTCCGTGCATACCATCAAGGCGCTTCAGAAGCCGGATAATAATGATGCCAAGGAGACCAACACCAAACCTGGGTTATGCCGGGGAAGACAAGGTCTGCATCCGTAGCGTGCCAGGCATAGCTACAAAACACAAAATCAGGCCATTTCGGTACCAAACACATAAGATCTGCTTAGCATTAAACGTAGCGGGCGCTTGTCAGCATCGGAGTTCAACGCGGGGCGCGGCCAAGTTTGAATTAGAAGGGAAGGGCGGTTGATCGAAAGGTGGCGCTGGGATGCATACAGAAAGCTCGTCGGCAACCTCAAATGGTTCGCAGGTGCACCAGCGCATGGTTTGAAAGGAGTCGCAAGTGCGCGTGTGAGATGGACTTTCAGATCTTGACAACGTCTGGGAGCTGAGGATGAATTTTGTTCTCCGAAGGGCAGGGGAGAAATGGTCGAATACCGCTCGACGAGCAAAGCCCGAAACGACAAACCGTGTAAGCGCCCAAGCGCTTCCATGACTACAAGGAAACACCCATGTGATGATTGATCTCCTGCATTTTCCCAGAACCCGACCAATCGCCATCTATGCTGTGATGCTGGAAAAAAGTATAATGAATCGCTTGTACTTACTTTATTGTGTTGTGTATGACGTCGTCTTTACAATTAGCCTATGCGCGCTAACGACCCGAGGTGAGATGTCAGGGCAGACGAGGTCTTACGAGCAAGAGCCGAAGTGTCGAAGCTCATGGAGCTAGAAGCGAGCAACTTAGACTTCTTCTGCGAGCATCGTATACAGAAGAAGCCAAAGGCGACTGTTGTGCTGGTCAGTTGGAGGTCGTAACATTCCAAGCGAAGGGTCGGAGTTGCAACCTACGACAACGCCTTGATTATTCTTCTTTAGCGAAATGTACTGTATAGTAGGAACACAAACCGGTGGCCGGGGGCTAGAATCAACCACGAACAAGCCAAAACCGTCGATTTTCAGCGTGTTGCAACCCTCGAAAGCTCGCATGGCGATTTGTGCATAGTTTCCGATATGCCGGGCCGCTCTTGCTCAAGATCTGCATGCTGGAATTGTCGGAGTTGGTTTGCCATCTTCCTGACACTTTCGGCTCCCGTCACTTGCCCCCTCTCGTAAAATGATGAGCCTCTCGTAAAATGATGAGCCTCTCGTAAAATGATGAGCCTCTCGTAAAATGATGAGCCTCTCGTAAAATGATGAGCCTCTCGTAAAATGATGAGCCTCTCGTAAAATGATGAGCCGCTGTTCGTTGCGAAGATGGCGCGGACAGGATCGACAAACGTAGACCAAGACGCTTCTTTGATTCGCTTCACGGTCTGTCTGCTGCTGTCAGACGGGCCAACCTTCATGGCGGTCAGCATCGTTGTCCTGGTCAGCCCGGCACTCGCCTAGCGCAGCCTGAACATTGATTACTGCAATGTGAAAGCAGATCCTCTGACCGGGTGCGATGTTTTCGGAGCATTCAGCCTAAAGGGTCGATGAAGCCACACGGGAAGGCGACGTTACACCCACCTGCGCTTAGCATGCATGATCATCCGGATCGCGAGATGGCTGAGATCGAAAAACAAAGGCGAATGAATGCCCGTCGATGCTGCTGATAAACGACAATAAGTCAGGAACAAACAAAGAGCACATGCATTGTCCAAGCGCGAACAATGGGCTGGATGCATGGCGCGCACAGCATCTTGTGCGTGCGTTCTTCGATCACACCCTTAACCGTGCTGCAAATATCCATCTGGGTCATACGGACTTGCGTCGTAACTCTCGCATGCGTCTTGCAGAGCTGGAGTTGGGAGTCGAACATCAACCGTCGAGCAAGTGACCTCGGCAGCGGTTCGCGTACGGTCTCATCTTTTTTGACCGAGCCAGTTTGTCTGCGCATTGTCACGGCAGAGCAAGCCACAATGTGGCGCTTGTGCAGGGTGCTGCGCTCTTTGCTACGTCAAGCTGCTCTGGTGCAGTTCCGGGACTCTGTCAAGCCGTCACCCCGAGTTTCGTCTTGAAAGCACTTTTCTGGCCTCGTACAGCACACCCCAAATCCTGTAAAAAGTCGGATCGATGGATAACAAATCCAAAAGATCGAAGCTTGTGATGTCTAACGCGAAGGAACGGCGAGGAGACTCGCTCACAACAACTGTCGATCAGATCAGTTGACGATCTTGTTGTCGAGTTCTCGCGCACTCACCATGGAGTTGTAGGAGCGACTGGCACCGAACATTGAGCCACAACGAATGCTTGACTTTCGCTTGACTCTCGCGTATCGTCCTCGCGACTGTAGGCACCTGCGTACAGTATGCAGGCACTACAGCTCACCTCGCGAACTTGGCAACGTGGCAACGTGGAGAGTCGACGAGGTGTGAGGTTGAAATCCAAGCGAGTAAAGCGAGTGTGCGCGCGAACGTAAAACTTGCATTGAGACTGTAATACTCGGCTGCAAAAGCGAGGCAAGATCCGCGCATCCCGGGTGCGCATCCGAGGCTTGACCGGTCACCGGAAAGCATCGCAAAGCAAGAAGGGCGCCATCGTCGAGAAATTTTATTTGCTGCTTCTTGGTGGTAAGCATGAGTGTAGACAAAGACAGCATGATCCTCGCTTCGTTCTTTCTTCTTTGTTTAGTCTTCCCCATGTTTTGCTCGGCTCGTAGTGGTGGCCTCGAACATGTGGTGTTCTTTGATCGAAAGCGACGAGCGTCATCCGAGCTGATCAGCTTATCAGTAGTCCTCGGCTTGACTTGGCCACGACGGAAGTTTGATTGTTCTTCCGATGACTAACATGCTCTTGTGGCGTTGGCGTTGCAGGTGTCGGTACGTGTGGCTGGCTTCTGCTTTCGAGGTGTGGATCTGGTAGCTTTGCATACGCAAAAGGGACAGGAGAGACAGCGGAGAGACAGACCGCCAATCGGCACAAGGTGGCTTGCAACAAACATGCAATTCTGCGGTTGTGCGGTAGCCAGCTCGCTAAGGTCAAGTGAGGTTGACCGTCTTGACGCGCGCCGTCTTGGACAGGCTTGCTGACTGTGCCATCTCGGGCCTGACTGTAGGTGGACGAAAGACAAGAAGGCTGCACTTCCGATTGGTGTCGAGTTAAAAGGTACCCGTGGCGCGTCAACCGCCCACGTTGACGGTCTCTCCCCTCACCGGTTGATCCAAGCTCAGGCGTTTGCGGGAGCGCAGCCGGAGCCGACCGAGCGGGTACAGACGAGTTGTCAAGAGAACATCAACGGGCGACCACAGCGTATTGCGGTCAAATCTTTGACACCTGCCTTCTCAACATGATAGGCGAGGAGCATGGCGTCGAGAGTTCCGCTGCAAGGGTAGTCGAGCCGATCGTAAGCCTTGCAATCCCTTGCCAAAAGCGTGGGATCTCTTTGGACAAGGATTTCCTCGCCTAAGCATCGTAAGAGGCGAGGCGCTCGCTAAAAGTCGAGACACCTTTTCGAACAAATTTGAACTGCGTTGGCTGAGGCAATGTCAGGCAAACAACCGACAATTCGCTTATGATCTTCGAGGATGCGATCATTTGCCAACTGAGTCGTGAGCAGGGGAGCAATAGAGTTGGTAGTCTTGCAAGAGCGCCGACTTCGCTGCTGATGAGAATCCTTTCCGTAGGGCTTCTGATCCGAAGCAATCTGAAGCTTAAAATTTGCGTGCATGGCTAACTCAGAAAGCGCTGTTCCACTTTCTGCAGACTCTGAAAGCTGCGTAACGCCACAAGCAAAGGCTAGGCCCCTTTTGTGTTCTTTGTCCAGGCAGAGTCGCCAAGTCAGCCAGCGCCCTCGGAAAACACGGTGCTGTCCAGTAGCTAACGCGGAACCGCACAAGTGGAAGCGAGTCCAGACGAGGTTGCTTTCTGAACCAAGCTCAAGACGACCGTCTTCTGTGTGTATGAAGGTGAAACTTCACACAGAGTTTGCCGAAGCATGGCAAGAAGCGAAGGAAAGCAGATACCCAAATCCGCTCGCATAGCTACTGAAGTGAAGCGAAGTGAACTGAAGTGAACTGCTTTGAACTGAACTTGGGTGTCTGGTAGCTCGCCTAAGGACCACGCTCATCGAACCGCCTTACCGCATCCGCAAAGCCAGTCGCAGTGACTGGCAAACACAAATGCAGTAGAGTACAATGGACAAAATGGCAAGGACACAGAGGAATGTCAGGGTCTCCAAACATAAGCTGGAATGTATCAGGGTCACCACATCTGTTTTCGTGAACCTTGCGTTTCCGCTGGTGAGGGAAATTGCTCAATGGACAGGGCACACAGCAAGGACACGATCAATTTGCTGGATCGTTCTGTGAAAGTGAGGTTGAGAGGTGAAAGTAAGACATGGTGGCCACATGCGAGTCCCGTCATTTTTTATTGTCAAACACATGTGGGCGCTATCACCTCAGCTGTCCGACGAAGCTCCTCAATCGTTGCGGGGAATTCTTTCTGGAGCTACTGTACTGTATCTTGTAGTTCGAAGAGACCTGCCAGGCGTCGAGAACGAGTTCGAAATTCGGAAGCAAAGGAGACTGGCAAACACAACGTGGAATGCATCTGCAGGTGCAATCTGAGCAAGCGACCCAGAGCCGAGTCGATCGTCTTCCAAGTACAGTACGACAGCTGATCTTGACGTGTTGTTCTTTTTGGTTTGAGACAGCGGGCGAAGAGAACGCCATGTAGCATCTCGCAAATCGTTGGAGATGGACATCGTCTATTGTAGCTCACTTGCTTTTTCTCTCTGCGGTGGTGCAGGCATCAAAGACAAACGGCGCGCGTCTGCTGTGTTTCCTTCCTGTTTATTTTATTGGAATTTATTTATTGATTTATCTATTGATTCAAAATTCGTACAGGTCATCGAAAATAAATAAATAATAATAATAATAATAATAATAATAATAATAATAATAATAATAATCATCATCATCATCATCATCATCATCATCATCATCATCATCATCATCAGGGTATACTATACTTTAACTTTACGCCATCCAGAACGTCGGATCTCGAGGGGTAGCGGTCACCAAGCATTAATGAACAATTAATCGGCACGCTGAGCTGTCGATTCTGCTTTTGGTGCTAGGGCCGGGATTTGAGCGTCTCTCCGATGTCCTCTCTGCAAGTGCGAAAGATGGTTGGGGAGACACAAGAAGCTACATTTTCATGGATGAAGTCAAGAGGGTGCTAGACAATAGAGCCGACAAGCCAATGGCCTGCAAAAACATTGTGGACTGCCTGGCGTCATGCTCCGCTGCACGAGGAGATGCCACCCTGAGTTTGGACCCATCTATCAACAATGACATCGACTAAATAGAACACTTTGGACGTCAGACGGGCCGGCGTGGAATTCCGACCAGAGCCAGTTCATTCTCAGCTTGATTGTGCTGAGCTTTAGCTACCGGAGCTCCGATATTTCAGACGACGCAAAGACATGATGATTATTCGCTAGCGACGACACACTTTTCGCATGCGTTTTGTCATGTGGAGTGTGTCACTCGATAGCAGCAACATCTCGGAAAGAAAGATGCTTCAAAGGGGGTGCGATGCATAAACACAGCGAGACGAGATCCAAGATTCGCGTGTGTGGGGCTCGAGAGCTGCCAGACTCGAGGTGAGCCATGTCTCGAATCATGCAAACCAATACAGTATTTTGTCTTGGATCAAGCCTCGGGCGCACTCTTCTCTAGACTGCTCGGCATCGCAAATCCCGGGGTCGTGCTGATGTACTGTAGAGACTGCCCTAAACAGTATTGTCGCATGAATGCCAGTCGTGCATCTTATCTCTCGATGCAGACTTGCTTTCCCGCAGGGATTGAGCTTGTTGTCACTCTTAGCCTTCACCGGTGACCGCCGCCACATCAAAGCATGTTCGACTGCGTTCGGAATTCAGAAAGGCAAAACGCAACGGGATCTGTGCGCCGACTTCCTTCTGTCGCTACGCCGAGTTCGGATTGAGTGATTCGGCCCTTGGCTAATAATGGCGCGCAAAATGGATACGTCATGAGGTCTTCGGGACAGGACAGGAAAAAGGGCGCCTAGCGAGCAAATCTACAGGTCTTTGGTGCCAGTCTCACTCTATGTATCCGACGACTGCGATCCACGCTAGAGGTACTGTAAGGACAATGGCAAGGAGAAATCTCAGCCGAGCAGCGCAATTTCAACTTGCAGATGGCAGATGCAGCGTGGTCTTGAGGCTGGCTGGCTGATTAGATTTTACCGGACATAAGTGTGAGTCTGAGTTGAGTCAGTTTTTTGGCGGAAACGAAAAATAGCCGTTTCGGATCCCTTACCGCGATACCCGGGTTTGACGTGAGCACAAAGCGCCGTTCCATGCAATTCGGGTTGCTACTGAATGCCTTTTTCTTTTTCTTTTCCTCTCTAAACATGTCTTACTGTATATACGCTCTGTACGAATCGACCGGCGAGCCTTCAACATCCCCTATCCGAACTCTCTCTCTTTCCTTACACACTCTTTTATACACTTTCTCTCCCTTTTGCATCCTGGCTCGAGTCTGCTGCTTGTCGACTGGGCAATCAAAAGCGGTCCAATGCAATGCAGCAACGCCTCTGCCAATTCGACGCCAAGTGCGAGTTGGAGATCGTTGACGCCACGTATGGAGGCGTTGTTCAGCTAGTCAATTGACTGCCTAACTGCTTAATTGACCGACCGACCACTGACCGACTGACTGGCTTTGACCATGTTCGTGTTTGTGCGTGCGATTGAGTTTCCGACTTCCCCCCTTGCCTTTCCTGGGTGAGGTTCGGCTACGTCCATGCAGCCCCCTTCTTCTCTTCTCCCCCTCCCAAGTGTCTCTCCTCCCTCTCCTTTTGTTTGGGTGCCTCTTCCTCACAAACAGACGCCTGAACACACGCAGACACAGACACAGACGCTCCGACGCATGACCAGAAGTCACCAATGCAGAGCTCATTGCACCCTTCAACACCTAAAATGCCGGTATTTGCCTTGTTCAAGAGCAATTTTTTTTTCTTCTTCCTGCAGCCTGTTACTAAATCTCGCGCTCCGTTCGGTCAGAGAAGGACCATCTGTGTCGCTCCTCTCACACATGCTTCTCGAAGCGTCTCACCCAGATGACATACATCTCACTCGCTGATTCCGCGTCGACCACTCGCTTGCTTGGTCGAATTTGTGTCGCCCATCACTTGAATTGTAAGGCTGCAAGCACCAGCCAATTCGGATCGTGGCTTTCCTTTTCGTTCCTTTGCTCCTCCTCCCTCTTTCTCCCCCTCCTCCTCTTCTGTCGCATTCTCTGCCGCCACATGTGGCATCGTCAGATCGTCGTCCCTGCTTGCTCCTGCGCGCCTCCGCTCTCCCGCTCTCGCATATCAGACGTCGACGCTTGGCGTGTGCTCGAAACGCCATTCTCTAGCCTGCGTTATAGCATCGACGTTGTCGCACTTCCCGAGACAATCAGCTCCCTCTCTCATTTCGACTTCGTCGCCATCCTTCCTGATTCCTTACGAAGAGGACCTTTCTCTATATTCGATTCTTGATCTTGGCATCTTTCATATCTGACGCACCTTCCGCACCCGTCACCCGGATCAGACCTTCACCTTTCCATCTCACCATCATCTGCTTCCATCGTCGTCAATCAACGACTCGAGTGCTCAATCTTCATCGACAATTTCACCAAGATCAGCCTTCTCGGATTCATCCCACCGGTCCCGCCAGCCTCCTACGGCCTCCTGCGCCTCAACCTATATCAGGGCGTCGCGTGGCTCAGCAGTGCATCGATCTACGCTCACCACACCGCATCAACTTCATTTGTAGCCAGCCGTGGGTTAGGTCAGACTTGCAGCTCGACCTCCGATCCGTCCGTCGCCCACCTTTCACTGCCGCTGATCCATCAAGCTGCATCTAAGCGCTTTTTCCCCGCCAGCCGGCGTCCAATCCCACTTTGCACCCGCCTCATTCATCGTGACGACTTGTCCATTTGCAACGACACTCGCTCGTCTGCAATTGCCCCATTGGCAGCTTCATTCCTTCATCTGGATCCACCGACTGCACTTCGGCGTCGCCAAGCACCTGATTCAGGCCAGTCCGGCGGTCACTATTTTGTGAACTTCGGTACCCGGCGTCATTGCGCCCTCTTCATCTAGCTATATCCCCCACCATTCAGCCACGAGCGCTGCTCGTCGACGTCACGGCTCATTCGCTGCTTCTCCGTTAGGCTGAACTGTTGTTCTGTCTTCCCGAACCCTATTCGAGAGCAAAGCACCGTTGTCGCGCTTGCCGTCAATTCTATCATACACTTGGACACCGACTTTGCCTCAGGGCACTTCATTTCCTCCGTACTGTCCTCGTGCGTCACTCTGCTCCACCGTGCAGCTCGCAGCTCTCAGTCTAGGCTCACCGCCAATCTTCATTGTTGCACATTCCGCCTCACGCCGCTCGAATCTGCGAGCCTCTCTCCACTTCAAGCGCACGGTCGTCCGTTCCTGAGGTCGGTATAAAGGATCAGTCAAAAGTTGGTAAGAGAGCCTCTCCGGACGCTCCTTGTCGTCTAACCACTCTACCCCCCTTCTTTCTCTCGTCTCTTCCGCCTTCCATCCTTCTTTTCTCTCCTCTTTCCTTCCTTTCCCCTCCTTGTGTTTGTATTCCTTCCTTTCATTCTCCTCACATTTCCCCCTTTCGAACGTCGCGATCTCGTCGTAGTTCAGTCTTCGCTCCCCCCAACATCTCCTCTACACCTTCTTTTGTTCTTTCTTTTCAAGCTCCCGAGATCTGCCTTCATCCCGCCCGCGTTCGCCTATCTGCCTTCATTCAGCCCTTCTTTACTTCCGGGCCTTCATCTGTTCATCCTTTGTTCCCTCGACAGACGGTCGTCGTGGCTGATCTGCGGCCAGGCTAGAGCTTAACTTTGTTCGACCACGATCAGCAGCCGACACTCGCACGACCGCCTATGCCTATGAAGCGTCGACACACGACATTCACGTCCCCAACCCAAGTCACACGCTGAACTTGCTGCACACGCACCAACAATCTGATCCGCCATTTCGCTCCCTTGCAATGTCTGACATGCCCGCTAGGACGTTCAGCGAGGCTAGCAGATCGCAACAAGGGCAACCGCAGCGTTTCTCTGCTTCCAAGTCATGGCATCAACAACACGAATCCGGCTCTCCATCCCTCTCGAAGCGCATGCCTGCTGTGGGACCCTCCTCACCTAGATCGCCCCCCAGAAGGCCGTGGGACTCTCCGCGGGAGCAGACTGTCACCTCATTCGGCCATGGCTCAGCCGAGGAGGATGAGTTGAGCGACGAAGTCCCGCTTCACGTTCGCGATGACCGCAGTCCACGGCCACAACGCACGCTATCAACAAAACGCAAGACCAACAAGGGCGCCACTCAAGCTTCGAGTCTCAAACGCTCCAAAAAAGCGGCTGCCGACTTCTCTCCGACAGCAAAGGTAAGTGTACATTTAACATGACTTCACACGACTCCAGTCGAGTGTCTTCGTTGCCTCAAACAAAGTTGCTGACAAGCTTGTTCATCATTTTACTCGTTTCCTTACCACATCGACGGCACACATCTTCTTCAGAATATGGACGCGTCGTATCATTCAGAGACGCATAGTCGAGGATCATCGCCGCGAGATCGTTTACATGCAGTGTCTGCAAGTCGTTCGGAAGAAACAGCCGCCAGTGGGCTTTCAGCACGCTTGCTATCTCCAGACGAGATCGACACTTTCCTCGACTTGATCTACAAACACCATCCAGAACCGATGACCGCAGAGAACATGCGTCAGAGCGTCGATGCACTCTATCACGACTGGGAAGAATTCTGTGCCCGTCGTCAAGCACCTGTTCGACTCGCCAAGAAGCCTCTCATGGACGAGTACGGCAAGATCTTCAATGGCGTCTATGGTTCTGACGCACAAACAAAAGCCAGATCAATAGCTCACGAGCTATCCCAGCGGTCAGTCAATGTTTCAGCGAGCAAGGATCCCGCGGACGAAGATCAGGATCCACGCCGGGGCAGTAGCAGTCGACGAAGCCTCACTCGTTCCATGAGCGATGCAGACACCAACAACGACGACGACGAAGAGGACGACAACGATGACGCAGACGATGCCGATCAAGGCGAGGGCGCGACGGGTGGCGACGGAGGTTCATCAAGCGCGCCATTGGTTTCTTCGAAGAGAAAGACCGAAAAGGGGCCGGATGCGTCGGAGGGTAATCAGCCGGAGTCGTCGTCGTCCAAAAAGTCCAACATTGCTCAAATCGGTCGCAACGGTCTTGCTGTCCTTCCTCCGGGTCTCTTTGACATTTTGCGCACTCATCTTCGCGACGACATCTTGGCGAGTATCATGCCATCGGTGCGCAACGATCTCACTGAACAGACTCGCGAGCTGTTCCTGCAAAATCAGGACTTGTTTGGTTGTATCAAGGAGATGGAGGACCGTATACGAAATCAAGACCTCTGGATCCGACACCTGCTCTCTCGTGATCCCTCAGACATGACGACACCGCCCGTCGGACCTCACGCTAGCGCCACCGGAATGCCGGGGCCAGACCCAAAGTCAAAGGCATTTCCAACTCCGGCGAGGGAGCCGGCTCATTTTGGAAGACCATCTCGCCAAGGGCTTCTGGGCTCGGACACCGAGATGGGCCCCAGCATGCCCATGAGTGACTATTTCGACGGCTCCGGCCCAATGTCGCCTCGTCAACATCCTCGCAACGAGGCGCGGCGCGTGGCCCCTCCAGGCGCTGCTGGACCACCTGCCTTTGAAGGGCGCATGCCACCGGCTGGAGCAGGTGCGAGCATGCATCCTGGACCTGGATTCGCACCTCCTGGTGCATTTGGCTCCGGTCGATGGGAAGCAGAGGGGTATCCTTCAGTTGCGTACCGCGATAGACCGCCACCGGAGCGACGACCCTCGTACGCCAATGAGCCGCCACACCGCAGACCAGGATCCTGGCAGGGCGAGATGCAGCCTGGTCGGGACCCACGCATCCACGCTCATCCGAGCGAGCGACATGAACAGCTCGAGGCACGATACGAGGCGCCTCTGGGATCGCAGTGTGGTCAACATCGGCTCTCTGTGGGCGAAGCTCGACGTCTCAGCACTTATGGAAGCGGTGGCAGTAGCATGGGTCCAGGCGCAGTACCTCGCGGTCCGTCAGGACCACCTCCGCCTTCAACGGGCTCTCTACCTTCAATGGGAAGCATGCACGACGACTTTCGACGACCAGGAGGCTCGATGCATTCGAGAGAGCCGGCCATGTCGCCCAATGAGCCAGCCTACGAGACTCGCCGAATGCATGCGCATCCTGGCATGCCCACCAGCAGTCAGTCAGACCCGTACTTTGGCAGCGTTGACCAGATCAAGGCGCCGATGCCGCCGAGGGTCATGGCAGCCGCATCTCCTGAGCAGGTGCAAAGGAACAAACGAGGTCGACCGAGCAAAGCTGAAATGGCGTCTTCCAGCGGCAGTAGCTCTCATCCATCGGCACCGTCGAGGCCGTACCTTTCCTAGATCATTGCAATCATACACGTGCTCTGTGTTTCTAGAACGGCGGCACATGGCTACAGCAACCTTGTTGCAGCTCGACAAGATTTTCTTCCAAGCAACTCTGCAATTGTGCCAAAAGCACCCCTCAAGTTAACTCTGATGGCAGCGACTGTTTTTGATGCTGCCACATTGCGGTTGACTCTGTTCGCACATAATCATACTGTCTCTATAATCACTATCACAGCCCGACGTAATCTGTACTCTTGGACCATTATCAACGTGATCTGGACTGGGGTCTTCTACATAGTATGAATGAGAGCATCAACGTATTTGACAGGTAAGCACCGAGGGCTGAGAATGCCTAGAAGGGAAGCAGGTGGAGCATCTCTATGCGGTCTGGGAGCTAGCCTCGACCCGAGCAGACGGGAAGGGTTGTGTTGTTTTCGCGAGTGAAAGCGAGAATGTGATCGTTGATGACGCGATGGGTGAAACCGACTTCGCAGTAGACAAAGTAGTAGATCCATTTCCTCCTGAAGACGTCGACCTCCTTCTCCTTTGCTGCATCGGGCAAGCGGCTGATTTCGTTGTGGTCGCGAAGCAAAGCCGGACGGATGATCTTGTCGAATGAAGCTTCGAAGCGGTTCTTCCATTCTCGCAATGTTCTGGAGTAATGAGGACCGATGGAGACGAGGGTATCGAGAATAAGGTTGCCTTTGCTACCGTCGGTAGCACCGTTGACGAGAGAGGTGACGGAGGGCAAGACACCGCCGGGGAAGATCCACTTGCGGATGAAATCGACGCCCTTGTAGTAAGCTTCGGCGCGAGATTCGGGCATGGTGATGCACTGGAATACTGCAACACCTCCTTGACGTTTGAGCACGCGGTCTACGCAGCTGAAGTAAGTCGGGAGGAACTCGATTCCGACAGCTTCGAGCATCTCGATCGAGCAAACTCGGTCGAAACGGTCGGTCCAACTCGAAGGGAAATCTCGGTAGTCCATCAGGTAGACTTTGATCTTGCCTTCCATACCGGCTGCTGCGATTCGTTGTTCAGCAAGCGCCTTTTGTTCGACGGACAGAGTGACACTGTCGACGGTGCAACCGGTCATTCGAACTGCTTCCATAGCGAACGATCCCCATCCGGTTCCGATCTCCAAGACTCGATTACCAGGACGAATGTTGGCTCGTTTGATGATCAGCCGCAACTTGTTCTTTTGCGCCTCTTCCAGTTCGCCATAGTCGCTACCGGCTGCTTGAGGTTCGACTTCAACTTCCGATGGTGGAGTTGGCAAATCACCCGATGACACACCTGCGGTCGCTGCTCCAGTACCAGCACTGCTCGCACCAGGCGTGAACCTCAACGGCTCAAAGACGCCATTCGCCGCCGTTGATCCATGTCGATTTGTCGCCGTACCCAACGCCGCCCTCGTCTGCTGGTTCAATTGACTGAGCAACGGACCCGAAACATCCGCATCAAGCGTATCGAATACAGCGCAACTGTATGTCATATCCTTGCTCAAGAACGCCTTGTACATGGTATTGCTGATATCGTAGTGTGCACCGATGTTCCTCAAGCTGCCGACTTTGGTGTTTGCGTAGCGCTTGTTGAGCAATCCTTGCGCGGAAGAGATGAGCGAGCTTGCGAGAGAGATGTCTTCCAGGTTGCTCAAACTGGAACGGTTCATGATGAACAGATCGAAGCAAGCTGCGAGATCGGGTGTGTCGACATCGCCAATCATGTAGGCTTCGGCAAAACCAAGATCGGCACCGAAGAACATCCGGGTCCAGAAGGAGTCGTTCTTGACGATGAGGATTGCGTGGGGTGCGCTGGCTGTAGTAAAGATAGTGGTTGTGGACTCGGCGGAGGCAGATTTGGGCTTGACGGCGGATTCTTCATGATTGTGTTGTTTGCTCTTGACAAGCGTGGGGTCTCCGAAGCGGTGGACTGAGCCGTCCAGAAGTCGCACTTCGAGCTGTCCGACGGTGAGCTTGGAGAAGAGTGCGAGGATGGAGGAGCGTGCGATAGCAGCTGTGGGCCTGGCCAGGGGTGCAAGAAGCATCTGAGGCACGGGAGTGGATGGGAAGAGGCCGGTCATCGTTTCGATTCTCGCCGGATCGCCTATATCTGAGAGATTGGGGTAAGCAGTGTGGATATGAGCCTGTCGAAAGGGTTCTATCTGAAGTGTAGGGAAGGAGAGGGCCACGTTGAGGTGGTGAAGGGCAAGAGGCGAGATGAATCGGGAAGAGTGAAAGGAGGAGATGGTCTAGTGGATGGAGGCTGTGATGGTGAGAAGGAAGGACAAGAGCGTGCCGACCTAGACGACAAAGAATGTAGTAGCGGGATGTGGACACTCGGAAGGTGGATGCGAGATGAAGGGCGAGAACAGAGAGCAGGAAAGAGCCAGAAGCATGATTAGGTAGTCCACAGCTTTAACACGAGGATGGACTGGTAATTGCCGCGGAACAACGAAAGCTCTCCCATTGCTGGTCTGCACTCTCACACGCTCTTGACGTCCACCTGAGGGAAAGTGGGGCGCACGGACGATAGAGGGTCTACTGGACTTTACTGTATCTGTTTCACACAACAGGTCGGACAGAATCAAGGTCCGACGGCCCAAAGTCAAAGAAGCGAAGGCAAGGGCAAACGGCGAATGAAGGGATGGGAATACAGTATCAGGCGATTTCACCCTGAGAAAGCGGATGCGCTCGGTGAAAGCGGCCTGACAGGCGAAGAACCTCCACATCAGTGCTCTGTACATCCCTGTTCGACAGTCGCAGCTGCCAACACATTGCTTCGAGAACCACTCTATGCAGAGCACTTGAAGCTAAACGAGGCTTGTTTGGATGAAAGAACAAGGACTCGAGAGATGGAGGGAAAGGGTGGGACGGATCTGGCCAGGGTCTCAGAGTGGTAAAGTGCCCAGAAGAAGGTGCGTTTTGGCTTGCAGCACCCTGCATGAGTGTCTCTCCACCACAACATCTCATCACCACCAGGGCTCCTTCCCACGCTTGGTGTTTCTCACACGTCTTTTGCAACAAGGCTGTAGAGCATCGATAGCATGGGAAATAGTCTCAGTACAACTTGTTATCAACAAGAGTTGGTGGGGATGGATGGCGACGCCGAGTAGCAGACAAGCTTCATCTCTGCATTGAGACAGGGTTTGGGACGGGATGCACGCTTACCTTTCCAGTTTGGCAAGTCGCAGCGATCGTCCGGCGCGTCGCATCTGCAGCCGACTGCAGCGCGTTCCTCCACCAGCTGCGCTGATTTTCGGCTTTCGGACTGTGCCTTTTCACACATTTGTTACACCCGCAATTACAAACATATTTTTCAGCCCATAGCAAATCGGCGATACAGCCTCTGATCTGTCGATGAACTCCTCTCTCGCAAATGCAAGCGATTTTTTATTGCGTTCGGCACGCAGATTTCATGCATGGCGGCGTGCCGGAAAAGCGGTGTTGGATTCTCGAGGCGCATGTCACAGTCACAGTTGCGGGGGCCAAGGGAGACACAGCAAACAAGCGTGCCAAATTTGATTCGAGAACAACACACTCCGCTCCTCTATGAAGTCACACTTGAGCGCTGCATTTTACTGCATTGCAGAGTCTGTAGCGGTGCTCAGTGATTCGTGCTCCTGAGATGTGACCAAAGGGAGATTTGTTCACCCACTTGTGCGCTCTCTAACTTCTGTAAGCTCGCAAACGGAAGCCTCCTTTGACAACCACCATCATCATCGCTTCCATTCCGACACCATGCTCGCCCACTTGCTTTAGACGTATCCGTCCTAGCAGCCTGCTAACGAATGGCAATGCCGCTCTGCCCACGGGCTGCCGTTCAGGCACTTCAATCACCGCCCGAGCTTCAACAGCACGAGTACAAAAGCCAGGCTGCCTACTTCGACGACCACGATTATCCGCAGTACAAGCTTCCGTTCGGACCAGATCAGAAACCGCTTCTAGAGTCGCAGCAATCGTCAGCTCGCACTGCTTCTTCTACATCATCCTGCCTCTCTCGCCCCCGAGCTTTCTTGGTCACTGCAGCTACCTCAACATTCAGACAGACGACAACCAACCCTTCATCACGCAGAGCATGGCTAGCCGGCGTCCTCATTGCCAATTTGGTGGTGACCGTGGCTTGCTTCATTGCCGCATGCATTTACTTCAACACTTTCACGTCACTCTTCCTGTACCTGGCTCTGCTTGTCGTCACCTTCCCCATCCTCTCGCTTTCGCTCTTCGTGGTCAACCTTGGTTCGAACAAGTACAACCTTCGACTTTCCGACTTCTCCCCTGGGTCGACACCGACGTCAGAGCAATACTTCTCCTCCTTTTCGAGCTTGTTCAGTCACTCATCCACGCCTCCGCCATCCTCTGCATCCAGTGTCGCTCCAGTCAGACGGCACAGGTCATGTCGCCCGCGGTATCTACAATCATTGGTTCGGGCGGCTCGGTACGTTGGTGCGGTGCTGTGGTTTCTCGCCATCGTGGAGTGGATCTTCTTTCAGCCCATTCTTGGCCCCCGTACCGCGACTACGGGAGACGAAATGGCATCGTACATCAATGCCTCTCCCGCAGCCCACGCTACCCCAGCTCAACCGATCAAGGTGTTCATTGTCTCCAATCTCTACAACAGCGAAGAGATTCTGCCAGCGTATTCCTCTTCACTCAAGGGCCTCATCAACATCCTCGGCGCAGACAACGTCTTTGTGTCAATCTACGAATCACACTCCACCGATCAGACCAAACCGATGCTCAGACAACTCGATCGAGGGCTTGCGCAGAGCAACGTCAGTCGTCGCATTCTCATCGACGATCGAGCTGAACGCAAGGGTAAGACGTCAGCCGTATCAGATCGACTCAGCTTCCTCGCCGATGTGCGCAACACGGCCATGCAGCCGCTCCTCGAGGCTGCTGACAAGTTTAGCCATGTGCTCTGGATCAATGACATTGTCTTCTCTCCTCAAGATGCACTCGAGCTTTTGTACACCAACCATGCCAGTTACGACCAGGCCTGCGCTTTGGACTTTATCGGTAATGGCTTCTACGATACCTGGGTCACTCGAGACGCAGAGGGTGATACGCTTAAGCGACAGTGGCCGTACTTCAAGCGTGCTGAAGACGTTGAGGAGATGCGACGAGGCAAGCCTTTGAGGTTAACTCGTGCTGGAATGGCATGAGCGCCTTCGACGCCAAGTGGTTTTATCCCTCCACCAATGGGACCTCTAACTTCAAAGGCGTCGACGACGAAGATGGGCCCCTCTCACTACCGCTCAAGTTCCGCACTTCGACCACGTGTCTGTCGTCGGAATGTCAGTTGATTTCGTATGACATTCACCGCGCGGCACAGTCCACCGCGCATCGTCCTACGATCTTGATCAACCCTGTGGTCAAGCTGGCGTACAACCACAGGCATTACTTTTTGTACAACTCTCTGATCCCATCGCCCATCTTGCGACCTTGGAGAATAATTTGGCGCGACTGGATCGCGTACAGATGGTTTGGCTGGGTCTCAGAGGGTCAGAGGTGGCCGAACGATTGTAAGGCCAAGCAAAAGTATTGGGCGGCGCCGGCTTCACATGCTACCACTGTCGCCGTATAGATTGTCGATAGAAAAAGTGTAATTGTATCACGTGTCTTGCTCAAGGAGGGAAGAATAGTGCGTGTCTGAAGTGAGAAGAAAGCTTGACGAGAGAAGTCTAGTTTGATTGCGCTGGGAAGGAGATTCAGATATGGTTGCCTAGATGTAAGGAAAGGTTAAGGTTATTGACAACGCCGACTTCGCCAGGGGAAGCATCGTTGAGACTGGAGCGAGGAGACGCAAACTTGAACAGAGAGTTCTACAGTAGATTGATAGCTTCTTGTGAGACACCTGGCTGCAGCAGAGTTGAAAGAGCCCGAAGATAGTCAAGCCTTTAGTCCTCGCTCTCAAAGGTCAACGCGCCGATCCCGCGGCTGTAATGCCAATTCAAAATCTCATGTCAAGGCTGCGACAATCGCACGCATGTCACACAGACATCACCCGTGAACAAATCCGCAATTAACCATATGCGGTATCCCGTGCTTTCAGAGCATCGTCTCAATGAAGTTTACACACCGCCGACTGGAATGCAAAATAATAACATTGAACTGTCAAACAAAAGAGTGAAATCGTGCACACCCGATCGGATCACGACGATGCCATAATCGGACGGTCAACGGCCTTGGGAGCACCAACAGCCATGTCCTTCTTGATCTGCGAGATGGCCTTACCAGGGTTAAGGTTCTTGGGGCAGGTCCTGGAGCAGTTCATGATGGTATGGCAGCGGTAGAGCGAGAACGAGTTCTCCAGCTTCTGTCTTCGCTCCTCGCCAAAGTCGTCACGAGAATCGGCCATCCATCGGTAGGCCTGCATCAACACAGCAGGTCCCAAGTACTCGTCCTGGTTCCACCAGTAGGAAGGGCATGATGTGGAGCAGCAGGCGCACAAGATGCACTCGTACAGACCGTCAAGACGACGACGCTCTTCGGGCGACTGCAAGTGCTCGCCCTCTGCAGGGGTGTTGTTGGACTTGAGGAAAGGCTCGATGGAACGGTACTGCTTGTAGAACTGGGTCAAGTCCGGCACGAGGTCCTTGACAATGTACATGTGTGGCAAAGGGTAGATCTTGGTGTCGTTCTGCTTGTCGATTCGGCAGAGGCATGCGAGCGTGTTGACACCGTCAATGTTCATGGCGCACGAACCGCAAATGCCCTCACGGCACGAGCGACGGAACGTGAGCGAAGGGTCGATCTCGTTCTTGATCTTGATCAAGGCGTCGAGAACCATTGGTCCGGTCTGGTTGAGGTCGAGCGTGTACGTCTGCAGACGGGGCTTCTCGGAAGGCTTGTCAGGGTTCCATCGGTAAATCTTGAACTGCTTCAAGTGCTGAGGCTTGCCGGAGCTGCCGACGTTGGCATCGCTGGTAGGGGTGGCAAGGCGAGCAGCGGCGGTTGTGGAAAAGGCAGCGACACGCGAAGTGCTGGCAATGGAAGGTCGAAGGGCGGCACGAAGACCGCTGCTGACGTTGAATAGCGACATGACTGGCGGTATTTTGGTGTGTTTGTGTGTGTAAATGTGTGCGAAAAGGTGACGGTGGTGGTAGTGAAGGGCGAAGAAGTGATGACGGTGAGCACATTCAACTCTGAAACGGTCTCAACGGAACAGAGAGAGGCTTGCGCGCGCTTCGACCAGCTCGAGCTTGACCTTTTTGCTCTCCCCGCAACTACACTCTGTATTCACCTTGAAGAGACTGACGAGCTATGGTTGAATTCTCCCAGCTTGCGGATTACAGCAGAGCCGGGCTTGATTACCAAAACACGCTGGCTGGTTTAGTCGGCCTGTGTCGGCTTTTCTATTTTTTTTATTTTTGCTATTCAGAGAAGTGGCAATGCGAGCGAGCTCTTTTCGGCGGTTGCAGACCAGCACAAATTCGTATGGCTCTTTGAGCCAATCAGAGTTGAGCCAATTTCAATGCCAAAAGAGTCGAAACGCGCTTCCAAAGCCAAGTGTGCGAACCAATATTCTTCCGCCTACAGCTGACATAACGACACGCCGTCGCACTTTTCCCCGCCGTTTCCAGCCGAAATGGCAAAAAAAAATCAGGGCGAGATTGTTAGGTTGCGTGTTCCCGCTCTATCCCGCGTTCGTCCGGTTCAGCCTGGATTTGTGTCTTGTGTAAAACCTAACAAACAAACAGCTCAGAATTCGGAACTCGGCGACTCTGCTCTCCATATGCTGCGCTTGAAAACACCAGAACTTGTCTTGCTCAGCTTTGATTCCAACGTGACCACATTCATTCATTCATCACCCGCACGTCGTCATGTCGGAATCGAGAGCTGAAGCGAGTAGCTGTGGAGGAGACGAGCGGCGAAGGGACGAGGGAGATCGTTCAAGGTCATCATCGTCGCGCCACGGGTCAAGTTCGAGACACGGCAGCAGCAGACGCGACAGCGAACGTCACTATGACGAGCACAGGGAGAGGAGATCACATTCGCACAGGGAAGACCTTCACAGGGACAGCCACAAGAGCAGCTCCCGCTACGATGACGATAAGGAAAGGAGGCTCGAAAAAGATGTAGACGAGAGACGTCGGTCTGAATCCAGCTCTAAAAGGCACCGACACGATGACCACCGGGAAAGCAAGAGGTCTCGCCGCCATCGTGATGATAATAATCGACATCGCTCATCAAGAGAAGGCTCCCGACGAGCCGAGAAGGACAATCGAGAGCATCGGCACTCCTCTCATCGGCGTAGAGATTCCAGAGAGAGTCCTGCTCACGACCGCAAAGACCCTCCACCACGTCGTTCCCGCTCCAGGTCTCGTTCACCTTCACTTCCCGCTACCACCTCACGACAGCGACATCCTTCCCCTCCAGCAACAAGCGCTGCAAATCACGTGGATGAAGAAATAGACGAAGACGCTCCCAACTTTGCCCCCTCCGGTTTGCTCGCCGCCGAATCAAACACGCTCAACGGCGTCGCGCTCAAGTATCACGAGCCGCCAGAAGCACGCAAACCCAAACATCCTTGGCGCTTGTACTGCTTTAAAGACGGCAAACAGAACGAAGTGCTCCATCTTGCCGCTCAATCCGCATACCTGCTCGGACGCGATCGCACCGTCGTCGACATCCCACTCGACCACGAATCTTGCTCCAAACAGCATGCCGTCTTGCAATTCCGCCAGACTATCTCGACAAACGAATTCGGAGATAAGACCAAACGCATCCAGCCTTTTCTTATCGATCTTGAATCGAGTAACGGCTCATACGTCAACGATAACGAGATCCCAACTTCGAGGTACTATCAGCTCAGGTCCGGCGATACGCTGACTTTCGGTGCTAGTACGAGAGAGTATGTTTTGCTCGACGAATCTGCTGCTTGAAATTCATGCCCATTACCCTCTCACATGTCGTCCGGTTTGTGTATTGAGAAAGACGTGTTGAGAACTAAAGCTGCCGTGTGCCACGAAGTTTGTTGGCGTTGCCGTCGTCCGAAGCAGCCCCCGCCAAAGTCATCTGACCCTGCATCTGTTTGAGGAAGCGGTGACCTTGCATCAAAAGATCCTTGATCCTTTCGAGATCGGTTTCATGTCGAAAGCGGTCAACGTCGTCGCGGAAAAAGTGAATCGTCTCCCAGCGCGCCATTGGATTGGGAATGTTTCGAGTTGCCCGAAGATACTTGCGGTAGAGCGAAAGTGTGCGTGATCGCATGAGGAAGTGCTCGAGCGTGAGCTGACTCGACTTGAGGTCGGCACGAGCCGCTCGTGTGGGAGTGCCCAGCATTTGTTCGAGTGAGTGCAACCAAGTATCAACGGAAGCTACATGTATGAGAGCTGAGTGTGGTTGCTGAGCATGGTTGACAGCAGCGTTGCGTTTCAATTCTTCCCGCCACCTTGATCAGATCCGACATCCGAGATCGAAAACTCCACACCCCGATCCTTTCTTCGTTCCGAGCATGTTAGACCTTTGTCCGACCCAAGCTTTGCTGCAAGTCGAGCAAAAAGCAACCGCCGGTTCAAGCTGAGCTTGCTTACTGCTGGGCAGCAACATACTAAGCGAGTCAAGGGTGGGCAACAGACCACGGCAGCATCGCAGCTAGGCGAGCTTATCGCCTTGAAAAGGTCTTACAGCCGAGCGTCTCGTCCAATGGGTCCCAAAGTTGCAAATCATGCCACTTCCGCCTGCATTGTCGCCTCCCATGGAAGCACTGGTAAGCTACCGCAACTCTGTAACAATTCGAGGCCGCTCGTGGCTTGCTCGTGGCTGGCCGGATGCAATGACGCTCGCTCCGAATTGAATGCAGGCATTTGATGAGCGTCCAAACACCGGCAGCTGGATCTACGTTTTGCTGCTGTTCAGCCAGGCATGCTCAGGTGGGCAGCTAGCAGTATAGTGTCCTCTGACATTCAGGAGGAGTTCAACTGCCTGCATCTTGTCCTTTGCAAGATCTCCTTGACCGTCTTATATAACCTGGACCACCACCATCCCCTCTGACCGCCACCATCGCCCTCCTGACGAGCAAAACTCCTACCACGACAAGATGGGAAACACCAACTCTGCCATGAATCGAGACCCTCCCAAGGTGCACCGGGACCTTTGTGGTCTGCGGTACGACAACAAGTTTGGCTTCGTTGCAATGGATCGAGGTCTGACAACGACATGCTTTAACGATGTCGTGCTGGAACCACTTGCAACTTGGGTGCTCCTCCTCGTGCTATTGCCCCTGCTGGCTTTGGTGCTAAAGCGCAAACGATCGAGCACAAACACCACCTCGAGGCTGATCCATTATCGTTCAACGGCATATCGAAACGAAAGCAAATTCAGCGGCAGACATTCAAAGTGGCGAACCGGCCTGGACGTCCTTTACATGCTGCTGGTTGTAGCAGCCCTGTTGATGAGTGAGTGATAATGGATAGTCGATGTAATTGGCAACGTGGCAATCTTTCTAACAATCTTCTTGACTGCATCCTCTTTCTGGCTATCCCTCGACAGACATCCTGCAGATCGTCAGACTAGCGCTGGCCAATCGAGGCGTTGGTTTGCTTCCCTTCAATCTCGCCGGTATCCTAGTCGTGCTAGTTCTCATGCACGCCCGCACTCCCAGCACGTCTGCTGTAAGCTTGACGATCCTTTCGTTCTGGTCGATGTTATTGACCTTCACATCTGTAGCACTTGGAGGGCTTGGCAAGCTGAATGGCATCGAGGATCGCGATGGCACAGAATACTTGCTGAGCGACGAGATGATCGATGTCGGCGTTCAGGTTGGCCTTTACGCAGTGTTCTGGATCGTCGAAGCTACTCGACTTGTCAAGAGCCTCTTGGCAGCTCGTCAAGGCTTGCAAGGCAGCGCAAGACTTCCTGAACATCCCAATCATCATGACGGCTTGGCTGCCACTTCCCCGGCCGAGAAGAACGCGTCGGAAAGCGTTGCCTAGCCTAACTCAGCTCTGGAGCAAAGCCTGCTCATTCGCTCGCTGCAGAGACTGCACCGGTTTCTTTGTCAGTGTGCCTCAAGGGTCCGGACCTCATAACCCTCTTCAGTCAGTCGTGCTAATCTGACGAATGACAGGCTCTGAAACGTGTCAGACTTGCCATGCGAAGCGGTATTGGCTTGGTGCTTTCGAACTCTGACGTGCGAGGAAGTTTACGCCCATTGTCATTCGAGTGGCACAGCTGCACCACTACATACACGGGGGTTTGGCATCGGTCATTTGATCCTCTTTCTCTTAGCCACCACTTGTCGATCCAGACTCTCTCTCAGCTCTTCTCATCACTAGCGATATCAAACATTTGATCCGTGCGTTACTCACGAGCCCGTGTTGATTCCAGCTCTATGTACAAAACTTATCAGACACACAAAGCTCGAAACCAATTCTACCGACGCTCGGCAAACTACGAATGTCAATTCAACCGGCTTTGCGAGCAACTTTACCAGTTGAAGCAATCCTCCACCAGGGCTGCATCGATTCCTCGCTTGAGCAACGTTACAACTTCTGCTCGGACAGAGTCGCACATGGGTGCTGGTCCACAGGTTGCAAACGCGATCCTGCCCGAGTCCTCCCGATCCACGCTTTGGGTGACATGCTCGTGTACACTTGTCATCGTTTTCGGCCGTCCTTGGTATCGGCGAATCTCAATCAAAGCGCTGGAGTCTGTAGCCGAAAGGACGTCTTGAGACGAACGAGGCCGCTGCTGGAGCTCATCTGTCCCGACAGAGTACATTGACGAGGGGTAGGAAGGTGGCGCATAGTCGGTCTGCAAGATGCTGTACACGCTGCTTGCCTTCGAGTCATTGCGCTTGGTATGGTAGGGCTGGAAACCGATCGTCGAAGTGCTACCGATGCTATCAGTTCGGTACGCAAGGTGAGACGAGCTCGAAACCGAGTCTGCATAGGGGATTGTCGGAGTTCTCTTGCCAAAATCAGCATCCCTCTGCGAGCGGTAGCTGAGAAGCATCACCTCTTCTGGCTCCCCGTATGGTTGACGATGAGCTTTCCGGGGTCGATCAACAGGCTCAGAACTGATGTCCTGCGTGTTGTACGTCGAGGAGAATCTGCGGTGTCGACCAACCAGACCTCTTCGAGGAACTTGGCGAATGGCTCCAAGAACCCCATTCGTAGCTACGCTGGGGCGCGTCAAGGTGACCTCTGAATCGTTGTACGGAGACAGAGATGGAGAGAATTTGTTCTCGAATGCCTTGGCACTTAGGCCTTGGCGATTGGAGAAGGCATTGTCCGATACGGAAGCAGCCGATGCAGGAACCTGATGGTAAACGACGCCTCTTTTGACAGAGTTGGTAGCACTTCGAGTTCGTCTTGTTGCCTGTACCCAATACCTCCCCAGACGCGCGGCTTGGGCTTGCTCTGCTTCAACGAGCTTGCCGGAGAGCTTTCTCCCGAGCTGACGAGCGTGGCAGAAGACGATAGAGAATAGGTTATCCAGCCAGGAGACGCCTTCCAAGCCGGTTCTAGCGTTGATGGAAGTCTTCCCTCTTTCTCGCCGATGACGAGTTCGGAGAGAGAGCTGGCGGCCTGCTTCGCTTTAGTCGTCGTGTAGATGTCGATTGAGAGCTTGCAACGACTGCCACCTCTGCTTCGAATCTCGTCGAGCAGCTCCGGCAAGCTGTCGCGTAGCACATCCAAGATCGACTCGTTTCGAACGATCCAGACTAGTTTGCAAGTCTCGAGGCTGCTGAACTCTCCTCGCGCTGCTTTCACCAGAAGAGGATAGCAAAAGGTGATAGCGATTCCTCCCGCAACAAGCACAGCATGCTGCTCACCCTCCAGCGAAGGGCTCCTACCAAATGGACCATCGATCACCACTCTGACCCTTTTACCCTTTGTTCGCACCGCCTGGCGAAGATACACATCGCTCGGTGCGCGCTCGCTGTTCATCGACGTCGGTGACGAAAGCTCCTGAGCAAGCTGAGCAAGCTTCTGTGTGAGACCTGCTTGACGTTGAATGACGAGATCGACGTAGCCCATATCTTTGTTGCCGCTTTTGCATCGTCCCACTGCAAAGACGGAGAAAGGGTGATCGCCAACCCATTGTAACTTTGGGATGGTGATGCGAACGTCATCGCCGGCACCTATACGAGCGACACCAAGCATGGGTCTATCGTGAACCGAACCAGAGATGCGATGTGGTTGCCGCTTGCGGCCATCTTCAAAGTCGGAATACGAGTTGAACGAGGACGATGAAGATTCTGGAGGGAGGATGAGCCTCGAGGCGGGAACTTGGATTCGAACGCGCGTGTATGCGCCGTTGCCGTATGATGTGAGCTCTGCCTTGCGAGTGGCGCCAGAGCCATCAGCATATCGCCATGAGAGCGACATGGCAACTCGACCCAGGATTCGTATTGTCCTATCAAAGGCGTAGAAAGCAGCCGTCAATTCCATAACAAAGATTTGTAGAGCAAGCTGCACGCATCAAATTGAATGGTATGAGAAAAGGCGGAGTCAGTCACTCGTGTCTTTGCAAAGCGCCAGGGGCTGGACAGGAGAGGTGTTTCTACTTACCCTGCCTTGATGGAGGAACTTGATGTGTAAATACGTGAAGAGGATCAGAAGCACGGCCATGCTGATGTGGAGAAAGACAAACACCTCATAGTGCTTTTTCCTCAGTGTTCTCAGCGATAAGAACACAAGACCGAAAAGCATGATGATAGCGACGAGGCCGAATTGCACTGCTATCCTCGAAAAGCCCTTTGCGATGGTGGCACTGAAATGGAAGATGAGAATGTTTATCACCGTGTGGACAATGATGTGGAGATAGCACATCCTTGCGATCCAGCGGTGGAACAGCATCATCGTGTTCATTGAAAGTTGGCTCAGCAGCGCGACTGGCGTCCTCTTGCTTGCCAGCAAGATCAACATGGGCAATTGTGCGATACCGAGCATGGCGCATCGATTAGCCAAGTGTCGCAGAATCTGGTCACGTCGACTGATAGAGTCTGTGCCGGTGAAATAAGTGTTGTGTCCAACATAGAGAGAATAGAATGCCACGAGAGGTACGATGTTAAAAGCCACCATTGCGACCAGAAGGATGGCCTCGAGTCGGAGTGGTAGGTGGAGAGTGAGCCAGCTGAGGCATCCTTTGCCGAATGAAACGGTTTGCGAGTGTTTTTCAGAGACAAGCGGATGTTCGGAGAGGTTGCCTCTCCACCAAGCTGCCTTTTGGAGAGTGATTGATGGAAGCGGGGAAAGAAGCGCTCAACAAATGCACTAAGTCCTGAAGCCAGGCCGAGTGTCAGGAATAAGCTCCATATTAGGAAGCTGCTCAGATGTAAAGAAGCAAGGCGAAGAAGCAGAGAGTTGTCAGATAAAGGTGGCTACATGCGGATTTGCGGTGGTTCCTGCTAAAGGAAGGAGGATGACTTACGTAGCAACACAAGGTACCTTGTACGAGTTATAGTAATAGTGTCGGAATGTGGCCCATCCATACTGTGTTTGGTCTGCAGGTAGCTTGGCGATATGTTCGAGTGCATACGAGTCGAGCACCCAGGGAGGCTGGATCATGGTGCCTAGTATGTCTTGTGAAATGCAGAAAGTGATTGAATGCGTCTAAGATGGCGGTCGTTGTCTTGCTGTAAGTCAACGTTTGGTTCTGAGGAGAGGCCTGGATGATGCAGCTTGTAGTAGTAGTCGGGTATCTCGATATAGAAGAATGATGCGATGAGACGAGGCTGGGCTGTACTGAAAAACGAGATTGTGACAGTGTTTGTAATGAGAGATGCCCGGAAAGTATGCAAGTATATAGATCTATGGGATCTTGTCGAGGAGCAAGGGGGAAGGGAAGGATGAGCAGAGTGGTGGAAGAGAAGGAGAAGCGGAAGGGATGATTGCGGTCGAAGAGGAGACGGAAGCGGGTGCGTTCAAGAGCTGCTAAGAATCTCAAAGAGGGCTTTGAGGTTTTAATATAGATCGCAGACCACCAGACAAGCAAATGCAATAGATTCATTTGCGGGCTCGGTGCGGTTCCTGACCAGGACGCAGGCCACGACGTGCATCTTGACAGGTCGCCAAATAGAGATAGCTCGGAAGATCTCTTGTACCTTTGGCGGCTCGCGGACGTCGATAGTAGGAGCCGGATAGAGCACCGAGCATTGTCATCTTAGGGGTACCGATGTAGCTAACCTGCTGCTGAGTCCCACTGCCGGTGGAAACCCAGTTGTCAACATCACAGAGGGGGCGTTCGAGGATGAACTCGGAAGTCGTCGATCGAGCATCATATCTTCAGCGTAAGACGAGGATGTCTAAGCCTGCGAATAGCGAGGTTTCAACAGGCGCGTGCCTTTACAAAGTGTGCATGGGATTGACGAGGGTGTCGGTGCCAGGACGACAGCGAGGACCGAGATGCGACGTCAGTTGTTGGAAGGCGAGAAAGCAGATCAGCAGATCCGCAGTCTTGGGCACGTCAAAACGATATTTCATTTTAAAAATAAATAAATAAATAAATAAATAAATAAATAAATAAATAAATAAAAGGTCTAAGATAGAATTAAGCCAAGAGTGCTTGTGCGAGGCTGATGAGGTTGCACCGGCAAGATGCGGACAGGCAAGCCTCCAAAGGTGGCAAAGTGGCGCATGGTGTTGTTTGATAGACGCTGGCAAAATCGAGTCAATGCTTCAGGAGCGCCAATTTGAGAAAATAAAATGTAAGAAGAGGCGTCGGTTTCACACCAAGCTGACAGGTGAAAAGAATGCCATTGTATGCGCACATGACGCCAATGTACAATTCGAACATAGCAAAGGGCGTAGGCTAGTATCTGAAGGCAGTAAGCCTGATTTGACACGAAGATTGCCGACCTCTGACACATACAGTAGCGTGTCTGTGGGCGTTTCTGGTTGCGCAAACAGCCAGAGCCGCCTTGACATACCTGCGAAGCGAGTCGCGCCTGTTGCAACAGATGTTCTAGCCGACCGAGGAACAGATCCGGCGAGATATACAGAGCTTCAATGATGGAAGATCGCTAGCACGCTATTCGACATCGATGCTCTGTCCTTTCTCAAGTTGCGGTCACCCGCGCTGGTGCAGCCATTTCACCAGAGTGGACACAATTCGATGCCAAGCTTTGACCCACGGTAGCAGTGGTCGGAATGGAGGATGCTCCTTGCTCGGATCCGGTGCCGGACAGGCATTCTGACAGACATCTCGGGCAGAGGGGACATCGAGCTCCGATCGTGATCTGTCCCTCGGCGAACACCTTGAGTTACTCAAATGGAATCGAGAGCCTGTTCTTGGCGATGTCGCCCTGACACATGCGGTAGATGGTTGCCTTTGTCAGAATGCGACAACGACGATCTACTGGTGTACTGTACAGCTTTGACTGATGCTCCCATCGATCCAAGACCATAAAAGACTTTCCTGAGCCATCACAGGATGGCGGCCTCTTCTTTGGTATCACACGCTGCATTTAGAGTTTGGTTGGCAAAGGCAGCTAGCCGATCAGCATGTCTCACTACAGCCGTTGTTTTGACGTGCATGAATCGAGGATTTCGGCGGATAAAAAAAACTGAGACCCTCTGCCAAATCGGCAATTAATTTGGCTCGCTCGCCTATGCAAGCGGTCAACATCACCCGGAGGCGCCAACAGCGCCAACGTCAAAATATCAAATAGGACTTAAAACGCCAACTTCGGGATCCGCAGGTTCTCGCCGTCACGTAGTCAGACCATTGCTCATCCACCCTTGTGCTTATCTCGCGATGATCAGCTCGGCAACTTTTTATTTCGCAACCAAGCATGCTCGAATATTCTCCGTTACTCGGTAAACAATGTGCTTCCGTATCTGTTTGTTGTCTTTTGCGGACCTGTCTACGTGCATGCAGTGTCGATCGGCGCCTCATGATCACAACACCTGACTTGCAGCTGCCAATCAATTACCAGGTGAAGCAGTCCTCCACCAGATCGACGTCAATCCCTCTCTTCAGCAGGCCTACGGTCTCGAACCTGACATCGTCGCACAAGCTCGGCGGACCGCAAAGACCGACAGTCAAGCCTCTGCTCTCCCGCAGCGACTTTTCCTCCAGGTGACCGAACAGCGCTTCGGCCAGGACTGCGGGTCGACCGCTGAAGCGACGCACCGGAATTACACGTCCTTCCGCTCCGTCGGAAAACAGATGCTCCTGTCCCTTTTCGTTGACAGGAAGCGCTTGCTGCGGCATCATCGGGAGTTCAACAATGTCCTCAGCTAGCTCCTCGGAGGATGTCGAAGCATGGCCAGAATGCGGTGATTTGACAAAGCGGCCCTCCGTCGAGGTCGATTCAGGCGTGGATACTCCGGCTTGACTGGAAGCATCGCCGGAGGGTGAGCCTCCTTTCGAGGTGACGTAAACATCTATGGAAAAGTGACGGTGCTTCGAGGATTCGATGCCGCGTATCTCTTGCACGATCTCCTCAAAGGCTTCCTGAAGGAGTGTCAGCGTGTCTGTTTTGACGATACGGCCAGGACAAAGATAAAGAGGAACTGGTCAGCTGAGTGAACTTCCGCAATCGGTCATATAGCTACGCAATCAAAACTTACTCTGTTCCCGGACGATCCAAATCAGCTTGCAGGACCTGAGCTTCGAACTGAGACCAGCCTTGATAGCCGCCATAAACAACGGCCAACAGAAGGTGATGGCAATACCTCCGGCTACCAAGACCAGATCGGTGGCCTCCTGCACGTCTGGCCTGATGCCGAACGGTCCTTCTATCATGAGAGCTACCTTTGACTTTTCTCCCGCTCCGTCAACTGCTTCGAGGTCGGTGAACTTGTGAGCGTGATGTGCAAGCTTGCGCGTGAGGCCAGACTCGGTCTTGATGAGGAGATCAATGTAACCTTGAGATGGATCATCTGGCTGTCTACCAGCAGCAAACACCGTAAAAGGATGTTCACCGACCCATTGCAATCGTGGAATGGTGATACGAATGTCGTCGCCTCCTGCGATCCCTCCCATCATACTGTGATGGTCCGATAGACGGATCTTGCTGAACGGCACCGAGATCCGAAGTCGTGAGTACTTTTGACCGCAGGAACGAATCTGGGCTGACGCACACTTAATCAACGCAGCTTGCGGCTTTTCTGCCGTCGCGCTCAGTCGAGGCGACGAGAAGGAAAGCCACATTCGGTTGACAAAGCGCACAAGGCGATCAAAGGCCCAGAACACCGCAGAGATCTCGGTAATCACCTTGAACAACTCGAACTGCAGCGGGAGAAGAGGGCGGAGAAAGAAATGCGTTGGTGAGTCTGGACGCATTGCAGGATCCGTCGCGGAAGAGCTTATCTACCTACCCTTGGACTCTCGATCAAGGCAATGTGAAGATACGTGCCGAGCATAGCGAAGAAGGCCATGGTGATGTGAAGCATCACAAATATCTAGAGACAGGTCGAGATAGAGCAATCTCAACGGTCAGCTCCCTGATAGCCTCTTCCCAGAGTGTAGGCTGCGTACTCACCTCGTAGGATCGCTCACGTAGAGCTCGTAGGGAAAAGAAGACGAGACCGGACATCATGCTCAGACCGACGATACCCCATTTGATGTACGTCTCCTCCACTAGCTCCCCCACGCCGTGCCTTCGAACGTAGATGGCAGTGAACGCGCTTGCATGGATCAAAATGTGCAGCCAGAACCATCTTGCAATCCAACGATGGTACAGGATGAGACTGTTCATGCTGAGTCCGGAAATGATGGCGACCGGCGTCCTTTTGCTGGCCATCAGGATGAGCAACGGAAGTTGCGCCACACCCAGGACAGCGGTTCGATCTGCGAGATGCCGGCAAATTTGATCACGCTTGCTTGTGGCTGCTGGGTAGATCGTGTTGTTGCCCAAGTACAGGTCGTAAAAGGCGACGAGGGGCAAGAAGTTGATGAGGGATAGAATGAAGATGACAAGGGCTTCACCCCTGAGAGGCAACTGGAGAGTGAGCCACTTCATGAAGGGGAAGGCGACAACAGACGCATGCTTGCGCCTGACGAGCGGATGCTCGATGACATGAGCACGGAGCAGTCCGATCCTCCGCTTGATTTTCGAGTGGAATGAAGGAAGACCCCATTTCAACAGACTGTTGATTGAAGCAGCCAGGATCAAAAATAGGAAAAGTCCATACATGGCGAAGCTGGAGGAGCAAAGTTCAGGCGGGGATGGTGGTGTACCTTGTCAGCAAGGAGCGCAGGCAAGCACGGCAGGCAAGAAGAGTTAGTGAGCCTACTTACGTGAAGTAGCAAGGAACCTAAAGGAGTTGTGATAGAAGTGTTGGTACGAGATGAGCCCGTATGGACGCTGGTCGACGGGGAGGTTGCTGATGCGACCCATGGTCTTCTTATCCAGAGCCCACGGTTTTGCAATCATGATGAATTGCAGATCACTAAGCGATGATCGAAAGTATTTTGTGATCGAACAAGAGGATGTATAGTCAGAAGCAGGTTTCGGTGCGGAAGCAAAGTCTTGAACAGAGGTCTTCTTTGGGAGGGATGGGCGACTCGGAGCAGAGATTCTGCAGCTCCATTTATCCTTGCTTATATCTCAGAGGAGTTGTTGAGAAGAAGGCAGTTTTCCTCCCTTTGCCTACTTTCGATAGGGTGAGAAAGTGCCTGCCTATGAGCGGAAAACGTGGCTCGCGCTTGACGGACACACTCTGCAGGAACTTGACGACCAAAGAGCACGACAAGACGCTTGTAGATGATTGGTTGCTTAAAAGCTCTCACGCCTCGTGCAAGTTTTCTTTTGAATCAAACTTCCCGGTCAGCCACGAGAGACAACAAGAACAGCGGTCCCGAGGTAACGCACGATGGTCGTAGATGAAGCTGATTAGCTCCAAGACTTCCGTTTGAGCGGAGTGCAGAAGTGGGGAACTAGGGCTCTCTGTGAGCAGCAAGAAGATCCTCTTTAGAGGAAAGAGACGGGCTCTCGCTGAGAATCGGTTCTGCTTGTACATGAGAGATTTGTGACAGCTGATTGGCTTGGCGTCGAGAACACTGGCTTTCACCTGTCCACCCAATCAAGCGAGATTGGGCAGAGGCACTTGCCAGCAGATGCAAAGAAGAATCGACGGGGGATGAGGCAGTGAAGCTGGTTCCGAAAATCGAAGCGGCGGTACAAACTCGTGCAACTTCGTGCATGTCTTTTATGCCTGCTTTGCAGGAATTTTTTCCTTTATCAGATCAAAAGTCAACAGTTCTTTTGTAAAGCTGAACGCCATCAGCCCTGATCGGAGCAATTCGGCGCAAACAGTGAAAAGTTTCTACGGTCGGCGAAACAAATTTTTGGCCAGGCGAGATGTTGATAAACTTGGCGCCAGTGGTTCGTCGAACACGCTCGGAACTGACATCCGTTTGAAAGCTCAATATGCATGGACAAGTGACATGTGAGAGTTTCCCACGTTGCAACGGAACAAGCTCAGAGCCGATGACCTGCCCTCATCAACGTCGCAAATTGAAACTCAGAGCGTGAGTCAACAGTGCCTTTCAATCCCAAGATGATGAAGTGCATTCGGAATGCAAGTGACAGAAAGATGAGTCTCAGTCGAGACGCAAGGCGCAGCTTTGCGCTTCGGAGTGGGGGAACCCGAACGATCAGCGAAGACAGAAGTCAAGTTTTGCTTCGGAGCACGGCGCTCTAGGCACAAGCTAAGTGACGAGCTTCGACTAAGTTCTCTTCGACGTCGTTTTGTGCCACAATACAAAATGATGGAAGTTTGGAAGAATTCGGAATTAGAATTTTGTAGTCCAAGATAGAAACCTCCCCTTTATCAGATCAGGATCAGATAAGTGCTGATTCGACGTCTGAGTTTGAAGTTGGTCGCACTGCAGGCCGCGGTCGGTCGATACCGAGGTTTGCATGCGAAGCTGCATGGGAGAGCGTGCTAATGCAAGTGCGTGCATCGCTAGCGTGACACACGTCTCAGAATCGTGCCCTTCTTTCGTTGACAAGGCTGTTGCAAGAGTTCGAATGGCAAGAGATGCAGCACGCTCTGATGTCTCACGACTTAGCAAAGCAGCAAACTCGCTCGATCGATCGCTACTTCGGAATTGCGCCATTGCTCATCTGCGACGCCCAATCACAAGCGCATCCAGACATGTGGTCGTAGCTGATGCGTAAGCCTATCAATCGACCTCGGTGCTCTCCGCCGGTAGAGACGGCTTTTCGATGTACAGTCAGACATTACAGTAATTTTACTGTGCACACGTTCAAGGACGCCTTTGTCTGATGGGGAAGGATTAAGGCGTACCATTTCCAAAAAGTAGACCAAGATGCGTACAGACAGAGTAGTTTGTTGCTAAATCGAAATTTTAATGAAGACGTGCGGACTGAATGGAAGGAGATAAGCCGAAAGTGGTTCGAGACATCTAAGCAAGCGGAACAGTCACGACCGTGGCCGAGTAGGCTGGGAGCGTCATCGTCACAGAGCCGTCCGCACCAAGAGAGGCTCCCTGAGGCAGACCCTCTGCAGTCTGCGGGGCCACAGCCTGAGGGTCACTGAGAGTGTTGGCCAGTTGCGCATCGCTGCCCTTCACTTGCCAGCTCTTTGCACCGCTCGCTGATAGCTTGCTTCCATTGCCGACTTGCACTTTGACCGTGCGCGGGCTCGAGTTGGTGTTGATCAGCTTGGCCACCAGTTCACCCTGGCTGTTGGACCCGAACGAGTAGTAAATCTTCGACGACTTGGTCGGTGTAGACAGAGAAGCATCATGGATCTGCTGGATTGGGTAGTTACCCCAAGCGTACTGAATCCAGTAAGAAGTCAACTTGACCATCTGGCCCAGGTTGAAGCTCAAAAGATCCGGAGTCCACTGCGTCAAGTTGAAGCCCTCGTTGTTGAAGATGGGAGCGTAAGCGGCACTGTAGTAGATGTCACCGTTGCGTTCAGCAGCGGCGAGGAATGCAGCTTCGGCGAGAGCACCGATCAACGTAGGATGCTTGAGACGGCCAGGACCACTGTAGATATCGGTGTCGTTGGTGAGCCCGGAATTGATGACAGCAAACTCGAGCTCCCAGTTCGGGACATCGCGCGAGGTAGCGTCCATATACTCGGTAAAGTTAAAGAGCTGGTCAGGCGTAGAGTACATGTGGTTGTCGACCGCCTTTGCACCTTCTACGCCATTCAAGAGCGTCGAAGCGATCAGGTTCAGTTGAGGAAACTCTTTAGCGATTGGGTCACGGAAAGCAGCCCATCGGTACGGGCCGTAGGTGTTCACTGCTTTCCCCAGCCAGTCTTCATTGCCGATCTCTATGTGCTGCAGCTTGTACGGCTGAGCACGGCCGTGCGAGGCTCGCAAGTCTGCCCAGGGGCCAGAGGTATCGAGGAGGAAGTGCAGCTGATTGATCGCCGATTGAATGTAAGGACCGAGTTGATTCATTGCTAAAGCCTCGCCGTTGAGGGAGTAGTCGGCGTAAATGCCCAAAATCGCCGAAGCTCCCCATTTCTCGGTAAGGTTCATCAGCTCCATGAGACCGAGCCCCTCGGTGTTCCAGTCTGTGGTCCAGGTAGGAGTACGTCCAGGACGAGATTCCAGAGCCCCAACAGCATTTGTCCAGTTGAACCAGGAAGGGATGTTGTTACCCTGAGGTCGTTTCCACCTGGCAGACGTACATAGACAGGCTTGATATCGGCGAGCGCCTGCGCGAGGTCTTGTCGAGCCACGGTTCCCTCAAAGGTAGGGGGCATGAGCGACACGAGGTTGAGTTGGAAACCGTCTGTGCAAGCGCCAGTCGTCTTGATGGCAAAGACATTGTCGTTGTCGTTCGATGCTTGCGAAGGGGTCAGTGTGGTCTCGAACTTTTGCCATTCGCCAGTCAACTTGAGTGGCATGATCTGCTTCACATATTCCTTGGCATAATCGCTCGAATAAAGACCAACTTTGACGGGGACGGTCGAAGCCTGACCAGTGGGCGATCGGGCATAGAAGCTGAGCTTGTGAGGCTCTGTCGTGACGCTGATTCCGTCCCAACCAGGGTTGGAGATGCCGCAAGTTCGACTCTTGTCTCCGTTGACAATGGCAGACTGAGGAAGCTCGGGTGAGAGGGAATTATCGAGTGAGAGTGAAAGCTTGGTCGACTGGCTTGTCCCTTTCCAATGAAGCAAAGAGCCCTTGCCTAGTGCATTGTTCGTGTTGGCGGCGTTGTTGACGTTGTCTTGGAAAGCACGATTGCGAATGATCTCGGCATAGAGGCCGCCATCGGTGCCCGAATTGATATTGGTCTCGACGAAGGCGCCGAGAGCAAAGTTGGATTTCCTTGAAGGCTTGCCTGCAACTTTGTATGTGACAGCAGGAGCAGAAGCGCCGTTCGAAGACGAAGTGGCGGGACCAGCGCTGACGGATGAGATGGAGCAGGCACTCACTGCCAGTGCAACGGTGACCCACGACAAGCTGAGAGACTTCATCTTTGCCGTATCGAACTAGGGAGGAGCGAGAATGAGGCAAGGAAGATCGTGTTTGGCGGGTTGCTAAAGAAGAAGCGGCTGTGATTCCTTTCTCTTTTAAGCGATTCAAGCTGATTCGGTGAAGCAACAAAGCGTACAGAGTCAAGCGCAAGGTCTCAGGAAGAAGGTCAAGCTGGTACTGTGGGGTAGCTTGTGCCGGTGTCAGCGAAAAAGGCACTCTTGGACGGTGCTCAGATTCCGGCGGGCAGGTTTGCGGGGTTGGCGACGGCTGTGCGGAGTGAGGGCAAGCTGCGAATCCGGGCTAGGTCTTGGCTCACTTGCACCGATGAGCTGCTTTGACTCCTACGATGGGTGTGCCAAACACCCTGTTGATGAGTGAAGTGTTGCCGACAGCTTTTTACTAGAGTGTTTGCCGAGTAGGTAAGCAAGGGTCGTGGGTGTGGAGCTAATACAGAAGCGTAGGACCCTGAAGGATTTAGCACAAACATTTCAAGCACGAATATTCAAGGAACGTATCGGCAATCTTCCCAAAGGCGGGTCCAACATTTGCTCTCAACGAGGAGGAAGGTCACGATGTGACCGGCGATTGACACAAGTTCGTAACAAGAAAGCCGAAACATGACGAGGAAGCGAGACGCAGATCTTGGCGAAGCGGCCGAGGTGGCACTTTTAGCCGAGTTTCCTTGGCCCAGGGGCGTGTGCGACGAGAAGAACTGCGATACAGCGATCCACGCTGACCTGGTTGACCTTGTCGCTTATAACAGAACAAGACACTCACTCATTTGTCGATGCCGTCTCGCCAGAACCTTCTTCTTGTTTTTGTTCCCTCATCTCATCATGGCCGAGCGCATGCGCTGAACTCGCTCGCCGGTCCGCTTCGCCTCGCCTTGCGGCGAAGTCAGGGTGCTGCTCAGCGCTGCATGGACAACGCTCGAGACTGTGGCAAGTGTTATCTCGCTTTGCACGCTCCTTCATACCTCGACTCGCGAGTGCACCAACAGAAAGGCAGCAACAAAGAGGCGGAAAGGGAAGAGACGGACTCGCCGCGCAAGTCTCATGCAAAAGAAAAGATCACCGGAAAGTTCATGTCGCACCCAACGCAGCCCGAATGTCATCTCTGAACCTCATTCCTCATTGCATGAGGGAAGGGGCAGTCTTTGCGGGGCTCCTCGTACTGCCAACAGCACGAGCAGCAGCAGCAGGGCTGTTCGGTATGCTCTTCGACACGATGGATAGCCGAGTTCGCTGAGGTGACCGGCAAACTCGCTCTCATAACACGACGCCGCCTGAACCGAGCCGTATTATTGACAGTAGAATAGAAGCCGGAGAGCATCAGAGCTTCATAGCAGCGTCGTCGGCAGGACCAGATTCGCCTCACTTTCGCTTGAATCGACGACGATAGAACAACGAACAGGACTTGTGTCGTGTCGCCGTCGGCACTACATGACATTCAAGCATCCCACTCACCGGTGACCACGTTTGACAGAAAAAAGAAAAAGAACAAAATATCAGAAATGAAGGCTATAAAATTGGAACCTCATTTATTCCTCAATCGCTCTAATGAGGCCCCGATATGAACCTCATCTTCGATCGCTCAAAGACGTAGGTGTGGATCTGACATCTATGTTCAGAAAAAAAATTCCTCTTCCAGATCAGACCCTAAACCGCTCGTATTAGACAGCATCCTCTCACCATCAAACAAAGCTGCTGCACCCATCTCTGCCCGTTGATTCGACACGGTGCACCTCTTGGTCTCTCAAAGTCATGCCATCAAAGTCATGCCACCAATATGAGTATGGAGTCACTTCGACCGACGCCTCCCGATGCGACAACGTCAAGCGCGCCTACGCTAGAGCAGGCAGCCTCGCACGCTCAACGGCCCATGCACGGGCCCAACGACAATCTGACGTCTCGCCATGCTACGCCAGCGATGCCTCCACGACCGGGATTCGAAGATGCGACCGCTCTGCTATTCACAGCATGCGCCGAGCTCCGAGATGGTCAAATGGTCGCGATCCCCGACTTCTCCCTGATGGACTCGATGGCTGCCGTTAAGATCATGGACGCCCGAATGGACTCGGGCATGGAACTACCGGCCTCTGAGCTACCCGAGTCGGATCGCTTGGATCAGACGCTACTCCTACCAACAGCCGACAATTTTGACGCTTTTAAACCCCTCGCTGTGGCCGACGTGCTCTGGATCATCGATCGTCTCCTTGCGTGCGAAGCAGCTTGGCACCAGGGCTCAGCGTTATCCCAGACGCTCTACACATGTCTCTACTTTCATGCCATCAAGAGTCTCTCACACAAGCATCCGCGATTCCAGAGCTCGAAAGCACACTTGGGCATCTCGGGTGCATCAGATCCAGGGTCGGTGACGTCACATCCAGCTGCATCGGACCAGGACCAGGCGCCTCTAAAGCTGGTGTACAAGATACTGAGGTCGTTCATCCTCGCAACTGTCAAAACCATCGACATCGCGTGGACCGAACTTACGTCCAAACAGCACCTCCACGACGGCGAAGATTTTGCATCAGATAAGAACGGCTTGAATCTCCTCGAGACCACCGACACGGGCTATGTCATCGCTGAACTTGAGGATGCGCTAGAATGGGTGCAATCGCAGCACGCCTCTTTGACACCCAAGCAGGTCGAATCTCTCAAGGCAAGGCTCAGCTTCCGCAAGCAAATGCTGTATGCTGTGCGACTGCTTCAAAGTCCAGCCGAGGCAGCTCCCTTGGATGTTGTGATGCACACCAGATTTGCACGGCGTAGTTGGAGGCTCCTGCATCCGGTAACTGACGCTTTAACTGACCACACTCTCGAATCTCAAGGCGCATCATCGTCGGTCTGTGCAACTGCCGAAGCCTCAACCATCGCCACACCTCTGCAGCAGCCGAACCGCAATGCGGCTCCTTCGATTGCGTCCATGTCCGCCTTTGATCCTGCATATAGCCGTCGTCTAGCTTGGTGCCAGGCACTCAAACCGATATCGCTGCCCAATGCTAGCGACACGTGGCGCATCTTGGACGGTATTCTCGAAGAGCTTCAAGATGTCGTCCGGGTGTTACAGCACCCAGGCTTCCTCACTTGGAAAGCCTTTTTCACCCATCGCGCCATCCAGTATCAGAAGGTACAACCGCTCTCTGCGACTCCATACGTCAGATCATTGTTTCAGACTGCCGTCTGCGACCGCAACATGATCGCGAGTCGTCTACCTTTGGAATGCATCACAGAATCATTCTTCCAAGAAGTAGCGCTGATCGACCCGCTGCTCTTGCGTCGAGCGTCAAGGATTGGTCGAAACAGTGTCGAGGGCGGCTCACAGACCATGTGGGACGCTCCAACGCCTCTTGGTCAGCGTATCCATTACTTTATTCAGAGAGTGGCCGGTCAATTGGTGCAGTATCTGTCGACGCTGTCGCAGAACCGATCGCGCTGCAAGCGCACACTCGGCTCAAGGCTGTATCGCGAATGGGTAGATATTTCGCAAGAAGCGAACGAACTCGGAAGTCAACTCGAAGAATGCCTCTCCCCAAGCGAACGTTATCTTCCCGACTCGCTGTTCGCAGCCACGCAGCACCTGGCGCTCGAGATCATGACGCAAATAACTCTTTCCGGCTTCGAACTCAACCTGTACGGCGGCGCATCCGACCGTGAGAGCATGTGGTGGCTCGCTAGTCGAATCCAAGTCGAACAAAAGGTTGTCTGCACCGATCTTCGAGATGAGCTGTCCAAATGGCTCGGACAGATTCAGCCAGAACAGAGACCTCATAGACATGCAACTACCGTCTTGTATCTGTCGCGTCAGATTCTGCTCGCGCAAGCGTTGGAGCAGCTAGCCATCGGCACCATCTTTTTGACGGACCTGTCCGAGCGATTTGCATACTCGGAAGATGATAAGACGCGGACGCAGCCATGCTCGTGGCCATTGAGTCCAGAAGATGATTCGAGACGTCTCGAACTTGCAGGTGCGGTGTTTGCTCGCAGGATCAAGTGGATGCATGCAGGCGGGACTGGTGGTTACAGTGCAAGCAAGGCGGACGACCCAGGCGAGACACTCTGGGAAGAATATCTTTGCTTCCGGAGCGAACTCGAGGCAATTGACGATACGACACTGTCTACGTTAGCCGAGCAGAGATTGGACGAAGCGATCAAACACCTGAAACAGCTTGCCGCTTCACTCGAAGGCGGGCAGAAAAACGAGCTCGGGGCAAAAGGCTTTAGTGACTTTGTCGCCTCGCTACTAGCAACAGCGCATCACAATCGGGAATCTTTGCGCTCAACTATGGAGCGGCAAGCAGCAACTGCGAGTGCACCCAAATCAGCATCGTCGCAGCAAGCTGGGTCGAAGACGCAGACTGAATGGAGTTACGAGCATCCTTGGTTCCCACGGTGGTCCCCGTCTAATCACACGTCGACATGACACGCATCACAAGTATACCACTGTAATAGAGACATTCAACACGTTTTGGCATCAAATGCTGCATTCTGGAGCTTTCGGGATACCGTCGATCGTATGAGCATGAGGAAGATAAGGGTTGACGGTATCGGGCTCCCGATGCTGCTGCTGCCGAGATCCGGTCACGCTCCACATTCTCGCGTGTAGAAAATTTCCTGGTTTGCTTGCTTTTTGAAGCAACGAAAGATTTCTGAAATTTTGTTCGGTTGCAGAGCTCTTTGTTGCTGTTTGAAGGCTGAGTGCTTTCAATTTGGTCTTGATGTCTTTGCTTTATCCTTGCTGCTCTCAGCACACCAACATCTCTTCACGTACACTGTCCTTATCTCTCTAGAAGGTGGGAGTGGAGGAGCTTCGGCACTTTTGACGTCCAAACTGAGACGGCTCAGAATGCTGCGTGCCGTCCGAGGTGCCACCAAGAACGTCGAGACGTTGCTCTCGCAAAGGTCAGGACGCCTTTGTACTCAACATCGCAGTTCCATTCACGGCCAAAGCTGCTTTCACTCAACGTCAATATGTACCGATCATTCGTATCCACAGCCATCCTCGGCATCTGGGATACGAGCTTCAACGAGTTGTCGTATTCTGCAGCAAACGTCACGGCAGCCTACAGCCTTTGGATCCATTCTACATCTATCACACTACTCGACAATCTCCGATACAGAGACAAGAGATGTGGATGCCAAGGAGCTACCAGCTGGAGACAGCCAACAAGCTTCAAAGCAAAGTGCTCATACCGAGGGAGTTCAAGAAAAGTTTCAACGTCTTGGTCTGAACGCCAACATCAGTCGTCAGATCGCACGTACTCACCCAACCATCCGACGACCAACGCCAGCACAGTCGGCTTTGATACCGGCCATTCTCTCACCCAATGATGTCATTCTACGTGCACACACGGGCACAGGAAAGTCGTTTGGTATCCTCTTGGCGCTTCTGAGCAAGCCACGCATCGTGTTCAGAGACCATGCGTCTCAAGATTCGCACGGCTCGCTATCACAATCCTCCAAGAGCAAGCGAGGCAAGCCAAGAACTGGAATCGCTTCCATCATCCTCGTACCAAGCAACGAGCTGGCCTTGCAGTACCTTCGATGGGCTCGATCTCTCTTTCCGACTTCGAGCCTGCCATCTCTGGATCCGGTCATCCAATGCTTGGTGCGTGGAGGCCTTGGCGGCACAGATGCACGCACTCCGCAAGAAGAGCTCGAACTGCTCAAAGCAAGTCCGCCGCATATTCTGGTCGGTACACCGGGCCGCATCAAGGACATTCTCGATACACCTGCTGGCTCTTCGCTGCTCGGCCTGGACACACTGAAGACGCTGGTGCTGGATGAAGCCGATGCAGTGCTGCAGCTTCCTGGACGATTTCCGTCGCACAAGCAGCGTTGGAAGCACGAAGTGCACAAGGCACCCGGTCTTGTTGTCCTCAATGATATCATGAAGCGTAGGGCTACGTTCTCGGGTGGGGAAAAGCACCTTTCTGCTGGACTGGAGAACAGGCCAGGCAAGCGGAGGGACGAAAGACGACCACCAGAGCATGTGCGTCAAAACACTTACAAAGCAGCAGAGCGCCGCGATCCCACCACGGGACTGGCACTGCCCAAGCCTCGTGCTCCGGGTGTTCAGCCTCTGCAACTCGTCGCTACAAGTGCCACAGCCAACTCGGTGATGCGCCACTTCTTTGCAGCGCGCACAGGCTGGTTGCGTACAGGAGCCAAGGACAGCGGCATGACGTTTGCGCCGCAAGTTGGAAGGTGGATCGACCTCACAGGGTTGAGCGGAAAGAGTATGATAAACCAAGGCATCCGAGGTCTTTTCGGAACCAACGAGCGATCACGGACCGATGCTCTGATCCAGGCGTCGGTCGAGCAGACGCCATCAACGATGCCGACCACCATTCAACATACTTGTGTGGTCGTCGACGAGGCACCTCTCTCGAAACAACTCTCTGCGGTTCCACTGCGCAATTTCGAGCCCAAACTTGCCAGAAAGAAAGACAGCAGCACCGTCGTTGCCTCCGAAGGGTCATCATTGTCGCTGGATTCTACAGCTGGCAGCGCCGTTGGAGACGATTTCATGGTGATCAGACCTGAGGACGAACCACAAGAGCACGAGATGGATCAGAGCTTGATTGAAGCCCTAGCATTCTGCTTCGCTTCCGAAGGAGTTGAGCGCGGTCTTGCACTCATTCCGGCTCGATGGAGTCTGTTGAAGACGCGCGCTGCTCTTGAAGCTGTGGGTGTGACTGTTCGACTGGCATCGGATGTGACTGCTTTGCCCACCGCGTCGACGCAGACAGGCACAGGATCATCGTCAACTACACCTGAGCTGTTTGTGCTGCAAACCACCTCGTCTCGAGGACTCGATATTCCCTCCCTCTCCCACGTCTTCCTTGTTGGATACGCCTCGGTGATTGACGCAGTGCAATACGTTCACTCTGCTGGCCGAGTCGCACGCATTGGAGGCGATCCAGACACACCTGCAACAGGTAAGGTGGTGACACTGCTTCGCGGACTGCCTCATCACACGCCATCGCCGTTCGACTCGCAACCCGACAAAGCGAAGAAAGTCATTTCGACCTCGGAAGCCAAAATGGCAAACGTCTATCGACGACTCGGAGTGGTTCCGAAAAAGTTTGATTTGGGTCTGCTGACCTCGTTCGATGCCGGTAAGGAGGCGGCTGCTTCTGCTGCAGCGGCAGGCCAGCCTCAGTCGGAGCAGCCGAAGTCAGTCAGCACCGAGTCCATACAAACCCAAGATTCTGCTCCCGAATAGCTCGATTCCGACGAGCATTCCTCCAAATCTTTGTAATCGGAGCGTCCGCTCAACACATTTCTTCGACAAGGTTCATTCATCCTGTATTCTAGACATGCCACACCCAACTCTTTCAACAATACGCCTTGTCAGACTAGCACAACTCGAAGCAGCACTTGTACTTTACTGTCAAAGGGGGGAACGTTGAGATTAGCCAAAAGGCGGTGATTGGTCTTGATCATTGCTGAAGAGACGAATCTAGGTGAGGAATGACTCTCCGCAGCCACATGCCTCCTTGACATTGGGATTGTTGAACACGAACTTGGCACTGAGACGATCTTCCTGCCAGTCCATCTCGCTGCCAATGATGCTGAAGAGCGCCTTGCTTTCAATGAGAACCTCGACGCCGTCCTGCTTGACGCGTTCGTCGAATCGACCCGCTTCTTCGGGTTTGATGTATTCAAGGTGGTATGACATGCCGGCACATCCTTTGTTGCGGACGCCGACGCGGATGAGTTTGGGGCCCGAATCGGATTCCATCAGAGCGCGAAGACGGAGCACGGCGGTGGGTGTTAGCTTGAGCGCGGCGGTACGCGAGCGGAACTTGGTGCCACGGTCAGCGGATGTCTTTTTGGCTGCAGCGGGCGCGGTGGCGGAAGATGCTTGGGGCATGGTGGCGGCCACTTTTGGATCTTTAGCAAGTTCAGCCGCTTTCGAGGGAGTGAGCGTGGACGACGAAGGTGCTGGATCCGAGGCGCTAGGTTCTGGTGTCGCAGGCGATGGCGTTGGTGTAGACTGCTCGGTGGTAGCATTTGCGGCTACACGCGGATCCTTTTGCGATTTTGGAGATGCGGGTGAGGAAGGCGAAAGAGTTGCGCATGCAGGATCCACACTGGCGGTCTCGGGTTGGTCTGAGCGAGAAACACCGCTTGACGAGTACGAGGATGGCGTGGAGGTGAACGGCGCATCAGAGTGAGTTGACGAGCTCGAAGTGGAAGGGTAAGCAGCCGATTGCGACTGCGCCTTGGACGTCGATGTCGGTGACGACTGGCTCGCTGACGTAGAAAGCCATCTTGGTGTTGAGACAATGCTCTGGCGCGAAGACGACGCTCGCAGTGAGGCGATGCGGGATCCCGAAGCAAGGCATCGTCGGCTCACTGCTGAGCTGCTCGCAAGCATCGAGGCGCTACGTCTCGAGACGGCCGGGTACAGAAAAGGCAACATTGCCGCTCTGGACGCTGTGGCTAGAGATGATGAGGAGGCAGCTTGCAACGACATGATCGACCTTGTTGCTTGCCACCGTGTCGAATACCTTTAAGCACCTAGAAGAGACCGTGTTTGCGGTGACGATGTCGATGCTGACGGTCGTGATTGTAGAGATGATGGTGTGAAAGCAAGAAGGCTGAGCCCCACACCGACGGGTCTAATACAACCTGAGCTTGACCCACACCCTCACACTGGCTATGCAACCAATGACGCCGATCCTTTTTTTCTGTTTCGGTTGTGTCCGGTGGCTGGCGTTTACATCCTCCACTCAAAAAAATTCACAGTCACAGCTTTGGCGCTGAGCTGACTGACCGACGATCCAAACAGGCCAAGCGCGCCCCTTTTGCCTCTCTGCTGAAACCCGCCAAAATCGGGACGCTTCTTCGCTAGTCTTCTGCCTCTGTCACCAGCATTCGAAAGGTTTACACATACACGCTCTACCAGTGGCTGCTGAGCATCCGTCCAGCACCTATCAACTCTTCATTAATCCATACTCTTGCGGACCTTACAAGAGCGTCAGAATCCTCAAACAAGATCAATCAGGATAGGAATGGACTCAGGCTGATCAGAGAGGTCACCCATTGTGAAGGTATGAGGACCGTTGGCTGTCGCCACCCTTTTGAGATCAGAAGATCGGGAATCAGGCGAGAAATTCAAATTTAGTTTGTTATATTTCCCTTCAAAACATCTTGAATTCAGCAACAAAAATCGTTGTGATCGAGCCCGCGCCTTGAGCTTTTCAAGGTGGCGCGTCGACTGTCAAAGTGGAGCAACAGAAGCTCAGTGAAAGCGCATCTCGAATCACGAATCACACACTCAGCCTCTGCTCACCATCATCTCGCTGATCACCACCACCACCACACCACACCTCGTCCAATTCGCTTGACATCAATACCCGTTCGCATCTCGGCATCTCAACCTCCTACCGTCCGTCTGCTCGATTCCGACATTTCAGCCAGCGGCGTCACTGGAACCGCAGTTCAGCAATCATAATCGCTTATAGCGGGTTGACGAGACGCCGTCACCTCACGATCGCCTCCTAACTGTGAGCTCGTAATCATGTCAGCAGCTGTCACAACGCATGCCGCCGAGTCGGCTACCGCCCACACCACATCGCTCGCCAACATCGGCGGCGCAGCAGCCTCGGCAAACGCTCTCGGCATCCAGTCCTTCTACCAGTCCAAGATCCGATCCTACGAGATCCTCATCAACCAAAAGACTCAGAACCTCCGTCGTCTCGAAGCACAAAGAAATGCGCTCAATGCTCGTGTCCGTCTCCTCCGCGAAGAACTTCAGCTTCTCCAAGAGCCAGGCTCCTACGTCGGCGAGGTGGTCAAGGTCATGGGCAAGAAAAAGGTACTCGTAAAAGTCCAGCCCGAGGGCAAGTACGTCGTCGACATGGCCTCGGATATCGACGTCTCCACTCTCACACCCACCCTCCGTGTCGCCCTCCGCTCCGACTCCTATACTCTCCACAAGGTTCTTCCCAACAAGATCGACCCTCTTGTCTCGCTCATGATGGTCGAAAAGGTGCCCGACTCCACTTACGAAATGGTCGGTGGTCTCGATCGTCAGATCAAGGAGATCAAGGAAGTCATCGAGCTGCCCGTCAAGCACCCGGAACTCTTTGAATCGCTTGGCATTGCTCAACCCAAGGGTGTGCTTCTCTACGGCCCTCCCGGTACCGGAAAGACGATGCTCGCGCGAGCTGTCGCTCACCACACCGACTACCGCTTCATCCGCGTCTCAGGTTCCGAGCTCGTTCAGAAATACATTGGTGAAGGTTCACGCATGGTTCGAGAGCTCTTTGTCATGGCTCGAGAGCACGCTCCATCAATCATCTTTATGGACGAAATCGACAGTATCGGTTCGTCACGAGGAGAGAGTGGTTCCGGCGGTGGTGAATCAGAGGTACAGCGTACCATGCTCGAGCTTCTCAACCAGCTCGATGGTTTCGAGGGCACCAAGAACATCAAGGTCATCATGGCCACCAACCGTATCGACATTCTCGACTCGGCCTTGTTGCGTCCGGGCCGTATCGACCGCAAGATCGAGTTTCCTCCCCCGGGTCCCGAGGCCCGTGTCTCGAGTCTGCGCATTCACAGCCGAAAGATGTCGTTGCAACGAGGCATCAACCTCCGCGCGCTCGCCGAAAAGATGGGCCAGTGCTCTGGTGCCGAGGTCCGCGGTATCTGCACCGAAGCCGGCATGTACGCCTTGAGAGAGCGTCGTCAACACGTTTCGCACGAGGACTTTGAGCTCGCTATCGCAAAGGTGCTCCGTGCCCAGGCCTCGTCCGAGACCTCGGTCAACAAGCTCTTCACCTGACCTCTCTCTTTCTTTCTCTTGTCATCTTGTTCGCTTCTTCCTTTTTCCACGCACTCTTGTACTATCAGCACTGTTTCGTCAATTTCACTCGATCACGCATTTATCTGTCTCAGTCAATTGTTGGGATGCTGTTGTCTGTAATCTGATTCTGATCATTGCTGCAAGGTCAACACCGTGTGAGAATCAGAGCGCATGCTGCTCGGAGAAGAGCCTCTCCCACCAACCAATTTCTTCCTGCACAATGTTGCGTCCGTGATCATCTACGATGCCGTCGACAAACGACTTGGCGCCTTGCTCATAAAGCCACTCGGCGAGCTGCGTCGAAGCGGAAGAGGGTGTTGCTCCCACTTGAATGGGTCTCCGACGCAGCTGGATGATGTGCTGTATGAGGTCTTGCACCTCGCTCTGGACTTCGGTGGCCGCTTTCGGATCGACTGCAACGTTGACGTTGGATCGAACCAGCAGAGCACGGAGCAAGTGGAAAGTAGCCTCTGCTTCGAGAGAAAGGCTTTCCCAACCGCCCGGTGGAGGCACCACTGCTGATCTAGCTGCCTGAGCTGGTGCGGGTCGTAACAACCATCCGAGCCCGATCTCCGTGACGGCTTTGCGTGCGTACAGCCGCAACGTTATCAACGAAACTTCTGAGTTCCCTTGCCAATGCTTAGCCGCTTCGAAAGTAGGATGCGAGCGCAAGATGGAGAAACTCGAAAGAGCCAATAGGATCCGACATCGTGCACGAGACGTTGGCGTCGACGTGTTGGCTTGGCCCAGCACGGCGGCTGAACCTCCGCCTGCTCCAGACGTGTCAAGCGCAGCAAGTGCCTGTGAGAAGAGCTTAGTGCTCGATGTAGCAAGGCTCCAAATAGCTGCAACGCTGGCTTCTGCTGGTTGCAATCGGAGAGAAAGCCGACACAGGTTTTGACCAGCTTCGCCAATGTCGCAGAGCGTAGCTACAATAGCATCTCGGCAACCACCTGCTGGAGCAACCGTGGCCGGCGAAGATATCAATCGAGTTCCCCAGTCACTGACCGTCTGCATGACGACTTCGAATTCCCTGCTGATCTCGGAAGAGTGCGAGCCCAAGTCGATCGCTTTGCCGAGACGTGCTATCCGAATCGCCAATGCAGAGCGCCGGACTTCCTCCAAGCTTGCCGCAAGTTCGGCAGATGCTTGAGTCACATCGTTGCTTGTGGCTGGAAGATCGACCGTCAATCCTGTTTCCGAGGACAGCGCTTCTGCTTTTGAAACAATCTGATCAACTGCGGCGCTGTAGCCTTGTATCACTTCTACTGTCGATGCTGCTTCGATCAGCGAGGTGAAGCACGCCAACATCGACAAGAGCGTGTCCATCAGCGATGCAGGGGTGACCAGTGACGAAGTATAGCCGTACACGTCGTCCCCTCCACTGGCACTCTGCGATTCGCTCTCCACCATCTCTACTACGTTGGGTGGTTCTGGAGACGTCTCGGTCGGCTGATCATCTGCACTGTCGGAAGCCTTTTGATCGTGTAAGATGACGTTCTGCCCGTCTGCTACTTGCTGGAAGATTGCCAATGCCTCTTGCCAGAGCAATGTTGGAGATGGTATTTGCTCTGATCGCTGCGTAGCTAGAGTGGGACCTTGAAGTCCCTGGGGCCATCCTAGCTCTCCTATTGCTTCGGCGAGCGTCTGTATGGACGTTGCTAAGTGCGTCGTGGTGTCAAGTGTGAATGGATTTGGTAGAGAGCCGTCCATAGAATCTGCAGCAGGCAAGGGTGGTGCGAGACGCACAGCTTCTTGTGCCGTTACGATGGCTTCAACAAAGGACTGAAGGTTCTCGGGTGGTAGAGCAAACTGGGATGCGAGCAGAAAGTGAATCCTCGATGCGTTGTACAAGGCATCCGCACGTCTTTCCCTGTTGCTTGCGGCAAGCTGCGCTGCCCGAGCATACAGCGTGCCAGCCTGGAAGTAGAAGCGTTGAGCCTTCGGTCCAAACTGAAAACGCTCTCCCTTCTCTTCGAGCTCGACACCGTTTTGCATGGCTTCATCGTAGTCGTCGTAGCTGTTTGGATCCGCAGGGCCAAATGGATTGGTATTGCGACCGCCACGACTCGTACAAGCGGAGCCTGCGGCCTGTGAGGACGAGGAAACGCTTGTCACCTTCGGCATGCGCTTTGGTGCCATCTTCCAGACTACAGACACAGGAAGGGAATGCGGTCGGGATACAGATATGCCGAGAAGAAACTTGGCAGCGTCGGACCAAAGACCAAATTTCATGTGGAGCTCGTCGGAATTCGGACTTGGCTGTTTGACAGCATGTTTGGTTGCACTATTCGACGAGAACCTATGTGGTTTTCATCGCCGGATAAGCGGATCTTCTCATATAGCTGCCTGCTGGTTTGACAGCGAGGCTGTCATTCAAGTCACTGCAGTGTCTTCGGCACCAAATAGTCATCTGCTGCTATGTTTGTTGCAGTGCGTTACATTCTCAATGTTGTGAGGGCTACACGAAAGGTTTGGACAAAGATAGAGCTTCCGTGATCGTACAGTTGATGGGTGGTCACCGACACGTAGAGCAAGGTATTGGAGGAGTCAAGATGGAAGAACAACAGAGCTTGAAGTTGTTGCATCAGAGCCAGCATCTGGCTTCGTCACGACTGCATGGCAGCCGTAGTTGTTTCCTGTGCGGTAGCAGTGTCAGTTTCGATATCGGCAGGTTTTGATGTTGTCGCTGAGGCTTCGACAGTGTTGCTGACCGGAGATTCTGACTGAGAAATTGTAGGCTCCACTGTTTCCGATGTCGCTCCCTTGGCAGCCTCGATATCAGCAGACTTCGGCGTCGCCTTTGTCACTCCGACAGGGTTGCTGGCCGTGCTTTTCAGCTCCTTGAGCTTCGCGGTCCACGAGGTGGGAAGGAAGGGAAGGATGGTAGCCGAGACTGCATGAAATGCAACACACCACAAAGGAGAGGAAGACAACATCATGTCAGGGCTGGATTCGTGCGGAAGGAAGCAGAACGCGACGGCGGAAGTGTTACTTCTACTTACTTCCGAAGAGAGTGGTCAGGAAGAACGTGGCCGCCTGCCCAGCGATTTCTCCAGCAAGCATGCTTTGAATGATTCCAGGACAGAGAGATAAGAGAGATCAGAGACTGACGGCCTGAAGGACAGCATGACGTCAAGACGAGAGCTGAGACTCACTCTTCATGTGCAAAGACACCGAACTGTGCGATTGCGACTACCAAACCTACACTGCTCAAGCCGAAGACGGTGAGGTTGAGCCATCGTGGAATGGATCCAATGTCTTTTTGCTCGCGCCACGCAAAGAATGCAAGAGCCGGTGTGAAGAAAAAGATCAGTAGCGCAATGACAAGCTCCACGGCGCTGACAGCCAAAGGTCCCGTGGATCCATTGCCTTCGCCAATATCATGCGCATAACCATACCAAAAGAACTGTTTATGGTGCAATGCGGGCATCAACAATCGATGATCTGTGTCAACAGCGTGTTGCATGAACATGGGATTGTGTTGAGCGCCTGACACTCACCGAGACTCTGCTGCCAAGTCAGTGATACACCACATAGGCTGTCAAAAATCGTACGGAAGATTCGTCACGATGTGGCCCAAAGTCGAAAGAAGGAGACCAAGACGGGCGAGCAACCAGCAACCTACATCAGCGGTGATCGCCCAGCTCGTCAGCGAAAAGATCCATAATAGCACAGCTAGAACAAAGACAATGGGGGTTTGCATCATTATTGCTGGTCCTGTAGGGCTTGTCGCTGGTTAAGGTCGCGCAGGTGAAGACGATGCTAAGTGTTAAGGGCGGCTGGTCGGGAAGTTGCGTTTACAAACCACTGTAACTATAAAGCTTTTGGCTTTGTCCGTCGTGGGCCTGCTCAGCTTGCTCAGCGTGACTCTTTCATCGTGCAAACCTTTCATGCAGGGAGTAACCGGCCCTGACAGGCAGGCTTCGGTTAACCACTGTAGGCAGATCGAAACGATGGGCTGGCGGGCTGAGCACAGCGGCTGTAATGATCACAGTGGGGGACACGTTCACAATAGACATGCACCGAGAGTTCGGTAGCTTTGGTTGGCATAACCGAACATGGTTCAAGCTCCGCTGTGCAGCTGCCTGCCAGTCACGGGCAACGATGCATCAGAGTGGCTGCAATGCATCAGCTGAACACAATCACATGTTGCTTTGCTCATCTTCATCAGCGCCTATATCAAATGCAACACGTCCGCGTGAGCTTGCTCATAGTTGACGAACTGATATGTAGCTGCTTACGCAATGTACTAGGTTGTCTCTTGCACTGTGATTGTGAATGCCGGTACAAACAATGCTCTGTCGCAATTGCGCTTGAGCGATCTGCTGTTAGGATCGCCAACCTTGCGAACAAGATCAAAGGTGCTCGACCAAGACAGATCTTTCTCGACAATGCCTGATTCTAGTAACAGCCTCCGTTACTGATGCACCCACACAATAGCAGCTTGCGGCTCACACCGCAATGAGTGGCGGTGGTGCAGATCTGCAGAGGTCAATCTCAGAAAGCAGCAGCAAGCTTACATTGTTCTTGTGGTACCGTGAGCAATGTGACTGTGCAGGAGAAACCTCGGCTGCCAAACAAAGACGCAGCATAGTTCTTGGCACACAACAAGCGGAAGATAAGACGCTCTTCTCAGATTCACACGCAGCTTAGAGTCTATCCCTGTACTCCCGCTCGCAAAGGGACTTCAACTAGCCCTTTGAGATGACCCTGGTTTCGGCTGAGGCAAGGACGAGCTCTACCTGAAACTGCTCACTCTCAACCAAGATCTACAACGTGTCGGGGCAGTTCCGCAAGATTGGCTGTGATCAACCCAAGGTTATCAACCCTAGCCCTAGGAGATTTGCAAAGGCCAGGCGACGGCTGCAACTGCACTGCCAAATGGATGTGTCAGGCCAGGTGGAGGAAGCTTGTGGTCAGTGCCAAGACTGATTCCAGTGCTGCTACAGTTTGAAATTGTTTGCAGTCAGACATGTCAAAATTCAAGGAAATCCCAATGCATGCTCACACTTGGGGTTACAAGGGATAGGGATAGGGATAGGGATAAGGATAGGACAAGGACCAGGATAGGGATGGGATAGGGATAGGGATAGGGTTAGGGTTAGGGGTTAGGGTTAGGGGTTAGGGTTAGGAGTTAGGGTTAGGGTTGGGTTAGGGTTAGGGTTAGGGTTAGGAGTTGGGGATGGGTTAGGGTTAGGGTTAGGGTTAAGTTAGGGTTAGGGTTGAGGTTAGGGTTTAGGGTTAGGGTTAGGGTTAGGGTTAAGTTGGGTTAGGGTTAGGGTTGGGGTTGGGGTTAGGAGTTAGGAGTTAGGGAGTTAGGGTTAGGGTTAGGTTGGGGTTGGGGTGCAGGAGTTAGGGTTAGGGTTGAGGTTA